>JAHNEJ010002412.1:0-253706 GCA_022559845.1 Amorphophallus konjac | reverse complement strand
GCGGGTCCCACCCTCTTTCCACGCCAGATCCCGCAGATAGCACCCAGTTGGTCTTCCTCCACCATGTTGTCGGTATAAGGGAACAAGAGAGCACCCGCCAGACAAATGGTGAACCCCTTCATGATTCCCTCCAAATAGTCATCGTCTGGTGACCCTCTCAGGGCGTTCATGACCCACTCCGCAAGCTTTTGGAGATCGATCCCCTTCTGAGTACGGACCTTTCTAGCTGCATCGGGCGGCATGAAGCTTCCAAGGACGCTTTCAGAAGTACCCCGTGTCAGCATCCGCATAGCCTTCACCTTCCCGTCGCTCTTGAATTTCTTCAAACCAAGCAGAAGTTCCACCTCCTCGAGGAGGATGGTCACCTCGAAGGTCGGGAAGACAAAAGTGTGGGTCTGGGGATGCCAGACCTCCACTAGCGCGCCCATAGCCGCCCAGTCCATACGAATCTTCTCGTAATGCTTGGCGTGAATAAGGAGCCCTTGCAGATGCCACTTCGAGAGTACGGCCCTCATGCCAATGGAGATATTGGAAGTCAGCTTTGAAAGCCATGGCAGCTTGGAAAACTTCCTCGGGCCTGGAAAGAGTGGATATGGCTGGAAAGACGAAGAAATGAAGGAAGTAAGAAGAAGGTTCACGTACAGAAATTTGAAAAGAGTCGGCTTACCATATGCGACATGATCGTCCCACTCAGATGACCCTCGAGGTCGGAAAGTCGCCTAATCTCGCTGCTAGGCTTGCTCCTCTTCATAACGCGGGAAGACTCTCCTTCCATCCTGAAGATCTCTAGATTCTCCTCTCCTTCCTCTCCTGAGCTTCCAAAACCCACCTTGGTGCATTTGAATGAACTAGCCTAAGGGGAGTTCTTATAGGAAGGGAAGGGTGCTACAGGACAAAACATGTCACATTAGTGGTCATTGTCAAGATTTTGTCTGGATCTCCTTCGAACTGTGGTGCGATTCTGCTACCTTTTGATGTTGCTAACCTTTGCTGGCCTGTGCAGGTTTTACTAACGGACGTCTTTGTCCTATCTCCTGTCCCACCTTTCATTGGTTGGTCCCACCATGTCATGCATCATAGTATACGATACCTACGCTACTAGAGCATGTCAAGGACCTTGCGGCCCGAACGAATCTGGGATTTGAGTTCCCCTTCAACAAAAACGGTGATGATCCCGGAAGAGTTTGGGTTGTACGGATAGGCCGTCAATCTGTGATAGAATGGGGACGACGGTTCCATTCAGTGAGTTGGTGCGCGGATAAACGGGCCCCAGCCCAGTATCAGCTCACCGGGTCGGTATCCTGACCCGTTCTTCACAAGTTGACAATATTATCCTTGGCTATTTTCTATTTTTGTTTGTTTTAAATTTTTCTTTAAACCCAGCATGCATTCATATAGGACTTTGATTTATTGCGGAAGATCATTCAAGCGATTCGATTGTGAAAGCCGTTGTGTTTCAATTCCTACAAATATGAGATATTCCACTCTGAATGAAATACTGAGTTTCTTTGAGACAGCCCTACGCTGCTCTTCCAAAGGAGACCCTTGTTTGGACAGACCCTCAGATATTCCTTTACATTTTTGACCCACCTTGGCCGCAGCACTTCCACATTGGCTGGTAACCGCTCCCCAAAGGTGAAACCTCCGGTTTATGACCCAGGTACTTCCACACCGAGAAGTTGGTCTTCTTTTGTTTCGTGCCTGAGTGCACATCTCACCCTCCCTTATTTGATCTCCGTCCAAGCGATCGTCAATATTTGAAAGACCTCCTTCAAGGTCGCCTCATTGAAACTTCAGGAAAGATTCCAAACAGTAACGTCACAAGCGTGTCTCATCACACCTTGGCATCAACTTATCAGTCCGCTCCCACTTCATTTCAGTCCACTTCGATACCATTCCACTACGTGTCGCTCCCTTGCAAAGCAGACGCCAAGGCGGGGCAGCTGTAGACACGCCATTCTTGACGTCTCATAAGAAAGTCTCATATTACTATACGACGCCCCGCGATGGCCTACGCATTTCGAATCGCTCGAGTGCTTCCTTTTCCTGAGTCTTCTTCCGCCCTTTTCGGCATCCGGAATCGTCCCGTCACGGCATTCGAACGGCATCAACACCAGTCGAACGCATCAAGAGGTTCCGGAATCAAGAAGGGGGTCTGCCAGGCGGCCGCCGACGCCTGATCCAAGGACCCGGGTGGGTCTTAATGGGGGCGTCCAGGCCCCTGGACGCCCCCATGATTTTGATTTATTTTATTTTTTCTTCAGGGCCCAAAATTAAATAAATAATAAAAAAAAATAATAAATTAATGGAGGCGTCCAGGCATTTGGACGCCTCCATAAAAAGAAAATATAAAAAAATATATATATTGCCAGTTGGCATATAAAAATAAAAAAAATTAAAAAAAAATGTATATATCAATGGAGGCGTCCAGGCCCCTGGACGCCTCCATAAAAACATGTAAAAAAAAATATATAAAATGCCAGCCTTGGCATAAAAGACAAAAATAATAAAAAAATAATAAACTTTTGGAGGCGTCCAGGCCCCTGGACGCCTCCATTAACTCACTCACGGGCGCCGGCCACCGAACGACGGTTTGTCGTGTGTGAAAAAAGCCAAATTTAGAGACGTCCAGCTGACTGGACGCGCCCATTTCTGAATCACGAGGCGCCGCTCACAAAACCACGCGTTGTGCCAAACCGCGTGCGGCCGTCGTCGGTTTTCGGTGGACCTGTTAGAGGCGTCCGGGACCCTGGACGCCCCCATAAAAGTATTCTAAAAAAAATCAATAAAAATAGAATAAAATATTATTTCGGCCCTGATGGAGGTGTCCAGGGTCCTGGACGCCTCCACCTTCCGGAACTCTATAAATAGAGGCCCACCCCCTCAGTTCTAGGGGAGCGAAGCAGTGATCCGATAGGCTGCCGCAGCCCAGAGGCTACGGAGTCATTTTTCTAACCCGTGGGTTCTTTTGTAGGTGGAGGTTCTGCCGGCTTCTCGGGTGCTCACGCTCGCGAGAGGAAGGTCGTCTTCATCCACCGCGCTTCCACGTCGTCCCCACGCTGCCGGAGCTCCGCCGGATTTCACCCTCGGCTCATCCAATAAGCCTTTTCTTCCCCTTTTTCTCCATAGTCCTTTACATTCATCATATTGCATCATCTATCCCCCTTCACAAGGGGGCCTCTTCTCTTACACTTCTTACATCCATCATCTCATTTTCCTCCTACTCGAGTCCGAGAGGGGTTTAAAAGATAACACCAACCAGGTGTGTGTCTTGCCATCATTTCGTTATTTTTATCGCAAGGATTCGAATACTACACCTCCATCTTTCTAATCCACTTGTCATTTATTTGTCGTTGTCTTGCAAGGGTACCCGAGGAAAGCCCTCTCCGTCGGCCGGCCGGAAGGAGAGGAAGAAGCAACCCGCCATCTCCCGCTCTTGAGGTAGGCGCGATCACCTTCTTATTTTGGGGTCTTTTGGCCCCTGGCGATCACATCTTATCATCGAGGCCGCGGCGAGTCACTTCCCCAATGGCCGTTTAAATTTCTGTTTCCTATATTCTCTTTATATTTTGTTATATATTCTGCTTATATCATCGAGGCCGCGGCGAGTCACTTCCCCAATGGCCGTTTAATTTTCTATTCCTATAAATCTCTTTATGCTTTGTTATATTCTGCTTATATCATCGAGGCCGCGGCGAGTCACATCCCCAATGGCCGTTTAAATTTCTGTTCTTATATTCTCTTTATATTCTGTTATATTCTGCTCATATCATCGAGGCCGCGGCGAGTCACTTCCCCAATGGCCGTTTAAATTTCTGTTCTCATATTTTCTCTATATCCTGTTATATTCTGTTCATATTCTCGAGGCCGCGGCGAGTAACTTCCCCAATGGCCGTTTCAATTCTTGTTATTTAATTTTTGCATCATTCCCGTCCCCCCGAGGTCGCGGCGAGTCACTTCCCGCTATGGCCGTTTAATCCCCATATTTTGCTATATCATACTTGTCCCGCTCGCCCCGCCGGAGCAATCTCCCGTGGTGGCCCCTTCTCTCTTTCCTCTCATTTCCGTGTTGCAGCAAACAAAACAAACAAAAAAGAAGGAGCCCGCGCGCTCTCCGCCTCTTCCTCTTCCCCGCATCCAGCTCTTCTCCGAACCGCGTGACGTCGCTCACACCAGACTGTGTCCTTTGGTATATGCCTGCTCTGTGGCCGGTGTGCTCGGCGCGAGGAGCGAGGTGTTGTGTGTGATTGTGAGTCTGGCTGTGTTCCTCAGGATCCGTGTTTTCGTGAGAATCGAGGTTTTCTGTGCTGGGGCCCTGACAGCGTGTCAGTTGGTTCAGTGTTCTTCCCCTAGGACGTCGTGCTAGGTCCTGAATTTCGAGGACGAAATTCCTTTAAGGGGGGAGGGCTGTAATGCCCCGGATTTTTCGGATATTTTTCAGATCATTTTAGTGGGTCTCGGAGTGTATTTTGTGCTTTACACGTGTTTTTCCCTGATGTGCCTTCGGAACTCTTTGCAGGGCAAACCGTGGCGTTCTCCGACTCCGGGACAGTACCACTGCGTTGTGTTCCTTCCGAGGATCGCGGAGGTAATTTTTCGTAATTTTCTGAATTTATCGAATTTTCGGGTTTTCCTATATATACTAACCCTTTCCTCTCTCCCCCTCTCATTCTCTCTTTCTCACTCTCTCTCTTCTCTCACGCCCTCTTTCTCCCCTCTCTTCTCCGGCGGCCGACGGAGCGAGGCGGGGGCGAGGCGGAGGCGGCGCGGGTGAGGACGCGGGCGAGGATGGGCGAGGATCGAGGCGGTGGAGGCGCGTGGGAGCTCGTGGCGCGGTCGCGAGCCGGCGAGGGTTTCACGGCGTTTCTTCGCGGATCGGCGAGCTCGGGGCGCGAAATCTTCGGTGGAGGTAGGGTGATGGTTCCCCAGCTCGTGCACTTCCTTTCCCGCGAGTTTCGTAGGCCGTGGTGAGCCGAGCGGGTGGAATCGGGGTTTTTGGGCAAAACCCATGTTTTAGGGCTTGTGGGCCGATCTCCCGTTTCATTGCGTTTTTGGCCGATCCGAGGCCGTAGATGCATGCTAGGGGCTTCTGGGGAGCTTCCCCCTTGTTTTCCCCCTCTCCTGTGGAGGTATGGGGGCGTGGGACGAGTTTTGGGTCGTTTCCCGCCGTAGCGTTCTCGGAAGGAAGTGACGGTCCTTCCAGTGGCCGTCACTTGGTGTAACGCGCCTGGACAGGACCGTTACATCCCCCTTCTGTTGGCCTTTGGTGGTCTGTGGGTGTGGCGGTCCCACGATAGACCGCCAGGTGCTGTGACGCACCAGGGCTAGACCGTTAGAGTCTCTTCCGTTGGTTTTCGGGTCAGGCGTGTGACGCACCAGGGCTGGCGCGTCACAGCCTTGTGACGCCCCAGGGTGGGTGCGTCACATTCCCTGTTACCCAGCTGAGGGCTGGGGGTGTGACGGTGCCCTCTGGACCGTTACATGCTTGTAACGCGCCCAGGGTGGGCCGTCAGAGCTGTTTTATCCGTTGAGGAGGGCAGCGTGTGTGACGCGCCAGGCCAGACGCGCTACATCCGTGTAACGCGTTGGGGCAAGCGCGTTACATCCTGCTTTCACGCTGAGAGCGTGAGGCGTGTAACGCACCAGGGCAAGCGCGTTACATTCGTGTAACGCGCTGGGCCAGGCGCGTTACATCCTGTGTTTCTTCGGGCCGTGTAACGGCCTGCGTTAGGCCGCCAGGTGGATGTGACGGTCTCGCCTAGACCGTTACAACCCTGTGACGGTCTAGGGTTAGACCGTCAGGCTTTGTGTCGTTCCGAGGCGAGTTTTTGTGTTCTCCGCCTTGCCCCGCAATGTGTGGATCCCTAGTCGACCCGGTTGGGACCCAGTGGTCGACCTGCGGTCTTGTGAGTGTCCCTGACACCCGTGGGTTTCTGTGTCCGTGTTTTGAGGGTGTCTGGAGGACCGTGTTATCTCGTTTAGCGTGCCCGTAGGGTTGAGAGTCCGGGTGACTTCTCGCGTGCTGGGCCTTCGTGTTACGCTCGATCGAGTCACCGTGTATCGGTGTGTGTGCGGTGGGGTGTCCCCCGCATGCCGTGAGTTTCTTTGGAAGGCGATTCCCATGTGGGCCACGTGGTTGGTCTTGGACTGCGAGTCCAGTTATCCGGCCTGGGGCTGGAGGTTTCCCGCTTGCTTCAAGATGGGAAATCGTCGTGGCGGCTTGTGTGCTGCCTTGGGAATCGTGCTTCTGCGTTTTCCGTGTGGCCCGTGTGAGTGGCCTTAGTCCTTTGCGTTCCCTCTCCGAGGGAGTGGTCTTGGCGACTCGTGTGTTGTCTCGGCACTCGTGCTACCGTGGTTTCAGACCTAGAGATTGGAATAGATTGACGGCCTTGTGCTGTTGCGTACAACGGTCTTGACCCCGAGTCCTGCGACTCAAGGACCGTTGGGTTTAGTGCGTCTAGAGGACTGTCCAGAGTCTAGTGACTTAGCGTCACTTGGGTTTTCTCGACTCTCGCGCAGGCTGTGTGCGTGACCGTGGACTGTATGTCATATTTCTTCTCCGACTGTGGTCACCGTGTGACGGGGCCGGTACGTGGGCTGGTCCCCGTACGTCGTCGGATTCGGACGTTGTGTTCCGTTGAGAGTCTACTCCTTCAGTGACCCTCCACTAGTCGTAGCCTACTAGTACGCGTGTGCTAGTTGCACCAGGGAGTGGTGTACGGGCTTACCCAGAGGACGGTTAGACTGGTTTCCGTCGGGCCCCTCGTCGTAGCCAGAGTCCGGCTGCGGGGGAAAACCAGTCAGAGGGCCAGACCTAGGACGCGTGGTCTGTGTGTGCACACGTGGTTGGGGACTGTGGACGCACGTCGACGGGCGTGACCCCAGCTAGTCACTTGTTTGTGGTTACTTGTACGGTGTTCGCGCCTCGGGTAGGACCTACCACGTCAGGCGGTTCACCTGCGGTGCGGTGTAAGACGTCAGGGGACGCTACCGGCTGTGCTTCTAGTGGGTGGTACTCCTGTCGAGTACGGAGTGACAGACTGTCAGTCTCTGTGTCTTTGACCTTCGGGTTTTTGGTCGTGTTGACCGGTGAGTTCGGTTGTTTCACCTTGGCGCGTGTGTCGGTTCTTGCGCCGTGAGATTAGTACTAGTGGCTTTACCGAGGTTGGGTCTTGTTGTGCGGTGCCCGCGATCGGTGGTCGGGGTTGCACCTTGGACAGCGTGTCCAGGTCGGCTGTGTCCGAGGGACAGGCCTCTACGGCGTGGTTGCCGTGTGTTCTTACTTCGGTAGGTGGTACTAGCGTGGTTCGGTAGCTTCGACTGTGTGATCGAGGTCTGCCTTCTTGCAGTAGGAGTAGCTGTAGTGCCGAGTTTTGACCGGCCACCGGTTTGCTGTTCCTGCTGTAGTTGTAGCTTCCTTTCCGCTACCGCCGTTGTTTCCGGTTGGGGTTCCGCGGGATCCCTGCTGAGTCTCTGTTTTGGAGACTCATTCCCTGCTTTTCAGGTGTAGCGGTTCTTCCTCGTGGTTCGAGGGTGCGGAGCGGAGGTTCTCAGTTGCCAGCTTGCCGGGCCGAGTGTTCACTTGGCATGTGGTACGCTTTACTGCTTTAGACTGTACTTTCTGTTGGACTGGACTCTGTTGTAGTTGTTTATTTATTTCTGTTAATTGTTGAGTTGTCCTGCTTTATTTCCTATTTCTTTGTGCCTCCACACTCCTTCTAGCCCTTCCGAGCCCTCCCGGCTCGTGGGCGGCGGTGCGAGTCTCGGGTTATCGGGCCTTCCCGGTAATCGGATTCTCGGGTCGTTACAGCACGAGACTGCTATTCACCAGTTGAGGAGGTTAGGATTAACTTACATTTTCGGAGGGGATCCCTGGGATTAAATAGTTGCAAGCTGCTCCTTCAGAGTAGTGAGAATCTTGAGAGGTCATGGGGCGGGGGCATTACGTCGACAGCGTGAACTCTTACCGTTCAGGGACTCTTGTTCTCCCCTTATCCTCATGGACTTCCCACTCTCATATGGTAGCGTAGAGTTCGCTTACAGTTATATGGGATAAGTGCTCGACAGTGGGGAATCCACTCTGGTCGGACAGAGGGGCAGGGAGTCCCAATGAAGGGTTAATCTGTGGGTGGATAAGGGATATTCCCTTTCTAGGTTCGAGCTCCGAGCATGACATTCCAGCCAAGGCATCCTTGAGGGAGCATCTTATTCGCCTTTTATTGGCTCGGTCGATGGCTGTAGACACGCCATTCCTGACGTCTTTCTGAGTAAATCTCATATTACACTATGATACCCCAAGGCGGCCTTCACATTTTTAATTACTCTGGTGATTTTCTATTTTTATGAATTTTTTTATATTTTTTTGAATTATTCCGTGAAAAATCATGGAAGTGTCCAGGCGCGTGGACACCTCCATCAATGACCAAAAAAATAAAAAAAATAAAATCATGGAAGTGTCTTTGCGCCTGGACGTCTCCATCAATGACCAAAAAAATAAAAAAAATCAAAATCATGGAGGCGTCCACTTGCCTGGACGCCTCCATCAATGCAAAAATAATAAAAATAATATCAATAATCATAAAAAATAAAACAAAAATCAAATAAAAATATATATATTTATGGAGGCGTCCAGGCCTCTGGACGCCTCCATGAAAACAAATATAAAAAATTAAAATGCAAAAGTTGGCATAAAAAATAAAATAAAAATAATAAAAAATATTTTCTTGGAGGCGTCCAGGCCCCTGGACGCCTCCATCAACTCCCTCACGGGCGCTGGCCACCGAACGACGGGTTGTCGTGTGTGAAAGAATCCAAATTATAGAGACGTCCAGCCAGCTGGACACGCCAATTTCTGAATCACGAGGCGCCGCTTACAAAACCACGCGTTGTGCCAAACCGCGTGCGGCCGTCGGTGGGGTTCGGTGGACCTGTTTGAGGCGTCCGGGGCCCTGGACGCCTCCACAAAAATATTCGGAAAAAATAAATAAAAATAAAATAAAATATTAGTTCGGCCCTTGATGGAGGTGTCTAGGGTCCTGGACGCCTCCACCCTCCGGAGCCCTATAAATAGAGGCCCACCCCCTCAGTTCTGGAGGAGCTTCTAAGAGATCCGATAGGCTGCCGGAGCCCAGAGGCTACCGGAGTCATTTCTAACCCGTGGGGTCTTTTGTAGGTGGAGGTTCTGCCGGCTTCTCGGTGTCCAGGCTCGCGAGAGGAAGGCTATCTTCGTCCACCGCGCTTCCACGTCGTCCCTACGCTGCCGGAGCTCCGCCGGATCTCACCTTCGGCTCATCCAATAAGCCTTTTCTTCCCCTTTTTCTCCATAGTTCTTTACATTCATCATACTGCATCCTCTATCTCCCTACATAAGGGCGTCGTCTCTTGCATACTTCTTGCATTCATCATCGCATTTTCCTCCTACTCGAGTCCGAGAGGGGTTTAAAACCACACCAACCAGGTGTGTGTCAGGTCACGATCTCGTTACTTTTATTGCAAGGAATTGTTACTACACTGCCATTTTCTAATTCCGTTCGTTTATTGTCTACTGTTTTGCAAGGGTACCCAAGGAAAGCCCTCTCCGTCGGCCGGCCGAAGGGGGAGGAAGAAGCAACCCGCCATCTCCCGCTCTTGAGGTAGGCGTGATCACTTTCTTTATTTTTGGGATCTTTTGGCCCCTGGCGATCACATCTTGTTCTCGAGGCCGCGGCGAGTCACTTCCCCAATGGCCGTTTAAATTCCCGTTCTTATATTCTCTTTATATTCTGTTGTATTCTGCTCATATTCTCGAGGCCGCGGCGAGTCACTTCCCCAATGGCCGTTTAAATTCCCGTTCTTATATGTTATATTCTTATCTATTCATATTCTCGAGGCCGCGGCGAGTCACTTCCCCAATGGCCGTTTAAATTCCCGTTCTTATATATTATATTCTTATCTATTCATATTCTCGAGGCCGCGGCGAGTCACTTCCCCAATAGCCGTTTAAATTCCCGCTCTTTATATTCTCCTTATATGTTGTTATATTCTCATCTACTCATATTCTCGAGGCCGCGGCGAGTCACTTCCCCAATGGCCGTTTCAATTCTTGCTATTTAATTTCTGCACCATTCCCGTCCCCCCGAGGTCGCGGCGAGTCACTTCCCGCTATGGCCGTTTAACCCCCATATCTTGCTATATTACATTTGTCCCGCTCGCCCCGCCGGAGTAATCTCCCGTTGTGGCCCCTTCTCTTTCCTCTTATTTCTGTGTTGCAGCAAACAAAAGAGGAGCCCGCGCGCTCCGCGTCCTCTTCGCTCCCCGAACCGCGTGACGTCGCTCACAGATTGGCGATCACGGTGGGACCTCTACTGCTTCCTTTCGGCTACCCTTGCAAGTTCGGCACCATCCGTGCCTCTCCACCTTGGCGCCCGCGCGCGCCCCCGTTGTGCTCACGGCAGCACTGTTAGTTGTGATTGATTGTTTGTTTATTATATGTCTGTTATTTTCGTTGTTTTCTCACTCCATATCTCTGTCATCATTTCATTGCATGCATCCATCCCTCTTTTCTATCCTTTTTTCATTTTTTTTGAGGATCACCCTTTCCCGGTGAAGGAAGGACTCTCCGTTTGGGAATTCCTCTCAACGGACTAGAATCTCCTACACTGGGACCTCCGTAAGTCCCCGACATCGAAGAATCTCCTCTTCGTTCACTGGGCTGGTTGTACCATTGAAGTTCCCCGGAGTTAGTCATTTCATTCGTGGTGAGACGAGAGACCCTAGCTGACACGGCGGTGAAACAAAAATAAACTAGGGTCCCTATTTTGTGTGAACTTCGGATCTCGCTAAAAACACAAAAAAATCATCAAAATCAAAACACAAAAAAGGCGTAAAGGCATCCACTTGTTTGATAATCTCTGCTACCTGCTTGCTAGTGTATGTTTTTGCGTTCTGGGAAAACTGTGAGCATGGCTCACGAGTCTTTTGAGGAGAACCACCCTAGTCGTGGTTTGTCAGCCGACCCGCGAGTCTATGCTATGGACTCGGGTCCTTCTCATGAGCCCTCGCATGAGGTGCAGGTTATTGCCGGGGACACATCCCCACCACAGGATATCTCTTCCTTACTGGGCGTCCTCGCCAACACGGAGCTTACCTCTGAACAGCTCCGGGCCTTCCAGGCCATTCTGAAGGGGAAATCTGTTTCCCCCACGCCCCAGGAATCAACTCCGGCCATCGCACCTCTCCAAGAGTCCGTGCAGGCCATTCCATCTCCTTCATTGGCGCAAGCCATCCAGTCTCCCTCGCTTCAAGGACAAGCGAGCCAACAACCACCCTCATTCCAGTTCCCGTCACAATCTCAAACTCCCGTTGTTCCCCACACACCGCTTCAGCCAGGGCCAACTGTCGGCGGTCCGACAGCTCCCTCTCATTCCGGGTTCCCCCCTCAAGTCTCCGGGAGACAGTTTCTCCCCCAGTGGCAAGTGCCACCTTCACCTCCAGAGGAGCTCGCCCAATCGCTCCTCAATAGGTTCAATCGCATGGACGAGCAGTTTCAAAATCTGAGAAGGATGGTGGACGTGAAAGCCACCCCGGAGGTTGCTTTGCCAATCCTTCCCGTCATTCATCTTCCTCCCTCCGAAATGCCCACGTACCGCAGATACAATGGTACCGGCAACCCCTTCATTCACCTCAAGGATTTCATGTATGAATCCTCCTATTGGCAAAACGATCAGAGGTCCCTGGCATACCTCTTTCGGAGATCATTGGATGGTCCCGCGCTAGAGTGGTTCTATTCTTTGGAGCCCCGCGAGGCCGAGAATTTTGAAATAGTCCAGAGAAGGTTCTTGCAGAAATATAGGGATAGGGTCGGTCCCTCACTCTCCATTACCGACCTAGTGGCCGAAAAGATGAAGCCCGACGAAGATTTTGTCCGCTATGCTGATAGATGGAGGTCTCTGGCGGAAAGAATAAGGGATACCCTCTCCGAGCCCGAACAAGTGAAGATGATTGTGTCTAATGCAACCCCACAGTTCAGACACGTCCTGGCCATGAATAAACTTACTACAATGGAGGAACTCTATGAAAGGGCCCGGTACATCCAAACCCAGTTAAAAGACTCCCCCATTATGAACATGTTTGAGTCGCCGAAGCCCAAAGTGGTCAGAAAAACAGGCGCTGGTGTCCCGGGCGGAGCCACAGAAGGGGTCGTGACAAATGAGCAAGTGGGTGCGGTCAACAATGCCAACTATGCAGTCAACCCAAGGCCTCCACAAATGCCCCGACTTCCCCTCCAACCAGGTCCTTTCCCTCTTCGTCCTCCACCCCAAAATAATCCACCCCAGGATAATATGCCTCCATTACGTCAACCCCAGCAACAACAACCACAACCTCAGCAACAACAACCACCGCTTCAGTACAACCAAGTTCCACCCCCGGGGAACTATGGTCCCCAACAGCAACAAAGGAGGCCGCTCGGTCCCAAGAGAGCCTACTATCCACCATTGCCAGAAACCTTAGCAGACATTTTTAATGCCCTCATGGCATCAAACCAACTCGCCCTACCCAGAGAAAGGCCCGTGTGGCCCCCGAATGTTGATACCTCCAAATACTGCGTCTACCACAGGCAGCCAGGACACACAGTAGATTACTGCTTCCATTTCAAAGATTACATCCACGATATGAATGATGAACATCAAATAGATTGGGATGAAATGAGACGATACGTCGCCGCTCTCAAGGCTAGGAGACCTCCTCATAGGCCACAGCAGCAGTTACAACAGCAGCAGCAAGCAGCAACCACAACAACAACAACAGCCTCAGCAGGCCCCACAACAACAGCCCGACATGGGCATAATCCAGAATCCATTACCGGAGCACCAACAGCCCAATCATCAGGTTAACCCCATCTCCTCCTTCCCGGAAGTCGGGAGAGAGCAGGTGTGGCACCAGGAAAGTACCTCCATTCTTTCTACCGCCAATCCTATCATCACGCAACACCCTTGCCTTGCCCGGGTAGCACCTCTCTCTCATCAACCCGCGTCAATATCACCTTCACCATTTCCACTACCATTACACCCTCTCATCCGCACCCCGATCCCCTATCAACCGACACTCTCCACTACGCCTTCACACCCTCTCATCTTCTCCCACTCCCCCACTTTACCATCCACCTCTACCACATTTACCCCTACGCCTTCTAAACCCCTTATCATCCGTCAACCATACATAACCCCGTCTTTCTCCACCATATCACCACTAATGCCTTCAAAACCACTCATTACCCATCACCCACCTCAAAATCATTACCCGCTTCAAGCCCTACCCACTTCTACTTCGTCTCCACCTCCGCCTTCCAGACCCCTTATCCTTCATAATCTGCACGATATCCCCTCTACCTCCACCATGCCTCCACCTAACAAACCCCTCATCAGAATCCCTGCTCCCGTCGTCACCCCTGCTTCATCAACCATTCCTCCACCGCTACCCCTCAAATCCCTGTTAAAACCCACTGCTACCCCCACAGAGGTACAAAAGCCGCAGGCAATGGTGCTCCGGAGTGGAAGGATTTTCCACAGGGTTTTCCCCCACAACAGTCAGAATCCTGAGCAATCTCAGCCAGAGAAGGATGATGGAGAACAACCAGAAAGAGCTATCCCTGGAACACAGTATGATCTATTGAAACACTTGGACAAGACACCTGCTCGGATCTCCATCCTGGAGCTACTTCAAAGATCCACATCCCACCAGGCGGCCTTGATGGAATACCTTCAAAAAGTCATGGTTAATGAGGACCTCCCCGTGGAGAAGATTTCGACCGTCCTGACCCCAACAGACACACAACCGGCCATCATGTTCCACAACTACGAGCTCGCTCCCAAGGAAGCTCGGAAATATGCATTGTGCATTTCAATAAAAATTAATGGGGTATCCATAAACCCGTGTCTTGTGGACACGGGTGCGTCCATAAATGTGATCTCCATGGACACCCTTCAGTTGTGTGGGGTCAACGAGGAACAAATAAGACCTTCCTCGATCACGGTCACGGCTTATGACAATAGCAAAAGGCCACCGCAGGGGATGATTATTCTGAAGGCAGAACTAGGCCCCATGTCAATTCCCACGGAATTCCATGTCCTCGACATGGACCCCACATTCAAGGCTATACTGGGTCGCCCTTACATCGAAGCCATGGACGCTGTGCCTTCCACCAACCATCAGTGCCTGAAGTTTCCTTACAATGGGAGGATTATTAAAGTGGTCAGTACACCTGTCCTTCATACAGTGGATGCTATCAACACCTCTCTGCCCTCTGTGTGGCCGTCTCATCGGCCCATATTGTCACTGCTGGACGTGCGTGATCCATCTCACGTTCCACTAGCACCAAAGGAGCCGGTCAGGACAACCGCAACATCATGTCTCCCTTTTCACTCAAAAGGTTGGGAGATTATGAGGAACATCGGCTATCAACAGGGTAAAGGTCTGGGCGCATAGTTACAGGGTAGGCTCAAACCGCCAAAGGAAATTAGGCCGAACCGCAGGTTCGGCATAGGCTTCAAAGGACCGTTCAAGGCGGATTGGAAGCCCCTCACATGGACTCTATCAAACCACTTCAACAGAGGGCCCGTTGTTCAGATGGGAGATTACCCACGAGAAGCATATGGGGGATCACATGCTGTATATTTGGCTGAAAAATGTCCGAGGATCACCAAAAGAGGCAAGATCAAAGATCCGGAATGCGAGTGGAACAAATGGTTCGACATACGGGACATTTCCGTTGCACTGGAAAGGATGTTCTCGTCTCCGCAGCTTGAAGGACCACCATTGATCTCCGGAATACCAGAGAATATTACCACTCTTGCCAAGGTTCCAAACTATCCTCGTCCTCGCCAGAAGGACCCTGTCATCGACGGATCTTCATCCGTCCTCAACATTGCCATCGACGGCTCATTAGCCGCCATCTTCTCCATCCACTCGTCTCAGCCTTTGCTGATATCTTCTTCCTGGGCCAGACAGTTGTCTGATGATCTTCCCAGGTCCCCTTCTTTGCTTACATACCTACGCAGGCTTCTTAACCCGTGCCAGGCTTTCAATCATGATATGCTCTACGAGCCTCCCAATCCTCTAGCCATAACCACTTTTCTCTCTCCTCCAATCTCTTTTCACTGCTTTGTCATTAAAAATGAAAACGAAAAAAAAACGTCAATTTTTAAACTCCCCAACAACACATCCTCGTTGAGGAAACCTCCTACATCTCCCACGGGTGCGTACCGCCCTGCGGACCACCCGTCCAAGGTCCGATGAGCGACCTTTTCTACCCCTCCTCTGAGGGGTCTTCTCCTGTACATTCTACACCATCCTCTTCGTCTTCCTCTTCTTCTGTAAATATTGTCAGTCAATCTAGGAATGATGGGCCAAGGGTAGTACCTAGGAAGAAATCCAAGGGTAGGCAGATCCCTCGTCGATTCCTTCTGGATTTAGCCGCCAGGTGTCAGGCCCTTCTTGCCATCCCCCAGTTGTTAGAAAATCCCATCCAGCTACCGGAAATAGAATGTGAGGGCGACTGTGCATTTGATGAAGGGTATGGAGTCTACGAGATCACGGATGAAGAATGCCCCACTGAAGATGAGGGTGAAGAATATGAGGATGCGGCGGGCGCATACGCTAGTGGAATGAGGAGATTCGACGAGCCGTCAACCGCCGTAGAAGAATCCACCAAAGAAGTCAACTTGGGAACTGAGGAAGACCCTAGGATCATCCTCATAAGTGACAACCTACCACCCTCTGAAGAAGAGGCATTAATTGAGGTTCTCAAGGAATATAAGGACACGTTTGCATGGAGCTACGAGGATATGCCGGGTCTAGATTCAACCTTGGTCGAACACCGTTTAACCCTAAAACCAGGGTCCGTCTCGGTAAAACAAAGGTTAAGGCATTTCCACCCTCAGATGGCTTTGAAAATGAAAGAAGAGGTCGATAAGCTCCACAAAGCCAGGTTCATTAGAGTCGTCCTTTATCCTCAATGGGTGGCGAACATTGTCCCGGTCATGAAGAAAGATGGGAAAGTCAGGATTTGCATCGACTTCCGGGACCTTAACCGCGCGTGTCCAAAGATGATTTTCCCTTACCTCACATTGATGTGTTGATTGATAACACGGCAGGCTACGAAACCCTCTCATTCATGGATGGATTTTCAGGATACAATCAAATTCGTTTGGCAGAAGAGGATCAGGAAAAGACGTCATTCACTACCCCTTGGGGAACATATTGTTACGTGGTCATGCCGTTCGGATTAAAGAATGCTGGAGCTACTTACCAAAGAGCGATGATGGCCATATTTCATGACATGATGCACATATATCTGGAAGTGTATGTGGATGACTTATTGGTGAAATCAAGGACCAGGATGGAACATCCAGAAGTTTTGGCTAAGGTCTTGCAGAGGTCAAGGGAGTTCCAATTGAAAATGAACCCGAAAAAGTGTGTGTTTGGTGTGTCGTCGGGTAAATTGCTGGGGTTCATTGTGAGTAAAAGAGGGATCGAGATAGATCCCGACAAAGCCAAGGCTATCAGGGATATGCCGCCTCCCAAGAATTTGAGGGAAGTCCGAGGTTTAATCGGGAGGTTGCAGTTTATTCGTCGGTTTGTGTCCCAACATTCACAAAGGTGTAGACCTCTCTACGAGTTGACCAAGCCAGGAGTAGAATTCCACTGGAATTCTAAATGTCAGAAAGCTTTTGAAGGGTTGAAGGAATATCTGGCTAGTCCACCCGTTCTCATTCCACCCAAACCAGAAAAACCTCTGATCCTTTACGTCTCAGTCTTGGATGACTCCGTGGGAGCCGTCCTCGCACAAGCTGATGAAGAAGGCAAGGAACGGGCAACCTATTACTTGTCCAAACTTCTCAATCCCTGTGAGCAGAAGTACACCGTCATGGAGAAAACCTGTGCTGCCCTCGTTTGGGTAGTGCAGAAATTGAAGCACTACTTCTTGGCTCATGAGGTCCACTTGATTGCTCGAATGAATCCTATCAAATTCCTTCTGGAGAAATCCGTCCTTACGGATAGGCTAGCACGCTGGCAAAGTTTTCTCTCTCAGTTCGACATCACCTACATCCAGCAAAAGGCGATTAAAGGCTATGCCATAGCCGAGCATCTCGCTCACCATCCTCTTCCCAAGTTCGATCCCGTCCAATCAGAGTTTCCAGATGAGGAACTAATGTCCGTCAACCAATCAGATGAGCCAATGTGGACGCTATATTTTGATGGAGCTCTGAATTCTCAAGGGAGAGGAATCGGCATCGCCCTCCTGTCGCCTGAAGGCCTCACATTCCCATTGGCATACCAGCTCAAATTTCCAGTCACCAACAATATAGCCGAATATGAAGCTCTTCTAGCTGGCCTAGAACTCGCTCATTCTTTTCGTATCACTGAGTTGCGAGTCGTAGGTGATAGTCAACTCATCCTTCGCCAGGTGCTCACTAAATATCGCACTCGCGATCCCAAACTCAAGCCATACCAAGAACTCACTGCTGCCTTTGCCAAACTGTTCACCAAACTGATCTTTGTTCATGTCCCTCGTCATCAGAATATTCTCGCCGATGCCCTCGCCTCGTTGGCATCATCCATAAGGTTCCCTCTAGGAAGATGGTTTAAGTCCATTTCCATCTACAAACTTCACGCCCCTGCAATCGATGATGCTTCCTACGTAAATATCAAAGACAGGATAGCAAGAAGATCCTGCAGGAAGATATCCTTGAGAAGAGGGAGATCATGTTGGCAGAGGCCGAAGAAGAACTGGCTGATGAAGAGAAACCATGGTTCTATGAAATCGTCAAATACTGCCAAGATCAGTCTTATCCTGAAGGGGCCACCACAGAGGACAAGAAAGCCATAAGAAGGGTGGCTCAGAAATATACATTGGTTGGAGGTCTACTCTATAGGAGGAGCCTTACTGGTATTCTGTTAAGATGTCTTGGTGACGATGAGGTTTGGAAATGTGTAGAGGAGACGCACTCGGGTGTGTGCGGTGGCCACGTGAATAGTCAGATGCTCGCCAAGAAGATCATTCGGCAAGGCTTTTACTGGCCCACTATGGAAGAGGATTGTGCTGTCTATGTCCGTAGGTGTGTCAAGTGTCAACTTCACGCCGATAAAATCCATTCACCATCTTCCTCACTTCATCCAATATCCTCCCCGTGGCCTTTCTCCATGTGGGCATTCGACATCATTGGTCCCCTAGGTGATCCCAATTCCCTCACCAAGCAGAAATCTTTCATCCTTACTGCGACGGAATACTTCACCAAATGGGCCGAAGCCGAAGCTTACGCGGAAATCAAGGCGTCAACAGTCTGCAAGTTCATCATGAAGAACATCCTCGCCAGATTCGGCGTCCCAAGCACGATCGTCACCGACAATGGGCCACAGTTCATTTCTCAGGACCTACAGGACCTCTGCAAAAGGTACGCAATTGCATTGCATCATTCATCGCCTTATTACCCACAAGGTAACGGCCAAGCGGAGGCCACCAATAAAACATTGCTCAAAATCATCAAAAAAACCTGCGAGTCTAGTAAGTTTTCAGACTGGCCAGAAAAACTTATCGAAGCCCTATGGGCCTATCGCACTTCAATCCGTACCCCCACCGGGCAGACTCCATTTGCCCTTACTTATGGTATGGAAGCGGTAGTCCCGTACGAGACTCTGATCCCTTCTCTCAGGGTACAATTGGACGAGGAATTTCCCTCGACGATCGTCGTAATTCACTCCTCGCCCAGTTGGAACTCTTGGATGAGAAGCGGCTGGCCGCTGCCGAACACGCGCGTGTGTATCAAAATAGACTCGCTCGCTTTTACCAAAAGAAAGTCGTTGAGAGAAAATTCAAAGTCGGTGAGATGGTCGTAAAAAGAATTTTTGTCAAACTTGGGGGCCCGCGTTCTAAGCTCCAACCCAATTGGGAAGGACCATTTGTAATTCAAGCCGTGTACCCTGGCAACGCCTACAAGCTAGTCAACGCCGAAGGGACCGAGTTATCCCACCCTTGGAATGGGCTTTATCTTAAGAAATACTACCCTTAGCACAAACAAAAAAAATGATGAAAAGATAAAAACATCAAAAATAAAGAAATATTGAAAACCACTAAAAATATGGAAAATTCAAAATGCCGATGCCTGGCAGTCACCATGTAGTTAAGTCCCTGCATCTAACCTTCATGTTAGGATAGGGCCCATTAAGGCTTGGTAGGCACCGGGTCTTGGTTTGCCAGAACCGTGGAGATCCCTGTCCGGCCACGTCGGCCTATGCTCGCTCGAAGGAAGCTAACATGTGCTCACTTATGTATTTTATTCAAAAAAAGTCGGTAGCATCACCTACGGTGGGGCCCCACCCAGAAGATCTCCGGAAGCTGTAATCTTTATTCTTTTCCCTTTGACCAAATGAGACAGTCGGCGCCCTTAAAATGCTGAGCATGAGAAACCGAAACTCAAACCCCAAAGGCAAGAGTAGGATCCATTTCCTCGAGCATCGATCAGAGCACGAGAAGAGGGCAGTGTCCCCGCAGGCATACGAAAAGGGAGCCCACAAACGTCAAACGACTATATCTCCCTCACAAAAAGAAATACAAAATCAAAATCAAGAGAAAAGCCTGGTCGTGACCGTGCCTGTTGCGATAAACGGAACCCCTCAAAGCAAAAGTCTGAATCCACAAAAGGGGCCGTGTAATGTAAATGCTCGAGATTTGGTCCGAAGTTGTCCGAAAGGAAAGAGTTAATGGGCCCTTATTCGCTCGCCGGGTTAACGGTTTTGCCGATCCTCTCAGGAGGTTTATCCCCCACGCTCTTCCTTCTTCCTCTAAAGATGAAGGTTCGATGGAGTTTCTGAAGGGTGAAAACTGCCCAGGGTCTGCGACCTTATTTTAATATACACATATGGTTGCCTACTTTGAAAAGCAAAAGCTATTGCTGCGAAGGAGTCTCCGTGTTTCTGGCTGGTCAAGACCCATGTTTACCTCCTTGATGTCTTCTTGTTTAACCTCGGGCTTAGGCCAATGCAAGCGCGTCACCTATGGGTGCGACGGCGTCTGATTCCGGGTCAGCGTCGCGCGGTTGGTCATTAGGGTTCCAGGGTGTTCCATCATATACCATCTAGAGTTGTGAGGAAACAGACCCGGGTCGGGCAAATCATTTACCTCAAACATCTTTTGGGTGAATCCCTGTGGTCGGAAGCGACTGGGAGCCTAAGCATGGCATGACAGTTTTGTCATCAAGGTAAGTCTTAGCCGGCGGGATCATCATTCGAGGGGTCTAGAGGCCCAAATCAACCTAGATGTGCACTTAGGATACCTGGGAGGTTAGTAAGAAACCCCTGTCTCACGTAGGTTAGGTGCCATTTGGGTGCTTGCTAGGCGTTAGCAAGAAAAAAAATTGAAATGATAAAAATAATAAAAAATAGAAAAGAGAAAATGTACATATTTGTAAACAAAAAATCTTTTTTATGATAAAATAAAAAAATGCCAAATATAAAAAAAGAAAACAAATCAATTTTGCATGATTGCATTTGCGTGCAGCATCTCACTTTTAATACCGCTTGCATTCGTGTGCTTGCCTGTCGCATTTATCATCACCGCATCTTTCCCTTGCCTTCGTTAAATAAAGGCTTGGCCCCTTGACCAGTTATCAAGGACAGTCAAAGTGACCATTTGCTTATTGAGCAAGGGGCCAAGTCAGAACA
Organism: Amorphophallus konjac; assembly: GCA_022559845.1. Taxonomy (NCBI): domain Eukaryota; kingdom Viridiplantae; phylum Streptophyta; class Magnoliopsida; order Alismatales; family Araceae; genus Amorphophallus; species Amorphophallus konjac. The sequence continues at coordinate 233,009 of JAHNEJ010002412.1, read as the reverse complement.
GAAATTCTGATTTGTTTGTTTCAGTGATGTGTGCAGGGATTCAGGCAACAGAAGCAAAGGTGAAAACCAAACAAACCGAACCTTGTATTTTATTCCAAAAATAAAAAAAATTACATCAAGTTCCGCCCTCTCTCTCTGCATTACTCGTCCCACTACTCTCCGGGCAAAACGCTCTCAAAGGTGCTACCCAACTACGAAAAGCGGTACTCCTACCGCTCTGTACTCCCCTTCCTATTCCCACACCCCGGCGTTGATCCACGGAAGCAGCAGAGAAGCTACCAACACGAAAGCCACGCTCTCGTGCTCTTCGGTAGCGCTCCTCACCATCTCTCAGCCACTGTTCAGCAAGACCAAGGCTGATTCGGAGTTCGAATAGTTGGGCCTCCATGGCCCTTCGTTCCTCCCTTTCAGTCAATCTGTTGGCTCTTTCTCTCTCTGCGTCTCTTTCTTTCTCTGCACGTTCTCTCTCGCGGTCTTCCCTCTCCAACTGGAGAGTGATCCTCAGTTCCACGGCATCCCTAGAAGAGTCGTCATCAGGATGACGCCGCAGTTCCCTCTCCAGTTCTGCTATCCTAGCCTCCTTCTGCGCAGCTTGGGCAAGCGCTTCTTCCGTCTCCTTTTCCTGCCAGGTGTACCATCTCAGATACGCGATAAGGCGTAAACAAAGAGAACTCAACACTGAAACTTTTACCTGTATACAGAGCATCCCTTCTACCTCCGCAGCACGCTGCGTGGCGTGAGCAAGTTGCTCATGAAGCAAGTCGAGTTCTGAGTTGGGAATCCACAAGCTGGAAGAGGCACCACCTACTCCCATCGCTGGGAAGCCGCGCCAATCTGGGCATGCTACGACCACGTGAATTAGCAGCCAACATCTGGAATCTGGGTTTTAATTAGGAACGCACTGTACACCTACCAAGGCGCTCGTAGCTCCGCGGGCATCGCCCAACCGTTGCTCCATCTCTGCCAAGCGAGTTCGAAAAGTCGCTATCATCGTATCACGGATATCATGCAGCCATACGAGTCGGCATTTCCACCAGAACACCAAAAAAAGGGAGAAAGAAGAAAATAGAAAAAGGGGAAACCTACCTCCACAAGTCCCCGGGGTTGGAGCCGCTCTGCGTACTTTGTCCTATATAGACGCAAGTAGTCATCGCTATCCCGCGCATGTGATTCTACAATCGTGCCATCCCGTTGTCAGTCCTCATATTGTTCAGGGAACCGCACGCGCCAGTCAATGCAGGTCGCCGGTCCTCACGTCTTTCTCCCGACACGAGGTGGCGTAGCTGAATCCACCCATTCTTGAGCCAGTCCTAAAGTCCTCATAACCAATCATAGCCGAAGCGGCTCGATTTCATTCAGGCAGTGCATCCACAATTCCCGTCCGAATCGGGCACGACTTGCTAGAACCCACGGCTGGTCCGCATCGACCATGTCTGAGTAGGGTCTCCAGTTTACCATCGCTGCAGGGAACTCCTGTAGCTCCCGCCTTAGCACCATCAGTTGGTAGGTTAGGGGTGCCGCACTCATGATGGGTTCCCACCGCCTGGCTAGCGACACTATCGCGGGTCGCCAATGCCGAGCTCTCCCCATGGGGAGGTAATAATAACTCCACAGCTGCTCGGCGCAGGTCATCAGTACCTTGCAAAAACATAAAAAAAAATATAAAACAAGCAAAACCAAAAATACCTAGATGAATGGTGTAAAACCACTCACAGCCATCTCACGATCCGCTTCTTGGAACAGGCCTGCAAACAAGTGTGCCAGCATGGCAGCTCCCCAGGCGTAGTATCCTACTCTTTCAAGGTCTGATAGCAGCTCCAGGAAGCGACATTGGATACCGTCCCCTTTCGAGCTCAGTACCAATCTCCCCAAAAGGAAGAGGAGAAATCTCCTCAAATCTATGTTGCATCTTTCCCAGTTGCCGAAATCTGTGCAGTACACGGCACGGCATCCTATTTCCATCTTTCCATGAACTCTTCTGAGGATTCGTCATCCCGCCGACGAGTGTCGGTGAGCCCTAATGCATCCATGAGGGACGCCCTAGCTACCGACCTATTTTTTCGACCATCTAGGTCCAAACCCAGTAGCTTCCGAGCACCTTCTCGGTAATCCGCATAAGTGACCCCGGTCACTGCCTCGCCCTCCACCTTCAGGCTTGTGATCCGGACCACATCCTCCAAGCTGGGCACCATGTGCCCCCAGGGCATCAGGAATGCCCGACTCACTGGGTCCCATCTCTCACACAAGGCTTGGATCAGGACCAGGTCGAGCTCGAGCGGCTCGATCCGAAGAAAGGTGCCAAATCCCATCACGTCTAGCCTCGCCTTCTGAAAATCTGGGAGACCTCGGTATGCTGTCACTACCAACTCCCATGAGATCTGTGATTTCATCACACTCTACGCATACAGGGAATGGAGAGGAGGTTTGGTCAGAAAGAAAGGAAGAAAAAAAGAATGGAAAAAAGGGCAAGAAAGCTCAGCTTACGAGTTGTGATTGGGCCCTTTCGCTGAAGTGCCCTTCGAGGTCCGAAAGCCTCCTGGAACTACTACCACTGGATCTGCTTCTCTTCGAGGAGTGGGAAGATTCGCCCTCCATCCAACTCTCAGAATTTTGAACTCCTCCTCTCCCGTGAGAACTTGTGCTCCTCGAGTTAGCTCTCGATATACCTGGGAGGATAAAAGGGACAAGAATTTATAGAAATGGAAGGAGTGCAGGCCAAGATTGCCTCCATCACCTTTTAATGATAGCCCTCGCGATGAGGCACCTACCATGCGGTCCCGTGTGTCACTTCACCGCTCGCACAGGGTGATTGATTGGACGAAGAATATGACGACTAGCCCCCTATGTTGTCTAGGGATACCCTATCATGTTTTGGAGGACGTCCGCAAAACTTGACGTAACATCCGGGAGAAGGAACTAGGGCCGTCATTATTGACTTCGACGGCAGATTCCCGTGGAAAATGGTCACAACAAGACGCGATTCTCCGCTTGGGGTGGAGTCTCGGCGGACCTATCACATGGGAATAGTGCAAAGGAGAAGAAGTGTAGGGAAGAAGGAACGCACAAGAGAACAAACGAGCAGCAGAAAATCAAAACACTCCATTCATAATTCTACATAAGCTGTCATAAACACTACAATCATAGAGAGGAGGCGAGTCCACTAGCTCGCCAACTCTTGCCATTATCTTCATGCTCGTCCCTCTAGGCGTCCCTCTCCTCTCCCCTGAAGTGAGGGTCCCTCAGAAGCCTCCGGGATCCCCGTGCAGTAGCACCCGCCTCGCCTCGTGGCGTCGGCTCCACAGCAATGACTCGCTGCTCCTCCCCTGGTGTGGCAAAGAAGCCACTAGCGCCAAAGCGACCAGACTGGCGCAGTCGCTCCGCGAACTCTCGCGCTCTCTCGTAGCGCGTCTCCATCCCCCCTAGTCTCCGCACGACGGCCTGAAGGCCCAGCTGGAGCTCCCTCACTTGGGCCTCCAAGGCCCTCCTCTCGGTCTGATCCCGCTGTCGCTCGGACCTCCTCTCGACTTTCTCTCTCTCTACCTCTCTCCTCATCATCTGCAGAAGAACCCTTAACTCCAGGATGTCTGGAGAAGGTCTCTCTTCACCGCGATGTCGCAGCTCTGCTACAGTCGCCACCCAGGCATCACGCTCCTCTTCCGCCCAGGCAGCCCGAGCCACCGCACCGGTAAGTTGCTCCCGGAGGGAGGCAATCTCAAGAAAAGGGGCCGAGGAACTGGAAGATGCGCCGCCGATCACTCCCACCATCGCTGTCTGCTGGGCACGCTGGAACGAACAAACAACAGTCGTCAGCTAAGCTCCACATTTAAAAACAGAAAATGCCGCATTTAGCTTACCAGGAGCGACAATTCCTATTGAGTGGCGGCCAGCTGCCGCCTGACCTCGGCTAATTGGGCACGCGAGCCGTTGACGTCGCGCGTATCCCCGGCTCGGGGAAGACCCACGTAACTCTCTCTCTGCTGCCGCAGGAAGTCGGCACTGTCCTGCACCAATACGCTCCCTTGCTGTCCAGGGAGACGTATGCGCCAGTCTTCAAGCTTCGCCTTGCCACGGCTCTCCTTCCTGACGCGGCTCGGCTCGTCTGCACTCGCCCACTCATCGGCCAGGCCCAGGGTCCTCGCCATGTCCTGCACCAAGAAAGAAGGGCCTCGCATCATAACAAAGAACGCGTCCCCTGTCTAGGACGCGTCCATCATTTGAGTGCAACACTCGCCGAACCCTTTCCCCCCTTGCACGGCTTGCTTCAAAACTCAAAATGGATCAAAGGAGAAGATCCGAGGACCTACCAGACCGTGTTCACCTCCCTCCGCGACATCGGGCCCCTCGGGTCTCTCGGGGGCCCGAAGCTGCCCTTCCTCCTCCATGGACGCCGTTCCGTGCTCTTGAGGAGTCCCTCGTCCCTCTCCACCTTCACCATGGTCCGGCCCACCGAACTCCATCGATCGAGGGGAAGAAGACGAAGACGGGCGAGCGAGTTTCGGCAGAAGGCGGGCTCGTTTGCGGGTAAGGCACGAGAGAAGAAAGGCCGCCCGGCGCTTTAAATTTGAATTCGAGGGTTAAGACGCGTCCTCGCGCCTGGACGCGCCCAAAAGAAAGCAACAGAATCCCTCCGTGCAAAGTAGTTCCCTTCTGTCCAGGGCAAAAGTCTCGTAAGGCATGCCTCGAAACAACTTGGTGCAAGAGAAGAAGTGTAGGGAAGGAGAGGCGCTACAGTGGTCAGTCGTCAGAGTTTTGTCTAGACCCCCTTGTACTGTGGTGTGATTCTGTTATAAATCTGCTACTTTCTGATGTTACTAACCTATGCTGGTCTGTGCAGGTTTTACCAACGGACGTCTTTGTCCTATCTCCTGTCCCACCTTTCGATGGTTGGTCCCACCATGTCATGCATCATAGTATATGATACCTACGCTACTAGAACATGTCAAGGACCTTGCGGCCCGAACGAATCTGGATTTGAGTTCCCCTTCAACAAAAACAGTGATGATCCCGAAGAAATTGGGTTGTACGGATAGGCCGTTAATTTGTGGTAGCATGGGGACGACGGTTCCATTCAGAGAGTTGGTGCGTGGATAAACGGGCCCCAGCCCAGTACCAGCTCACCGGATCGGTATCCTGACCCGTTCTTAACAAGTTGACAATATTATCCTTGGCTATTTTCTATTTTAGTTTGTTTTAAATTTTTCTTTAAACCCAGCATGCATTCATATAGGACTTTGAATTTATTGCGGAAGATCATTCGAGTGATTCTATTGTGAAAGCCGTTGTACTCCAATTCTTACAAATATGAGATATTCCATTCCGAATGAAATACTGAGTTTCCTTGAAGCGGCCCTACGCTACTCTTCCAAAGGAGACCCTTGTTTGGACAGACCCTCAGATATTCCTTTGCTTTTTACCTTGTTTGACCCACCTTGGCCGCAGCACTTCCACATTGGCTGGTAACCGCTCACCAAAGGTGAAACCTGTGAGTTTATGACCCAGGTACTTCCACATCGAGAAGTTGGTCTCCTTTATTTTTCGTGCCTGAGCACACATCTCACCCTCCCTTATTTGATCTCCGTCCAAGCAATCGTCAATATTTGAAAGACCTTCTTCAAGGTCGCCTCATTGAAACTTCAGGAAAGATTCCAAACAGTAACGTCAAAAGCGTGTCTCATCACACCTTGGCATCAAATTATCAGTCCGCTCCCACTTCATTTCACTCCACTTCGATACCATTCCACTACGTGTCGCTCCCTTGTAAAGCAGACGCCAAGGCGGGGCAGCTGTAGACACGCCATTCCTGACGTCTCCTGAGTAAATCTCATATTACACTATGATACCCCAAGGCGGCCTTCACATTTTTAATTACTCTGGTGATTTCCTATTTTTATGAATTTTTTTATATTTTTTTGAATTATTCCGTGAAAAATCATGGAAGTGTCCAAGCGCGTGGACACCTCCATCAATGACCAAAAAAAATAAAAAAAATCAAAATCATGGAAGTGTCCAGGCGCCTGGACGCCTCCATCAATGACAAAAAAATAAAAAAAATCAAAATCATGGAGGCGTCCACTTGCTTGGACGCCTCCATCAATGTAAAAACAATAAAAATAATATCAATAATCATAAAAAATAAAACAAAAATCAAATAAAAATATATATATTTATGGAGGCGTCTAGGCCTCTGGACGCCTCCATGAAAATAAATATAAAAAATTAAAATGTCAAGTTGGCATAAAAAAATAAAACAAAAATAATAAAAAATATTTTCTTGGAGGCGTCCAGGCCCCTGGACGCCTCCATCAACTCCCTCACGGGCGCCGGCCACCGAACGACGGGTTGTCATGTGTCAAATAATCCAAATTATAGAGATGTCCAGTCAGCTGGACGCGCCCATTTCTGAATCACGAGGCGCCGCTTACGAAACCACGCGTTGTGCCAAACCGCGTGCGGCCGTCGGTTGGTTTCGGTGGACCTGTTTGAGGCGTCCGGGGCCCTGGACACCTCCACAAAAATATTCGGAAAAAATAAATAAAAATAGAATAAAATATTAGTTCGGCCCTGATGGAGGTGTCCAGGGTCCTGGACGCCTCCACCCTCCGGAGCCCTATAAATAGAGACCCACCCCCTCAGTTCTGGAGGAGCTTCTAAGAGATCCGATAGGCTGCCGGAGCCCAGAGGCTACCGGAGTCATTTCTAACCCGTGGGGTCTTTTGTAGGTGGAGGTTCTGCCGGCTTCTCGAGTGTCCAGGCTCGCGAGAGGAAGGCTATCTTCGTCCACCGCGCTTCCACGTCGTCCCTACGCTGCCGGAGCTCCGCCGGATCTCACCTTCGGCTCATCCAATAAGCCTTTTCTTCCCATTTTTCTCCATAGTTCTTTACATTCATCATACTGCATCCTCTATCTCCCTACATAAGGGCGCCGTCTCTTGCATACTTCTTGCATTCATCATCGCATTATTCCTCCTACTCGAGTCCGAGAGGGGTTTAAAACCACACCAGCCAGGTGTGTGTCAGGTCACGATCTCGTTACTTTTATTGCAAGGAATTGTTACTACACTGCCATTTTCTAATTCCGTTCGTTTATTGTCTACTGTTTTGCAAGGGTACCCAAGGAAAGCCCTCTCCGTCGGCCGGCCGAAGGGGGAGGAAGAAGCAACCCGCCATCTCCCGCTCTTGAGGTAGGCGCGATCACTTTCTTTATTTTGGGGTCTTTTGGTCCCTGGCGATCACATCTTGTTCTCGAGGCCGCGGCGAGTCACTTCCCCAATGGCCGTTTAAATTCCCGTTCTTATATTCTCTTTATATTCTGTTGTATTCTGCTCATATTCTCGAGGTCGCGGCGAGTCACTTCCCCAATGGCCGTTTAAATTCCCGTTCTTATATGTTATATTCTTATCTATTCATATTCTCGAGGCCGCGGCGAGTCACTTCCCCAATGGTCGTTTAAATTCCCGCTCTTATATTCTTTTTATATTCTGTTATATTTTTATCTATTCATATTCTCGAGGCCGCGGCGAGTCACTTCCCCAATGGCCGTTTAAATTCCCGCTCTTTATATTCTCCTTATATGTTGTTATATTCTTATCTACTCATATTCTCGAGGCCGCGGTGAGTCACTTCCCCAATGGCCGTTTCAATTCTTGCTATTTAATTTCTGTACCATTCCCGTCCCCCCGAGGTCGCGGCGAGTCACTTCCCGCTACGGCCGTTTAACCCCCATATCTTGCTATATTACATTTATCCCGCTCGCCCCGCCGGAGTAATCTCCCGTGGTGGCCCATTCTCTTTCCTCTTATTTCTGTGTTGCAGCAAACAAAAGAGGAGCCCGCGCGCTCCGCGTCCTCTTCGCTCCCCGAACCGCGTGACGTCGCTCACAATGGCGTGCATGCGTTCCCCCCGAGCACGGGGGAGACTTTTGCATAAGTGACCATGCCAAGGCTCGGTAGACCTCATTTGGGCCCTTGACCCTTAATTTTATAGTAAGCGGGCCCTCAATGCGGAGTAGGGTTGTCACTTACTGGGCCGTATAGGCTTTTATGGGCCGTTGGCCCGTGAAAAATTGGGCTGCAAATCTTCCCCTCTTCACCACTTAAAATCAAAATTAAAAAAAATAAGAAATTACTAGAAAAAATCTTAAGAAATCAATAAAAATATCAGAATTCTAATTTTAAAATTAACAAATTTAAAATTATAAAAGTATACCTGTTGAGGAGGGTAAATCTAGTTTGACCCAGGAACGGCCCAATAACGGGCAGCCCACTAAGATTCATGCGCGCTAAGCCCAGCCAAGAGGCGAGCGCCCACACTCAACCCAATAAGAAGAGGACCGGCGGAGCAGAGCATCGGATTCCACGACGCACAATGGAGCCGGCCCAAGCGCGGTTCTCGCCGGAGGACACTCCGGCGACTGACCGTTGTCTCCACGACGTCGGCCTTGACCCCGTAACGAGCGAGCACGCCCCATGAGTGCCGTAAGACTCACCCAGGGACCGGTCGGCGCCGAGGGTATCACCCTCCAACGGGAAACTCCCGCCAACATAGCAGGGGAATGTTACTCTACTAAACAGACCCTTCCATATCAAGGGATGAGGCCCCTCACTCTAGGACAACCCATATAAAAGGGATACCGACAGAAGAGAGAAGATACGGTATATTCTTTTACTAAACCCCACGCTACTACGCAAGAGGAGACACAGTGAGCACTCCGGCCACTAGAGCTTCTTACTGAGAAGAGAGCAACCTAACATGTAACTACGACAGAGGCCATCCGCTACAACCAGAAAGCCTCCTCCTCCTGCACGGCCTTACCACCCAGCGAGCACTCTCCGAGAGCCCACTGGGAGCGGCGAGCACGCGTGCAGAGGACCTACATGCCTCTCGGATCATCTACTACGGCCTCTACTTCTCTCTCACCTAGCTCCTCTCTATTGCTCATTAATCCCTTGCTGACTTAAGCATCGGAGTGTAACGACCCGAGAATCCGATTACCGGGAAGGCTCGATAACCCGAGACTCGCACCGCCACCCACGAGTCCGAAGAATCGGAAGGGTTAAAAGGATGGTGTAGAGACTACACAAGTATCACAAATAATTACAGGAATTAAGTAGGAAATAAATTAACATTTTACATGATATATGGTCCACAAGATAATAATAAAATAACAACAGTAGTCCACAACTAGTATAGAGACAAGAAAGAAAAGTACAGCTACACGGGGCATACCTCGGCTCTGACCTCTGGCACTAACGCTGGGCACCCGAACCACGCTGAGCCTCAGATGCGCTCCCCTGAAGCTGCACCTCGCCTAAAACACGGTGAAAACACGTAGGGAATTAGTCTCAGAACAAGACTCAGTAAGGATCACTCGAACCCTACCTCGCAAACGGAGAAACCGCTACGCTAGCAGTAAGCGAGTACCTCGGAAAGGGAAGCCTTGCAATCTACAAAACACTGGTCTCACGGCACAAAGCCCGACACACGTGCCACGGTGAAACGACCGGAACACAACGGTCAACACGACGAAAACCCGAAGGTCGAAGGCGCAACGACTGACAGTCTGTCACTCCGAACTCGACATGAGTACCTCCCACAAGAAGTACAATCGGTAGCATCCCCTGACGACGTACACCGCACCATAGGTGTCCGCCTGATGTGGTAGCGCCTACCAGAGGCACGGACACCGTACAAGTAACCACAAAGCAAGTGACTAGCTGGGGTCACGCCCATCGGCGTGGGTCCAGTGCCCCCAACCACGTGTGCACACACAGACCATGCGTCTTAGGTCTGGCCTCTAACTGGTTTTCCCCTGGAGCCAGACTCTGGCTACCGACGAGGGGCTCGATGGAAACCAATTTAAAAACCGTCCTCAGGGTAGCCTCTCTACCACTCCCTGGTGGGTCCACTCGCGTGCAGGCAAAGTACAACTAGTGCAGGGTCACTGAAGGAGTAGACTCTCAAGTCAACGGAAAATCACATCTGCATCCAACGACGTATGGGGACCACCCCACGTACCAGCACCGTCGCACGGTGAGCACGGTCGGAAAAGAAACGGGACTGCAACCCATCCGGAGCAGTCCGGAGCCTGGCAGTCTACCCTAGACGCGCCACAGGCTCTGACGGTTTAAGGCTAGACCGTCACAGCCATCTGACGGCCCAACACAGGGGCGTCAGACCCTCGGTGTAAAAACGACCGTGACGCGCCTACCCTGGTGCATCACAGGCCCTGACGCACCCAGCCTGGTGCGTCACAAGACACGAAGGAACAAACTGTGACGCGTGCCACTCGGTGCGTCACAGACTATAACGGACCAACCCTGGTGCGTTACAGGGTGGGAATGTGTCCACTATGACGCACCCACACAGGGGCGTCACAAGGCTGTGACGCGCCAGTCCTGGAGTGCCATAGGCCTTGGCCTCGAACGGTCAAAACCAACGGTCAAGCCAACGATCGACTTGTCCCTGACGGTCCAACCTAGGCGCGTCACAGCACCATGGCGGTCTATCGTGGGACTGTCACAGCCCGCAGACCCCCAGTTGGCCAAAACATAGCTGTAACGCACCCATCTAGGCGCGTTACATGATGTGACGGTCACTAGAAGGACCATCAATCCGACCTGATGGTGAAATGGCGTGAAACGCCTAAAAACATCAACCACGCCCCCATGCCTCCATAGGAGAGGGGGAACACAAAGGGGAAGACCCCTAGGGACCCCTAGCATGCTTCTAAGCCATCAAAATACCGAATCATGGCCTAAAAACGTAGATCGGGCGAACTCTCCCAAAATCATGATTTTACCCTAACCCGCTCAAAAACACCCCTCTCGGCTCCTAATCGGCCTACAAATCACGGGGGATGACGGGATGAGCATAGGGATTCATCCCCCTACCTCAATGGAGCGAAAGCTCCGTCGAATCGAGCTCAAACCACGAAGAATACTTTTGGAAACCTCGCTCATTCACGCTTCCAACGAGCACCGCACGCCCACGAGATCGCCTCGCCGCCACCCACGTCACCGCGCCGTCGCCCCGCTGCCGTCTGCAGTCGGAGAGTGGCCCGCCGCGTCGAAATGGGAGAGAGAGAGGGCGCTCACGGTTGGGGGGGGGGGGAAAGAAAGAAGAAGAAGAAGAAGAAGGGTGGGGGAGAGAGAGAAAAAGAGAGCTATTAATAGAAAATTTAGAAATTCTAGAAAATACCAGAAAATGAAAAATTACATTTCCGCAATCCTCGGAACGCACCGATCACAACGATACCACTCTCGCCTAGGTGAACGATCTGGTTCACCCGCAATGAGGTTCTGAAGGAATTACCAAAACACACACCAGTAATCAAAAAACATGCATGGAAAAGCCGCGGATACACTCCAGGCCTCTGAAACAATTCCGGATCCCGCCGATCCGAACACGAAAGATGTCCGAAATATAATTTCGGACACAACGGAGCCAGACACTCCGAGAAAGCAGATCCAGGACCCAAGAAGAAGGATCCGAAGGGTCCAGGATATTACACGGAGGGTTGTCCCCTGGGGTAACACTCGGGACTCCTTCTGACGCACTTCTGGTTTCTTGGTGTGTGCAAGGCCCCACGGGCGCGAGAGGACTTCCCCAACAAATAAATAGAGAAGGTGGTACGTGGCCTAGGAACCATTTTCCTGTCGCTACACTTCTTGGCGCCGTCTGTGGGAATCCGAGCAAAAAGCTATGGCGTCCCGTGGAAGCCTCCGCAATGCCAGCAACCGGGGGCGAGGTTCCCATCAGGGACCCAACTCTCACCGGGGATCGCAGGAAGCTTCTTCCGCTCGCCCCCGACAAGAGGTCACCCCAGGTTACCTAGACGAGCTTTGCTAGGAGGTCCGAGCCCTGGCAAAATTCTTCCGAGAACTCCGGGACCAGAGGCCCCAGTACGCCCCACCCGAGCGACGGGAGGGCGAAGGAGGCCAGGTCGGAGAAAACTTCCGGCAGGTGCGGGAGGCATCCCACGCCTCCGTCAGAAGGACCCGACGGTCACGCAGCCTGCTTGTGCCTAAGGTACGCAGCCCACTACATTCCAACCCGGAAATGGACCGCCGGCTCCAACGGTTCGACAAAATGGAGGATAAGTTCCGGTACCTGGACGACGTCCTCCTGGCCGCCAAGAATCGTGGCCTCATCGACGATGACCTGGACTTCCACGCTCCCTTCTCTAGGAAAATCATGGAAGCCCCCATCCCGCCGAAGCTTCAGCTGCCATCATTCGCCTCCTACGACGGCACCACCGACCCGGCCGACCACCTGCACGGTTTCGAGTCCCACCTAGTGTTCCACCGGGCCTCCAACACCGTGAAATGCTTGGCGTTCGTTACGACCCTACGGGAGAACGCCCGAGCATGGTAGAGTCCCTACTGGCCGGGACGATCTCCTCCTTCCAACAACTCAAAAAGTTGTTCAAGGAGAACTTTGTGGGCTGCCGAAAGGTAGCCAAGTCTGCTGTAACCATGCTCACTCTCTGGCAGGGAAAGGAAGAAGAGCTATGGGACTTCGTGTCCCGCTTCCGAGCGGAGGCACTCCGTATCCCCCATCTCGACGTCGGCATCGCCACTACGGCACTCACCGAAGGGACGTGGGACCACATCCTCCGGCCCGCGCTCGGAGTCGAGGCCCCAACGACCCTTCCAGACCTCCTTGTGCTGGCCCGGAAGCACGAGCACTGCGAGGAGAACACCGTGGCCCTACGCCGCGTGGCCGGGACCGACCAACCCGACCGGAAGAGAGTCACCGACCAGCCACGAGAGGGCCGGGGCAAGCGAGAGCGACGCGACGGGGACCACCGCGACCGCTCCGAGAAGGAAAGGGGTGGCTATCGCCATTATACGCAGCTTGGTGGATAATGGAAGTGGACCCGATGTTATTACGTACAACTATCTTGTGCTCATGGGTGTGGACGTGTCACGACTCACGCCATTACACACGCCCCTGTATGGATTCTCTGGCACGATTGTCCGCCCGGAAGGGCATATCTCGCTCCCGATCACGTTCGAGACAGTGCCAAAAGAGGTAACCCTCCTCGCCGACTTTACTGTGGTTCGTGCAATGATAGGGTACAATGCTATCATCGACCGAGGAATCCTCGGCACGCTCCGGGGTGTCCCTTCTTCCTACCACCAAAAACTTAAGTTCCCCACCCTCCGTGAGGTAGGGGAAGTCCGAGGTGATCAACGGGAGTCCAAAAGATGCTACCTTATCTCCACCCACGATTGACATCCCGAAGAGGTGCCTCCAGAAAAGAAGGCGAGGACCAAAGATCCGGGTCCAAACACGAGTGCGCCAGCCGAGGATTTGTACTTCATCCAGGTTGGGGACGACCCAAGCAGATCACTAAAGATCGGTGCTACCTTGGCCGAGCACGATAAGCAAGCATATGCGAGCTTCCTCGAGGCCAATCAGGATGTGTTCGCTTGGTCCGAGGACGAACTTCCCGGAATTCCCCCGGAGGTCATCACGCACCAACTAAGGTTGGACCCCACCTGCCGCCCGGTACAGCAATGCCGGAGGCGGTGCAACCCCGAGTGACAAGCCATCATCAGGGCACAAGTGGGAGAGAAATTACGATCATGACTACTTCGACCTACCCAGTATCCAGATTGGGTAGCCAACGTAGTCCTGGTGCCCAAAAGCAACGGGAAGTGGCGGATGTGCGTGGACTACACCGACCTCAACAAAGCCACGCCTAAGGATAGCTTCCCCATGCCACGGATCGACCAGCTGGTCGACGCTACAGCCGGGCATGAAATGCTGAGCTTCCTCGACGCCTATTCTGGGTACCATCAGATCAGCATGCACCAGCCCGACCAAGACAAGACCACATTCATCACCGACCACGGCTTATACTGCTACACTCGCATGCCGTTTGGGCTGAAGAATGCTGGAGCCACCTATCAACGCCTGGTCAACCATATGTTCGACTCGCAAATCGACCGTAACATGGAGGTCTACATCGACGACATGCTCGTGAAAAGCCTCCGAGAAGCAAAACACCTGCGCGACTTGGCGGATACCTTCGCTGTAATGCCCCGGGTTTTTCGGATCTGAATCCGTGCGTCTCGGATCGTCTTTCCGCTGATTTCGGATTGTGTCTGATCAAGCTTCGGACTATTTTTACCGGGTTGTCGGACCAACTGGTGGTGTGCTCGTGAGTTTCCTTGGGTCCGTAGTGTTGTGAGGAGCACGCCGATATTTTTTTGTAGTTTTCGGAGCACCTTTGTGGGTCCCGGGTTGCGTTTTGGGTTTTACGCGTGTTTTCCGTCTGTCGGACCTTCGTAACCCCGTATAGGGTGAACCGTTACGTTCTCCGACGCCGGGACGTTACCACGGTGATCAGCGTGTTCCGAGGATCACGGGGGTGTATTTTCCTATTTTTTGGTATTTTCCAGAATTTCTAAATTTTCTATATAAACCCCCTCCCTTTTTCTCTCTCCCCATCTCTCATTTCTCTCTTCTCACCCTCTCTCTTCTCACGCTCTCTCCTCTCTCCCTCTCTCTCTGGCGGCCGACAGGGTGGAGTGCGGGTGAGGTGGGGACGGTGCGGGAGAGGCACGGGCGAGGATGGATGAGGATCCAGGCGGTGGAGGCGCAGTGAAGCTCGACCGCGGGTTCGTGGAACGGTGAGGCTTCAATGGCATTTTCTTCGCGGATCGGTGAGCTCGGGGCGTGAAATCATCGGTGGAGGTAGGGAGATGGACCCCCAGTTCGTGCTTTCCCTTTTCCGTGAGTTTTGTAGGTCGTGGCGAACCGAGCGGATTTATTTCTGCATTTTGGTGAAAATCCATATTTTTGGGGAGTGACCTGGATCTCTCATTTTACGGTGTTTTTGGCCGATCCAGGGGTTTAGATGCATGCCTAGGGCCTTGGGGATGGATTCCCCTTTGTTTCCCTATCACCCGGGGGTGATCGGGGCGTGGATCGGATTTTTGGGTTGTTTCCCGTCGTTTCGCTCTCGGACGGGTGTGACGGTCCTTCCAGTGACCGTCACATGCTGTGACGCCCCAGGGTCGGTGCATCACAGGGTCCTGTAGTGTCGGCTGGCGTCGGTCACTCTGGCGGTCTTACGATGAACCGCCAGAGGGTGTGACGCGTCTGGGCTCGGCCGCTACGTCCGTTCTCGTGTTTTCAGACCGTTGGGGGTCACTAGTCTCTGACGCACCAGGGGTGGACCGTCAGAGCACTGTGACGCCCCTAAATGGGAGCGTCAGAGCTGACGCAGCTCATTCTTCTGACGTGCCTAGGTAGGACCGTCACACGCAGTGACGCCCCGAGGGGTGTGCGTCACAACCTGTTTCGTTCTGTCTTCTAACGCACCAGGCTTGGTCCGTTAGAGACTGTGACGCCCCAGGGTGGGTGCGTCACAGCCGGTGTTGCCCCTCTCGCGTAACGCTCCTGTGTTGGACCGTTAGGGTGCTGTGATGGTCTAGCCTTGGACCGTTACAGCTGTGACGGCCCAAAGGTAGACCGCCAGGCACTGTGTTATGCCGAAGTGGTTCTTCGCGCTTGCCACGATCATTTCGCGCTGTGTGGATCCCTGGTCGACCCGGTTGCGACCCAGTGGTCGACCTGCGGTCTTGTGAATGCCCCAGACACCCGTGGGATTCTGTGTCCGTGTTTCGAGGGTGTGACGACCCGGATCCCGGATACCAGATATACCCGATAGGATAATCGAATACACCTGATACCACTTGGAACCCGCGAGGCCTCCCAAGAGCGGTAAAGCTCCGAAGGGAAAAAGGATTGTTGTGTAGTACATTGAACTGACAGATATAGCAGTAAGCAATTAAATTTCATAAGACCGGGTTGCTGAAATAGCAGAGATAAAATTACTTTTTTAATTAACATATTACAATTAACAATTATAATCCCAGAGTCAAGTCCAAAGGAAGGACAGTATGTCTACCAAGTATAGTCGACAGAGAAGAAAGACGTACCAGAAAGTCGGGGAAAGCCCGATGAGGGTACCAGCTGGCCACAACAGCACGCAGATCCAGGAGCCACGAAAGCAGAACGAACATCACCCCACCTGAAAAGTAGGGGTGAGCCTCGTGTCACTGGCTCAGTAGGGGTCACGCAGATCTCCACTGAAAAATACGCAGTAACACACTAAAAACTACAGGGTAAACAACAGCAGTAGCCAAATAGGAAAGCTACACTAGAAAGCTGCAAGTCTACACTAGAACGCAGTAAAGGAACAGACGGGGAGCCAGAGTAGGGAGCAAGCTAAGGAAGAGGGGGAAGAGCCCGTGCCAAACAACGGCTACCAAACTAACCTCGGCACCCCAAACTACTCCAAGTAACACCAGGAAGGCGACTCAGAGCTGACACAGTCAGGAGTTGCCGATCTGCCGACAAAACGCCAGGCCTAAAGCGAAGACATGCAAGGACAACAAGAAAGCCTAGGAAAACCTAGACCGACAACCGACGACACGACCAGGACGTCGTGCACACTGCCCCACGCACGACCAGAACGTCGCGGAGGCGACAGAATACTGACCTCGAGTACAGCCACAGAAAGGCTAACCCGGGAAGGTCACGACGCACAGAAACGCCGAGAGTCACGTGTCACATGACAGGAGTGCCTCTCCACAGCCAGTTGCGTCCACTGACGTCTTATGCTGCGCTCCACGTACCGAGTCTAACAACGCCTAACCAAACAGGCGGAGACTCCAGTACACGCTGACCGGACCCAAACCAGAACAGCAACCGAATTCGAGTAACTAGTCAGGGGAACGTCCGTCGGCACCTCGTCCACAAGCCCCTAACCACGTGTGCACACACTGGCTCTCGCCTAAGCCAGGCCTCTAACTAGTATTCTCCCCCCATAGGACGCTACAGTAACCGAGCTGGGAGCCCACGGAACTAGCTTAGGAACCGTTTAATGGGAACACCCCTCCCACCACTCCTGTGGTGGGTCGACAACTGAAAGTCGAGGTTAACAGAAAGTGGAGGCTCACGAACGCAGAGACCCAAAACACAAGTGCCGAAGTACAGACAGGTCAAACGGACACTATCACTCGTACTTCCAAGCACCAATGGCAGTACAGACAACTGCCAACCGACTCAGGACAAGACAATTAGACCTACCAGCGCAACGATCCTTGAGTCGGACGACTCAAAGGTAAGATCGTCATGAAGAACGGAACAAGCCACCAATCGGTCTAACCCTAAGCCAGGGAAAACGACATACTCCTCAAGAATACGATGCACGGAGACCTGAGGGAATACTGAGAACCCTCAGCACACCTGGACACACAGACCGAGGTAGGACAACACCTCGAGGTATCCAGAACCAATGTCTCGGGCTGGACAGAACCGCCGAGACACACAAAGCCACCTGTCAACCCTTGGGTAACCCCCGGTTGACCGGAGCCAGACAACACCGACACAAACAACCGACGTACAGACCCACACGTAGCAAGCACAAGCACACCTGGCTGTCCCATCATGGTTACTGCCCTCATAGGATGTCAACAGACACCCACGGGTCACGGGCAAACCACAAGACCAAGCCAAGACAAGCAGAAACCGAAACAGCAATAACAACGCTCTAGCAAAACGGACTGTCATTCAACGACTAGGCAGACCCAGCAATCAAAGAACAGCCGCCACGCAACCAGAGGCAAGGGCATTGGCAGTTCTTGATTGCGTCGTTAGGGAATTATCGCAGTCAGGGAAAAGACCGCACCCAGTCACCTAACCCGACCGATCCAGAAGACCACTGCCACACAAACAAAGCCCTAGAACACAAACCTACGACTGCCCAACACACGGGCGAACATCGAACCACCCAACGGCCATCACGACCACAACAGGGCTGTAACGCACCACCACAGGCGCGTTACACGAGCCTGACGCACCAGGACAGGTGCGTGAGAGCCAATCAGGCCCAAGCTTAAAAATTGATCGAACAACAGGTAACGGTCCATCACGGACGCGTTACAGCACCCTGGCGCATGGGGGCAAGGCCGTTAGAGCCAACCGACACAGCCACCCAACTCGGCCAAACAACGTGTAACGGCCTTGGACGAGCGCGTTACAAGGCTGTGACGCACAGGGGAACGACCGCTACACGAACTGACTGACACGGTCAAATCCGGTCAAACAGCTTGTAACGGCCCAAGGAAGGCGCGTTACAGGGCTGTGACACATGAGGACTGGGCCGTCAAGGCAACGGGCTGACCAGAACCTCAAGAAAATGAAATGGCTGTGACGCACCTACCTGGATGCGTCAGAGGGCTGTGACGCACCAATGATGGACCGTCACACTCCCACAGCCTCACAAAAATTGAAAACACCCAGAGCCTGTGGCGGTCTATCATAGGGCCGTCAGAGACTGTGACGGTCTCTGAAACGACTGCTACACCGACCACGGCGGGGAAACAATGGAAACGCCGAATCGACCCGTTCCACGCCCCATGCACGCCGAAGCGCAGGGGATACAAAGCTAAACGATGAATGAAGGGGGGTGATCTCGCGCTTGTCCTGAGCTGGGAGGATGATCACCGAACAGTGAACTACAGAGAAAGGGAAACGGATCAGGGGGCCCAGGGATGGTTCCCTGGAGAAAACCCTCCGATGCTTAAGTCAGTAGAGCAATGGTGGAAGATATGGAGGGAGGTAGAAAGAGGTGCACGAGATCCCCCAACACCAAGGTGGTTAAGTGGTTCCTGCTCAGGGAGTTTAGGCGTGTATATGCCCTTACCTTTCGTCGGAGGGAGTCTCAGGTTTATATAGTGTGCTCACCTTATGAGTCCCGTAAGCTGAGGAGTTTCAGGCGGGAGTTACGTCCTCATCGTGGGATCTTTACGTCCTCATCATGGGATCTTCATAGCCTTGAGGGATCATGGGTCTCTTATCCTCATAAACTCATGCTCATAAAGGGCTCTCAACGGCAGCGTGGATAAGCAATCGTCGGTCGGTCCGAGCATAAAAGGTGCCAACCCTGTCCGGGCGATAGGCATAGCTCGGATGAAGATAGGTCGGAGTGGGTGCTGAGCGCTTGCCTCTATCCCGATGAGGGGATAACTCGGGTATGGGTCTTCCTCCGTTCTGACCGACGCTCGGGCCTTCCGAGCCTAAGGGCAGCCGAGGAAGGGTGAGATCCCGAGTGATCTTATTGGGCTTTTTAGCCTAAGTGTGCCCTGTGGGGCTGTCACTTGGATGAGCTGAAGCTCGTTTGGTCCTGATGGACCTAGTTCGGCTGCTCTTAGATGGGCTATGGAAATCTCCCTCTCCACTTGTCCCCCTCCTACTCCCGAGCTTTAGTAAGCTTGGAAGAATAGCTGTTGGGGTTTTAGACCAGCGTGGCTCAGGTGGGTGGAGATCTGGCAGTGTTAGGAAGCCACGTGCCGTGGTCACCTGGGCCCGTAATAATGATGATCCTGATGGATTTGAACTGAAGGGCCCCCCTTTTCTCGGAGGTCGGAATGACACGCCGCCTCCCGCGCGGGGACATAGGCATTGGGCGCTTGCTGTCCTTCCAGATTTCCTCCGTCTTTAGGGTTTTGGCTCTCCTCCATTCTTACTTTTGGGATCTTCGATGCGTTGTGAGGGCACGATATTGGGTTCATCAATAGTTGGGTTCATCATCGATATTGGGTTTATATCGATGCAAGAAGAGTTTCATAAGTTTCATCAGAATAGACGAAAGGTCTAAACTGGCAGGGTTTCATCATTGATCGGGCGAGGTGCCGGTCGATCAACAGTTGGTTTCATCATCGATACTAGGTTGATATCGATGCAACGGGTTTTATAAGTTTCATCAGAATAGACGAAAGGTCTAAACTGGCAGGGTTTCATCATTGATCGGGCGAGGTGCCAATCGATCAACAGTTGGTTTCATCATCAATATTGGGTTTACATCGACGCAAAAAGAGTTTCATGAGTTTCATCAGAATAGACGAAAGGTCTAAACTGCAAGATTTCATCATTGATCGGGCAAGGTGCCGGTCGATCAACAGTGGGATGTCGGTAGAGGCGTAGGTCTCGTCAGGATAGACGTAAGGTCTATTCCAGTAGGTTTTATCGCAGGGGTGGGACTTTGCCAAGAAATGCGCAGGTTTCATCAGGACAGACGTGAGGTCTGAGCTGGACAGGCTTTAGCAGAATGGTGCTGGGTTTCATTGTCAGTGGGACGTTTTGAAAGAGGGTATGTAGGTTTTATCAGGGTAAACGTAAGGTTTACCCCGGAAGGGTTCTATCGTCGGTGGGGCGCGGAACCAGTTGACCGACGGAAGGCTTCATCAATAGAAGGGAGGTAAAGGTAGCGTGCCGGTTGGCATGGAACTTTTAAATTACTACATTACTGACCCAGGCGCCCTTTCGGGTTTTCACCGGACCTAGCCCCCTCTTGCTTTTGCCCACGCGCCCTTTCGGGTTTTCACGTGGCGGGGTACCCGATTTTACCTGCAGTGCCCTTTCGGGTTTTCACCACAGCTGGGTTTTGACCATTTTTGCCCTTGTCCGGGATATCCGAACAAGACTGGCGGGGTATCTCTATTTTTAACCCCATTTTTATTTATTTATTTATATATACGTATATATATCGCTTGAATTGGGACTTCAGCACGGGTCAGGCGATGTGCTACTTTATTGGCGGCTGCTCTTATCATCGGTATTGGGTATATACCGATGCAATGATTTCATAGGTTTCATCAGGATAGACATAAGGTCTAAACTGGATGGGTTTCATCATTGATCGGGCAGGGTGCCAATCGATCGACAGTTGGTTTCATCATCGATATTGGGTTTATATCGATGCAAAGAAGAGTTTCATACGTTTCATCGGCATAGACGTAAGGTCTAAACCGGGCAGGTTTCATTGCTGATCAGGCAGTGTGCCAATCGATCAACAGTTGGTTTCATCATCGGTATTGGGTATATACCAATGCAAGGAAGAGTTTCATAAGTTTCATCGGCATAGACGTAAGGTCTAAACCGGACATGTTTCATTGCTGATCAGGCAGTGTGCCAATCGATCAACAGTTGGTTTCATCATCGGTATTGGGTATATACCAATGCAAGGATTTCGTAGGTTTCATCAGGATAGACGTAGGGTCTAAACTGGATAGGTTTCATTGCTGCTCGGACTGTGTGCCCGCTAATCAGCAGCAGGCTTCATCACGGTGGGACAGGAAGAGATGCAAGTTTAATAGGACGGGTTTCTTCGTCGATCGGGCAGGGTGCCCATCGATCACAGGGGGGTTTCATCATCGGTATTGGGTTTATACCAATGCAAAGATTTCATAGGTTTCATCGGGGTAGACGTAAGGTCTAAGCCTGATAGGTTTCATCATTGACCGGGCAGTGCGCCAATCGATCAAAGGAGGTTTCATCATCGGTATTGGGTTTATACCAATGCAAAGATTTCATAGGTTTCATCGGGATAGACGTAAGGTCTAAGCCGTATAGGTTTCATTATTGATCGGGCAAGGCGCCAATCGATCAATAGTGGACTTCACCATGGTGGGACTTTGGCAAGGTATGAGGGTTTTATCAGGACGGACGTAGGGTCTGTACTGGGTGGGTTTGATCGTTGATCGGGCAAGGTGCCGGTCGATCGACGAGGAGTTTATGGCGGGAGGTGAGGCTTCTTTTAGGATCACCACATTACTGACTCAAGCGCCCTTTTCGGGTTTTCGCCGGAGCCAGCCCCCTCTTGCTTTTGCCCACGCGCTCTTTCGGGTTTTCACGTGGCGGGGTACCCGATTTTGCCTGCAGTGCCCTTTCGGGTTTTCACCACATCTGGGTTTTGGCCATTTTTGCCCTTGTTCAGAGTATCTGAACAAGACTGGCGGGGTATCTCCATTTTTTTAAACCCCATTTTGTCACTTCTCTGTTTTTTTTCTTCTTTTTTTTTATCGGGACTTTAGCTTCGTAAATTGTTAAGCCATGTGCTCAACTTGTGTATGTATCATCATTGGTGTGGGTGCTGACACCAATGCAAGGGGTATAAGGTTTTCATCGTCTGCCTAGGCGGAAGGCTTGGGTCGACTTGAGTGTGTTTTGTGACTTAGGCGTGAAGCCGTTCGCCGGGAGCATGGCTGTATTGTTGATGTGGGGATTGCCATCAACGCAAGGGAATGTGATTTCATCATCCACCCAGACAGAAGGTCCGGATTGGCTCGAGGATGTGTGTAGCAGCTTAAGCATGAAACCATTCGCTGGAAATGTAGGTTTCATCGTTAATGTGGGGTTTAACATTAACGCAAAGGGATGAGGTTTTATCATCTATCCGGACGGAAGGTCCGGGTTGATTTGAGAATGGGTGTAGCATTTTCATCAGAGCAGACGGAAAGTCTACCCCGGACGGGTTTTAACATTGCTCAGGCGGCGGGCCACCCCATTAGCAGCTGCTTTTATCATTGGTATTGGGTCTATACCAACGCAAGGATTTTATAGGTTTCATCAGAATAGACATAAGGTCTAAACTGAGTAGGTTTCATCATTGATCGGGCAATGTGCCAATCGATCCATAGTAAGTTTCATCATCGGTATTGGGTTTATACCAATGCAAAGATCTCATGTGTTTCATCAGGATAGACGTAGGGTCTAAACTGGATAGGTCTCATCATTGATCGGGCAATGTGCCGATCGCTCAACAGTAGGTTTCATCATCGGTATTGGGTTTATACCAATGCAAAGGAGGGTGGGGCTTTATCATGCAATTCAGACGGAAGGTCTGAACTGAAGTTTGTGGATGGCGGGCTTGGGTATGAAGCTGTTTCCCGGGAGTGTATGTTTTATCATCAATGTTGCGGTTTAACATTAACGCAAAGAGATAAGGTTTCATAATCAACCCAGACGAAAGGTCTAAATTGATTCAAAAATGTGTATGGCAGCTCGGGCACGGAGCCGTTCGCTGGAAGGGTATGTTTCATCGTTAATGTGGGGTTTGACATTAACGCAAAGGAATAGGGCTTCGTAATCAACCCAGACGAAAGGTCTGAATTGATTCAAAAATGTGTATGGCAGCTCGGGCACGAAGCCGTTCGCTGGAAGGGTATGTTTTATCGTTAATGTGGGGTTTGACATTAATGCAAAGGAAAAGGGCTTCGTAATCAACCCGGACGAAAGGTCTAAATTGATTCAAAAATGTGTATGGCAGCTCGGGCACGAAGCCGTTCGCTGGAAGGGTATGTTTTATCGTTAATGTGGGGTTTGACATTAACGCAAAGGAATAGGGCTTCATAATCAACTCAGACGAAAGGTCTGAATTGATTCAAAAATGTGTATGGCAGCTCGGGCACGAAGCCGTTCGCTGGAAGGGTATGCTTCATTGCTGATGTGGTTCTGACCCGCTGGGTATCTACATCTTTGCATATTCACTGATTCTGTTGACTTTTCTTTGGTAATCTTTGACCATTGGTCGGCTTGAGTGCCGATGGAAGAATATCTGTCGGCCTGGGCACTGATAGCTAGAATTTTGATTTCTCTTAGCTGGCCATACTGGCAATCCATATTTGTGAGCATCTGTCATCTCGAATGCTGACGGTTAAACATCTCTGGCAGTCTAGAGGATCATCGGGCATCTTTCGGCCAGGGTACCGATGGCTGAATGATTGACATATGTCAGCTAAGACGCCGATGGTTGTTGGTTTCAAAGTCAATGATCGAACCCCGACATCCGTTGGTACTCCGTTGCTCTGATGCTGGCAGTCTCCCGGATTTCATCTTCTAAGTCGAGATTTTCGAGCAGTTTCTGGTCGTTTGTCTCGGACGAGAAGCAGATGACTTGGAGGGAGGGGCTGCCAATTTCCAACGGGATCACGGCCTCGGTGCCGTATACCAGCTGAAAAGGGATTTCACCGGTTGCCGTTCTGGGAGTCGTTCTGTGCGACCAGTGTACGTTCGACAATTCCTCGAGCCAGCTGCCCTTGGCTTTGCCGAGCCTAGTCTTGATGCCTTTCAAGATAGCCTTGTTGGCATTTTCGACCAGCCCGTTAGCCTGAGGGTTGGCGACCGAAGTGAAGTGATTGCGAATATTGAGGTCGGCGCATCTGTCTCGAAAGTACCGAGAATCAAATTGCCGACCGTTATCGCTCACTATCACCCGAGGGATGCCGTAGTGACAGATGATCGACTTCCAGACGAAATTCCAGATGACTGTCTCGGTGATCCTTGCAGTGGCTTCGGCCTCGATCCACTTAGTAAAGTAATCGATGGCGACGATGATGAACTTCTTCTGGGCCTAGGCCGTGGGGAATGGCCCAAGGATGTCGATTCCCCAGTGAGCGAAAGGATAAGGCTCGACTAGGGTGATGAGCTCTGTTGTTGGCTGATGGACCAAGTGGTCAAATCGTTGGCACCGATCGCAGTGTTGTGTGTAGGTCAAGCAGTCGCGCTGTAGAGTGGGCCACCAGTAACCTAGTCATAGCAAGATCCTAACGAGCGACCTACCTCCTAAATGCGCCCCGTACAGACCCACGTGAACTTCTTCGATCGCTCGATTGGCTTCGTCGGTGCCGAGGCACTTCAAGACAGGACCGGAGAAGGATCTCCGGTAGAGAGCGCCATCTAGAGTGATGAACCGCCGAGCTTGGTACTTCAATCTTCGGGCTTCCTGAGGGTCGGGAGGCTCCTGAGAGTCTTGAAGCCACGATAGATAGGGGGTACGCCAGTCGCTTGGGGAGGCCGAGTCAACAGCTAGGAACTCCGAATCGGTGCTCGGCCGCTCTAGCACTTCGAGAAGGACCGATCGAGTACCCTCGGGGTCAAGAGAGGAGGTCAGCCGAGAGAGGGCATCCGCTCGGGAGTTTTCCTCCCGAGCTATTCGGACTACCTCAAAACTCTCGAACTGTTGTGCCACGGTCTTGACCAGCTGGAGGTATTTGATCATCGGTGCTTCTCGAGCTTCGTAACCGCCGTTGACCTGGGTAGCGACCAGTTGGGAGTCAGTGTGAATCCTGACTCGCTCAGCCCCCAACCATCGGGCCATGCGGGCTCCGGATATGAGGGCCTCATACTCGGAAGCATTGTTAGATGCTTGGAAGTTGAACTTAAGGGCGTACTGTAGCTCTGCTCCTTCGGAGGACTTCAGGAGGATCCCGGCGCCGCACCCGGCTGAGTTGGATGATCCGTCGACGAACAGTTCCCAGGTCGGCCCGGGCGCGGACAGAGATCTTTCTTCAGTCGGGATGGTGCTCTCGGCGATGAAGTCAGCGAGTGCCTGGCCTTTGATAGCCGAGCGAGGCCGATACGATATATCGTAGGCCCCGAGCATGATGGCCCACTAGACGAGGCCTCCCGAGGCTTCTGGGTGAGCGAGGACCCTCTTCAATGGTTCGCCGGTCAGCACGGTGATGGAGTGCCCTTGGAAATAGGGTCGGAGGCGCTTGGCCGAGGTAACCAACGCTAGCACGAGTCTCTCGGTTGCGGGATACCTTCTTTCGGCCTCGTTGAGCACCTTGCTGGTGTAGTAGACCGGACTCTCGACTCCCAAGTCATTTCTGACTAGGACAGAGCTAACTGTAGATGGAGTCGCCGAGAGATAGAGATGCAAGGTTTTGCCTGATACGGGCTTGGAAAGCACCGGAGGCGAAGCCAGGAACTCCTTAAGCTCGGCGAACGCTGTTTGGCATTCCTCGTCCCACGCGAATGTAGCAGATGCCATTTTAGGTCACCTCAACAGTTTGAAGAAGGGTAGGCATCGTTCAGCCGCGCGGGACAGTAATCTGCTGAGCGCGGCAATGCACCCGGTAAGGCGTTGAACATCTTTGATGCAGGTGGGTGGGCGCATGTCCAGGATGGCCTGGACTTTGTCGGGGTTGGCCTCGATCCCACGCTGGGTGACTAAGAAGCCCAAGAATTTCCCGGACCTTACTCCGAAGGCGCACTTGGCAAGATTGAGCTTCATGTTGTACTTCAGGAGGGTGTCGAAGGTTTCCGCTAGGTCGGTGAAGTGGTCCTCGGCCTTGGGGATATTCACGAGCATGCCGTCAATATAGGCCTCTACGTTCCGACCGAGCTGTCCCTCGAACATATGATTGACCAGCCTCTGGTATGTGGCTCCAGCGTTCTTCAACCCGAAAGACATCCGGGTGTAGCAGTGTACGCCGAAGTCGATGATAAAGGCGGTCTTCTTGATGTCTTCGGGATACATTCTGATCTGATGATAACCTGAATAGGCATCCAAGAAGCAGAGTATCTCGTTGTCCGAGGTTGAGTCAACGAGTTGGTCGATGCTCGCTAATGGATAGCAGTCCTTTGGAGTAGCCTTGTTCAAGTCGGTGAAGTCCACGCACATTCGCCACTTTCCCAAAGCTTTGGGCACTAGGACGACATTAGCCAGCCACGTTGGGTACATGACCAGTCTAAAAAGACCAATTTTTTGCCCCTTGGTGACTTTCTCCTTGATAATCGACTGCTTCTCTGGCACGTGCTTCCTTCTGCGTTGTTGTACGGGCTTCATAATTGGGTCGAGGCTGAGCTTATGTAATGCCCTAGATCCTTAGTAGGTCTTGCTGGATCTTTATTGGATCTTTTGGATCTGTTTCGGTGAGTTTCGTGTCACTTTTGTGCCTCCTGAGTTGAATTTTACGATCCGTGTGGGTTTTTCTCTCGTACTAGTTTCAGAACCCTACAGTGACTTTAGTTGTCAGTTCATCGACTTGAGGATGCTACAACGACGATGTACTCTCTGAGCCGATCGTTTTGACTATTTTTGCGTATTTTTCTAAGATAGGGCGAAAAATCGATTTTTCAAAAATTAGGAAAATTCCTAATTTTTTTCCTTTTTCTTTTCTTTTCCTCTCACCTCGTTCTCATTTCGCCGCCACTCTCTCTCTCTCCCGTTCCTCTCCCGTTTCGCCTTCTCGACTCCGGCTGCAGACGGAGGACCTAGGGGTGAGTGCTGGGGATGCTGTGGAGCTGGCTGGGTGCGCGGCGGGGCGAGGATAGAGCGATTTTTGCGCGATCCCGAACGGTGGATTCAAAGTCGGCGTTTGAGCTCGCGGTGCAGTTTTCAGTGCGGTTTAGTCCCTTCGGGGCACAGTTTCTTCGGTGGAGGTAGGGTGACGGATCACCACTTCTCCCTGCCCATTTTCCCTGCCATTGCACGTCATTCGGCGTGGAAATGGTCGAGTTTGGGCTTGTTTAGCCTAAACCGTGATTTTTGGGTTTTGTAGGGTTCGCTAGAAAACGGCAACCATTTTTAGATCAGTTACTGTCAATGGACTCCCTGGGACGTCAGCGTTCCATAGTCACTGATTTCGTTTCATTTGGTGGTCCCGTTTGACCGCTAGGGCTCCGGGAAGTCCGGAAACCCTTTTTGGGTGATTTCGTTAGAATCGCCCGTTTCTTGCGATCCGTGCGTCGTTTTGACTCCGAACGGAGTCTATGTGATTCCCAGAGTATCCAGGGTTGTATCCCCTTCATCTCGGGACGAACGGGGCGTAGAAAGGCCTCCATTGGGCTGAACCCATGGTTTGCTCGCCGTGACGCTTGAACGGTCAGTCCCGGACCGTTCATGTATAAGGGCGACCATCCCTGGACCGTTTATCCTATGTCGATTGAGGTTGTGTGGTCGCACGATAGACCACACATTCCCCTTGGGTGGTTGGTCTTGGACCGTCCATCTTATATCGGTTTGGGTTGTGTGGTCGTCTGCTAGACCACATATCCCCTGGGAGTTGTGCGGTCAGATTCGGACCGTTTATCCCGTTGTGCGGTCTAGTCCGGACCGTTTATCTTGTTGGGTGGTCCCTTTGTGACCATCCATCCTTGTTGGTTGTTGGAGTTGTGCGATCAGTTTTGGACCGTTCAACCCCTTTGTATGGTCCGTTTCGGACCGTCCATCCTGTTGAGTGGTCCATTCTGAACCGCTCATCCCCGATATTTTATTGGTTGGCCGTGATGGCTTCTTCCGGTGTCGTGTTAGAGTCATTGCTCTGGTCTGGTCGACCCGGTGTGATCCAATGGTCGACATGCGACCTTGCCTGTGTCTCGATGGATTTGTCCAGCTCGAGACGTGGTTCTGGACACCTAGAGGTACGATTTATCCTCGGTTTGTGTGTCCAGGTGCCTTGAGGGTGTCGGAGTTCCCCCAAGTCTCTGTATATCTTATCTGTTTCCTGTCGATCGTCTACGTGAGTTAGGGCCGTGTTTCTAGTGGTCCTACCTTTGACTGCTAGTGTTGGTTTGTCTGTCCGGTGGGTCCCTAGATCGGTCGGTTTGGGTGAATTGTGTGTGGTCTATTCCTTGACAGCTATAGTTTCTCCGAGCGACTTAATCTAGGACCGCCAGTGTCTTTACCTCTGGTTGCGTGGTGATTCCTCCTTGACTGCTTGGCTGACGTAGCGGCCGAGTGATGGATTGCCTATGGCCAGAGAGTGGTTTACCGGTGGTTTGGTTTCCGGTATCTTGGCTTGACCTTGGGGTTTGTCGTTGTCACGTGGACATCACCCGATGTCCTATGGGGGCTATAACCGTGTTCCGAGGTGGCCAAGAGGGTTTGTGCTTGTGTGTCTTTGTCTAGTTCCGGTCAACCCGGTGTGACCCAGTGGTTGACGGGTGACCTTGTGGGTGTCTTGGCGGTTCTGTCTAGCCCGAGACACTGGTTCTGGATGCCTTGAGGTACCAATTTACCTTGATTTACGTGTCCAGGCGTGCCGGAGGGTCCTCGGTGTTTCCTCAGGTCTTCGTGAGTCATTTTCTGCGGAGCGTCGTTTCCTGTGGCTTAGGATTAGACCGATTGGCGACTTGTTCCGTTGTCAGTGACGATCTTGCGTTTGAGTTGTCTGACTCAAAGATCGTTACGTTGTAGGTCTAGTTACCTAGTCCTGAGTCTGTTGGCAATGGTCGTACTGCCAGTGGTGCCTAGTAGTATGTGAGACAGTGCGTTCTACCTTGTCTGAACTCTAGCACTTGTGTTTCTGAGTCTGGTGTCTTGTGAACCTCCACTAGTCGTAGCATGTCGACGCACGCGATCCAGTGTGTTGACCCACCTCAGAGTGGTGGAAAGGGCAGTTCCCATAATACGGTTTGTAAGCTAGTTCCGTGGGCTCCCGGCCAGCGGTAGCGTCCTACCGAGGGAGAAAACTAGCTAGAGCGCCTGGCTTAGGCAAGAGCCAGTGTGTGCACAAGTGGTCAGGGGCTGAGGACTTACGTCGACGGGCGTAACCCTGACGAG
This sequence comes from Amorphophallus konjac, assembly GCA_022559845.1. NCBI lineage: Eukaryota > Viridiplantae > Streptophyta > Magnoliopsida > Alismatales > Araceae > Amorphophallus > Amorphophallus konjac. The sequence goes on along the minus strand of JAHNEJ010002412.1, from coordinate 203,860 downwards.
TTACTTGTTGTTGTAGTTCCTGTTTGGTTCAGCGCGTGTCTGCGACTCTACCGTGGCTTTGGCGGTACCGTAGGCGAGACACTCGTGGCACAGTGCAAGACATCAGTGGACGCAGCTGGCTGTTCTTCTGATGAGGAATTGCTTCCGTCACGTGACACGTGACTCTTCACGTTTCTTGTGCGTCGTGACCTTTCTGAGTTAGCTCCCTCGTGGCCCTACTCGTGGTCAGTGTTGTGTTGCGTGCACGACGTGCTAGTCGTGTGTGTCGTCGAGTCTGTCTGTCGTCTGTCTAGATCTTTTCTAGAATTTTGTCTGTCCTTGCAGGTCTTCATCTTAGGCCTAGCGTCGTGTTGATAGATTGGTAACTCCTGATTTTGTCAGATCAGAGTCACCCTTCTATCGCTGCTTGGAGTAGCTTAGGGAGCCGAGTTCCTCTCGGTGGCAGTGTTCCGAGTTTTACAGCCTCGTTTTTCCCTTTTCTTTTAGCTTCCCTTGCTCTTAGCCTGTTCCCTACTCCTGCTGTTCCCGTTCTTTTTACAGCTTTGTAGTGTAGCTTTTCCTGCTTTGCTACTACTGTTACTTTCTGTTCCGTGTACTGTGCGCTTTTCAGTGGGGATCCGCGTGACCCCTACTGAGTCTCTGCTTGGAGACTCTGATGCGGGACGAGACCACGGACACGACAAGCTCGCGATTGTCCCTTAATGAGGGAAGCGTCGGCCGTGCGCGGTTGAGAAACCGACAATGAGCTAGGGTGATCGGCTCTCTCGTGTGCCCGGATCGGGTCACGGGACGGTCTCACACTCTCTCGCAGCAGCGGTAATAAATATCATATAGCGAGCTAGATATCCCTACACATGCTCTCTAGCAGCGGCATAACGATATATATATGAAAGAAAGCAAATGTCGAGAAGGGAGCGAAAACGATACCTCCACGCTACCGGGCGTGGGGAAGACGGACCCGGCGATCTCGTACTCCCGGGACAGTTAATACATAAAGATTACAGTAATGAGTTACAGCCCACTCCACGCAGGGAGGTAAAGGGCGACACAATGGGGTCCGGGAGGACCGATTTCGGGTTGACGGACGGCTTCTCGCGTAGCTTCGGCAGCACCCGAACATGTGACGGTGGGGCCCACGTGCTGTCCGGAGGGGCCGTGTGGGACCCGGTGGCACCGCTGTGGTGGTGGATGCCTGGATGAGCACTCCCTGGAGTGGAGACGCGCTGGTTCACCGACCGGAGGCCGGGCGGCTCCGATCGGCACCGGTCGGAATAACCGGCCACGGATCTGCAACTTCTGGTTTTCAGCGCGCGTCCCGGCGAGAACCGGCGCTGCGATCAGCCCCGATGTCGGATCGACACGAGACTGGCGCCGTTGGAAAGCTAACTTCAAATCCTTCAATCTAGGCCTGAAGATATGGTCTGGATCTGCACGAATCTGGGCGTTAATAAATTTTCAACTTCCTGTTGTACAGTAGCCGAACACTCAGATCTGCAGGGCTATTCTCTAAGAACTGCCTTTGACTGATATGTGAACGTCCGAATCTAAAGTGGTGGTCTTCAGTAAAGCTGTAGGAAATCAAGCTAGAAAAATGGCAAAACTAGTTTGGACAAGTTTGGATGTGACTACGAATTGATGAGATTTTTGAACTGGAAGTGAGTCAGATCTGGAAATGGGCTGAAAGCACTGTAGCCGAGATAGAATATGAATTTTGAAAAATGGATAACGGGAGGATAAAAAATCAATAAAAATGGCGGATGTAGGGGATGATGGAAAAAAATCCCAGTAAAATGGGGAGGGTTTGAAAAAATCAAAAAGAGAGTCGGAGGTGAGAAACACAGGGCTGCTATCACTGTAGATAGAGACAAAACAGATATAGGAATGAAAGATGCACGAAAATGGAAAATTACTAAATGGAGGAGTTTGGACGTGACAATTTAGGTGGAGGTGGGGATTCAAGGTGGAAAATAAGTTAAAGGACATAAATGCAAAAGTAAATGTACATGCTCGGCGTCGATTCCCATCAGACTCACCCCTGCTTTTCAGGTGGGTGGCGTCGTCTCTGTCTGTGGTTCATGGTGTGGCGCGTCTATAGCTGCCAGCGGTACCTGCGTCGGGTTTCCCCCGACCTCAGTGTACGTTCTTTTCCTGTGGCATGTACTTGTCTTTAATTTCTTGGACTGGACTCTGGTATAATTGTTAAATTTAAATTATTAATTAAAAAGTAATTTTATTTCATCTACTTTAACAAACCGATCTAATGAAATTTAATAGCTTACTATTATATCTCTGTGGCTTCAATGTACTACACGACAATCCTTTTATCCCTACGGAGTTTTACCGCTCTTGGGAGGCCTCGCAGGTTTCAAGTGGTATCAGGTGTATGCGGTAGTCCTATCGGGTATATCTGGTATCCGGGATCCGGGTCGTCACAGTTGGTATCAGAGCATTGTTGTGTGAAGTACATGGGAATCTGAGATATTGCAGTATCCAGAGTCCTTAAAGTCCAGTACAGGCATTTGACGGCTCAGGTGTTGCGATGATTTGTCGCGTTGTTTTCCGAATGTGGTCTTGTGCGTGCTATTCTGGCACTACGCAAGGTGATTTTTGTTCTCGTCAGGATGTGATGAGACACTTCTTTCTATCGTGGTGTTTGTCTCGATCTTGTCGTACGTGGCAGTGTACGCCGGAAGGCTTGAATCTGTAATATGTTGTTCGAGGTTTTCTCCGTGTGTTGTTCAGGTTGCTGTTGACCTTTAGCATTTGTCTGATGACCGTACACGTTCTCACGTTGTTTTGGTCATCCCAGCTCGAGGCTGTTCAGCTCCTGATGTGTCTCGCTTCTATTGAAGTGCTCGATTAGATTCCGTGTTTGAGAAGTTGCTCAGGCAAGCTAGGATTTTCCCTTCCTGGTGAGCTTTCGTGGTTGAGCTTATTGCTTCTCGTCCCTTCTGGTGGAATCTTTTTGAGGTTTGCCTTGGGATTGTTGTCTTAGTGATGCCTTTGCCATGTGTCTGCTTAAGCGTGGACAGCTTTGTTCTAAGCCTGATCTGCTCTTTGTTATACGGTTGCTTGGCTTTGGACTCCATCATGGTGTTAAGAGCTGTCGCTTACCATATTTGTCGTGCCGTGTCTAGCGGCCAATGTATTATGAAGGCTCATTTATCGCTTTCAGGACGTGAAGGTAAGCTGAGATTAACCTTTTCCTTGGGCCTTGTGCTGAATCTGGTACTCCTCTTCTTTGCACTTAGGTTTCTTGTCATCGGTTGTTCGCTGGATCAGTACTCGTCGCGTGTTATATTACGATTTTCATGAATTGCGATGTCATCGTACGTGTGCTGGGATGCGGATACCGAGATATTTTTTGATGCCTGTGTGCGTTTTATGAGTGTGCAGCTGAAGCGTGTGGGCTGATTACCCACGGGTCGAGAGGTTTGTTCTTTCTTGATGTGACTTCATCTTGGCTTCCGGTGCCTTGATGTTGTCGTGCTGTTGCTGGAGTTATTCTGGTGTTGGCATTGGCATTTGCGAGTGTTGGGGAATCTGTCGGCATTCCTTGCTGATTGAGTGCCCTCTACTCTGCATGTGTTTTCTTGGGCTGTTGTGCTCTCAAGGCGTGTTCGTGGTCCTTGAGGTTCGTTCCCTGATATTGTCGTTTCTCGTTGTCGTGGGTCTTTTCTTGGTGAGCAGTCTGATGCGTGACCCGTCCTTTGTGGTCGTGTGTTCAGCTGTTTGTGTGCCTTGATGTGACCCTGCTTGCAGTAGTGTTGCATGGTTCTGTGTTCTATACAGAGACGGAATCCTACAAGTGTTGTTGTTATCATTTTATCGCTGTTTCTCTATGATTTTGTGTCTCTGCCGTGGACCGTGACCTTGTTAGTTAGCTTGCTGTACTCCCTTTCTCCCGTAGAGTTGGCATGCGACTCGATCAAAGGTAATATCTGAGTGAGGACTGACTTGATCGTGTTTGTGGTCCGGTGCTGTTGTCTTTGGCTTCCTATGTGCCAGGTGTTCTCTGTCACCTTTGGCACTGGAGCCGATGATGTGGTCGAGCTGTCAGCTAAGAGGACTGTGTCTCCTTGTGTAAGCTGCTACTTGCCATGCCGTCGTTGTGTTCCTCGGTATCGGTTGTCTGTTGTTGTGGCAGTCATGTCTCCATTTCTGGTGAGATGTAAGCGACGTTGCCTAATTTCAGAGGTGTCAGACTTGTGTCCACTTGTGTCGTGCTCGATCCAGAGCGTGCGCTCGTAATTATGGTCTGATAATGTTCCTATGAGCTGTGCTTCTCGAGATTTGTGTTGCCGTGTTCTCGGCATTGTTGTTGGCTGATGCGTAGTGTGCATAGCCATGTTGGGTTGTTCTTCCCTTGCTTCTCCATTGTTAGTCCTTAAATTTCGAGGATGAAATTTCTTAAAGGAGGGGAGGATGTAATGCCCTGGATCCTTAGTAGATCTTATTGCATCTTTACTGGATCTTTCGGATCTGTCTCGGTGAGTTTCGAGTCACTTTTGTGCCTCTTGAGTTGAGTTTTACGATCCGTGTGGGTTTTTCTCTCATACTAGTTACGGACCCCTACGGTGACTTTAGTTTTCAGTTCATCGACTCGAGGATGCTACAACGACGATGTACTCTACGAGCCGGTCGTTTTGACTATTTTTGCGTATTTTTCTGAGATAGGGCCAAAAATCAAATTTTCAGAAATTAGGAAAATTCCTAATTTCTTTCCATTTTCTTTTCATTTCCTCTCTCTTCCTTCTCATTTCGCCACCGCTCTCTCTCTCTCTCCCGTTTCACCTTCTCGGCTCCGACTGCAGACGGAGGACCTAGGGGCGAGTGCTAGGGACACTGTGGAGCTGGCTGGGTGCGCGACGGGGCGAGGATGGAGCGATTTTGGCGCGATCCCGAACGATGGATTCAAAGCTGGCATTTGAGCTCGTGACGCGATTTTCGGTGCGGTTTAGTCCCTTCGGGGCACGGTTTCTTTGGTGGAGGTAGGGTGACGGATCACCACTTCTCCCTACTCATTTTTACAGTCATTGCACGTCGTTCGGCGCCGAAACGGTCGAGTTTGGGCTTGTTTAGCCTAAATCGTGATTTTCGAGTTTTGTAGGGTTCGCCAGAAAACGGCAACCATTTTTAGATCAGTTACTATCAATGGACTCCCTGGGACGTCAGCGTTCCATAGTCACTGATTTCGTTTCATTTGGTGGTCCCGTTTGACCGCTAGGGCTTCGGGAAGTCCGGAAACCCTTTTTGGTTGATTTCGTTAGAATAGCCCGTTTCTTGCGATCCGTGCGTCGTTTTGACTCCGGACTGTTTCGTGTCGGTCGTCTACGTGAGTTAGGGCGGTGTTTCTAGTGGTCCTACCATGGACTGCTAGTGTTGGTTTGTCTGTCCGGTGGGTCCCTAGATCGGTCGGTTTGGGTGAATTGTGTGTGGTCTATTCCTTGACAGCTATAGTTTCTCCGAGCGACTTAATCTAGGACCGCCAGTGTCTTTACCTCTGGTTGCGTGGTGATTCCTCCTTGACTGCTTGGCTGACGTAGCGGCCGAGTGATGGATTGCCTATGGCCAGAGAGTGGTTTACCGGTGGTTTGGTTTCCGGTATCTTGGCTTGACCTTGGGGTTTGTCGTTGTCACGTGGACATCACCCGATGTCCTATGGGGGCTATAACCGTGTTCCGAGGTGGCCAAGAGGGTTTGTGCTTGTGTGTCTTTGTCTGGTTCCGGTCAACCCGGTGTGACCCAGTGGTTGACGGGTGACCTTGTGGGTGTCTTGGCGGTTCTGTCTAGCCCGAGACACTGGTTCTGGATGCCTTGAGGTGCCGATTTACCTTGATTTACGTGTCCAGGCGTGCCGGAGGGTCCTCGGTGTTCCCTCAGGTCTTCGTGAGTCATTTTCTGCGGAGCGTCGTTTCCTGTGGCTTAGGATTAGACCGATTGGCGGCTTGTTCCGCTGTCAGTGACGATCTTACGTTTGAGTCGTCCGACTCAAGGATCGTTACGTTGTAGGTCTAGTTGCCTAGTCCTGAGTTTGTTGGCGGAAGTCGTACTGCCAGTGGTGCCTAGTAGTACGTGCGACAGTGCGTTCTAGCTTGTCTGTACTCTAGCACTTGTGTTTCTGAGTCTGGTGTCTTGTGAACCTCCACTAGTCGTAGCTTGTCGACGGACGCGATCTAGTGTGTTGACCCACCTCAGAGTGGTGGAAAGGGTAGTTCCCGTAATACAGTTTATAAGCTAGTTCCGTGGGGTCCCGGCCCGCGGTAGCGTCCTATCGAGGGAGAAAACTAGCTGGAGGGCCTGGCTTGGGCAAGAGCCAGTGTGTGCACATGCGGTCAGGGGCTGAGGACTTACGTCGACGGGCGTAACCCTGACGAGTTACTTGTTGTTGTAGTTCCTGTTTGGTTCAGCGTGTGTCTGCGACTCTACCGTGGCTTTGGCGGTACCGTAGGCGAGACACTCGTGGCGCAGTGTAAGACGTCAGTGGACGCAGCTAGCTGTTCTTCTAATGTGTAGGTGCTTCCGTCACGTGACACGTGACTCTTCGCGTTTATTGTGCATCGTGACCTTTCTGATTTAGCCCTCTCGTGGTCCTACTCGAGGTCAGTGTTGTGTTACGTGCATGACGTTCTAGTCGTGTGTGTCGTCGAGTCTGTCTGTCGTCTGTCTAGATCTTTTCTACACTTTTGTCTGTCCTTGTAGGTCTTCATCTTAGGCCTGGCTTCGTGTCGACAGATCGGTAACTTCTGACTTTGTCAGATCAGAGTCACCCTTCTGTCACTGCTTGGAGTAGCTTAGGGAGCCGAGTTTCTCTCGGTGGCCATGTTCCGAGTTTTACTGCCTCGCTTTATCCTTTTCTTTTAGCTTCCCTTGCTCTTAGCATGTTCCCTACTCCTGCTGTTCCCATTCTTTTTACAGCTTTGTAGTGTAGCTTTTCCTGCTTTGCTACTACTGTTACTTTCTGTTCCGTGTACTGCGCGCTTTTCATTGGGGATCCGTATGACCCCTATTGAGTCTCTGGTTGGAGACTCACCCCTGCTTTTCAGGTGGGTGGCGTCATCTCTGTCCGTGGTTCCTGGTGTGGCGCGTCTGTAGCTGCCAGCGGTACTTGCGTCGGGTTTCCCCCGACCTCAGTGTACTTTATTTTCCTATGGCCTGTACTTATCTTTAATTTCTTGGACTGGACTCTGGTATAATTGTTAAATTAAAATTGTTAATTAAAAAGTAATTTTATTTCAGCTACTTTTACAAACCGATCAAATGAAATTCAATTGCTTATTGTTATATCTCTGTGGCTTCAATGTACTACACGACAATCCTTTTATCCCTTCGGAGCTTTACCGCTATTGGGAGGCCTCGCGGGTTCCAAGTGGTATCAGGTGTATCCGGTAGTCCTATCGGGTATATCTGGTATCTGGGATCCGGGTCGTCACAGCTTATGCATCACCCTTTCTTCCGATATCCCAGGGAGTTTATCATCAGACCATGCGAAGACCCGGATGTACGTGGAAAGAAACTCTTTGTATTGCTGTTGGACTCCAGATGTTAGGTCGGCTTCGATCTTTACTCCTAGGGTCGGGTCGTCGTTTAGGAAAACCGCTAGCAATTCACCTCCTGGCTCGGCGGTTGCGGATTTTTCCTCGACTTCCCGGGGGCCCTTGTTCTTCCCGTCTGGTCTTGTGGCTTCAACCGAGATATTGTAGCACCTTCTAGCCATGGCCTGGTTACCTCGGACTTCCCCCAACCTATTTTTGATGGGGAACTTCATCTTTTGGTGATAGGTAGAAGGCACCGCTCTCGTTCGGCTGAGGATTCCCGAGCCGAAGATTGCGTTGTAAGCTATCATACCTTTGATCACTATGAAGTCCGCCATAACCGTAACGGTGTTGGGTGGGGTGCCAATAGTAACCGGCAGGCTGAGGGCTCCCTCGGGATAAGTGGCCTGGCCATTGAACCCGCACAGGGGGGGTCGGATCGGGCAGAGTTTAGACGGATCCTCCCCCATCTTAAGGAAACATTCATAAGATAATACATCAGGGGCACTTCCATTGTCAACTAGCATCCTGTCTACGTTACAATGGTTTATTGTGGCCGATATGACTAGGGCGTCGTCATGCGGGGTGCTTAGCCCTTCCAGGTTTTGGTCGGAGAAGACTATGACCTGTGGCTCACTCGGCGGGGCCCTGGGAGGCTCGATGGCTCGGCTCGCCCGCTCAACATGACGCTTCCTTCCTCGGCCGTTGTCTCCTCCTGATGCAGCTCCTCCGACGATGACGTTGATGTGGACCCCTCAGGGGGCGTTGTCGATTTCCTTTGGGGCGCCTCGGTCTTCCTTGTGCCTGGCCACGAACTGGGATAGGTGCCCCTGACGAATGAGACGCTCGATCTCATCCTGGAGCTGATGGCAGTCGCCGGTGTGATGTCCGTGGTCGCTGTGGAACAGGCAATGCTTGCTGCGACTGCGGTTCTTCGACCTCATTGGCTCGGGTTGGCGGAGGAGGCCCGAGCCTTTGATGTCCTTGTAGATCTCGTAAACCAGAGTGGTTAAGGGGGTGTACTGCTCGTACTTCCGTGACAGTTCCTTGCGTTCCCCGTCTTGGTTCCGCCTTTTCCCCGGACCCGAGCTTGGCTCAGGTGCCCGCTTCTTGTCACCCTCCCGACCCGAGCCGGTTGCGTCTCGGCATGCGCTGAGCACTTCTTCACACTCGGCATGGTGCAATGCCAGAGTCACTAGCGCAGCGAGGGTCGAGGGAGGGTGGAGGATAAGATCGGGGCGGAGGTTCTCGTCGCGGGTGCCCCCGGTCAGTGCGGTTATGGCCGAGGCGACGTCCAGGCGGGGGATCCTCAGGGCTTCAGATTTGAATCGGGTAATGTAAGCCCGAATTTTCTCCCCTTGCGCCTGTTTGAGGGCGAAAAGCCCCGCTACCGACCTTGGGGGACCGCTGTCGGCGAAACTCTCCTTGAATACTCACCCGAATTGCTTAAAGTCCCGGATGGATCCGAGGCCGTAATATCTCGGACTTTTTGGATCCCTCTTCGTGGGTCCCGGATCCGGTTTCTCGGAGTGTCCAACTCCTTTGTGTCTGAAATTTCATTTCGGACATCTTCCGTGTTCGGATCGGCGCGATACAGAGTTGTTTTGGAGGCCCGGGAGCGTTCCGTGACTTTTTCCGCGTGTGTTTTTTGATTCCCGGTGTGTGTTTCGGAAATTCCTTCGGAACCTCGTTGCGGGTGAACCGGGTCGTTCACCTAGGCGAGAGTGGTACCGTTGCGACCGGTGCCTTCCGAGGATCGCGGAAACGTAATTTTCAATTTTTTGGTATTTTCTGAAAATTCCAGATTTTCTATTAATACCCCCCCCAATTTCTTTTCTCTTTCTTCTTCTTCTTCTTCCTTTCTTCTCCATCCTCCCTCACGACCGTGGCCGCCCTCTCTCTCTCTCTCACCCGTTCGAGCGCGGCGACTTCCGTTCCGGTTGCAGACGGCGGCGGTGCGACGGAGCGAGGACGTGGGTGACGACGAGGCGATCGTGCGGGCGTGCAGCAAGCGTGGGAAGCGTGGGAAGGTGAGGTTCCGACGGCATTCGTCATGGATTTGGGCTTGGATCGGCGCGTCTCGTCGCGGACCAGAGGTAGGGTGACGTTCCTTAGCCTCTTGTCTTCCTTCCCCGCGAGTTTTAGCTCGAAACGAGGTCGAGAGGGGTTAATTTCGTGCCGGGAAGGGCCGTTCATGCCGTGCGGAGAGTCTGTCCGATCCGCCGTTTTGAGCCCCGATTCCGTGGTTCACGGGCGTAGGAGCATGCTAGGGGGCTTGGGGGTTCTTCTCTCACCGTTTCCCCCTCCGCGGGGCTTGTTTGGGGTTGGAATGGGAGATCCCGGCGAGGTTCGTCGTTTTCGCGCCGGTGAGCGATGTGCGGTCGAACCAGGGGCCGCACAACCCTTGTGCGGCGCCGTTCTAGCCGTCCATCGGCTCGGCGCGCTGCGACTGGGCTCGGTGTGTAGTGGGCTTGAGCGGTCTGTCGTGGGACCTCACATCCTAAGGTGCGGTCCCACAACGACCGCACAACCTTGGGGTTTTCGTCCGTTAGATTTTACCGTTGTACAGTGCACTGGGGTGTGCGGCTAGGCGCTAGAGGCATAACCCTTCGTGCGGCCATGTTCTGGCCGTACGTCTGCCTGGGTGTGCGGCCAGATCCGGACCGCACAACCATTGAACGGTTAAACCATAGCTGCTCTTCCCTAGTGCGGCTACGGCCTGACCGTCCATGTTATTTACCGTTGGGAGACGAACGGCCAGGAGCTGACCGTTCTTCACCCTCGTGCGGCTAGGAGCTGGCCGCACATCTGTTGAACGGGCCCTTGTTGGCCATTCTTCCGTCTGTTTGGGCCTGGGTAGAACGGTCCTGTACTGGCCGTTTAACCCTTAGTGCGGTCCTTGTGCGACCGCACATCTCTGAGCGGCCCAGTGTGGACCGTTCAAGCGAACAGATCGTGTCGGCGGGTCTCCCGTCATACCGACTGGTACCGGGAGATGTCGTTGTCGGCTTCTGTCACCCTGCGACGGTATTGGTACGAGGGGCGTTCCTTGTACCGTCCGGTTGTGGCGTGATTTTTCGTTGACTTGAGAGTCTACTCCGTAGTGACCCTCCACTAGTCGTAGCCTGCTTACATGTGTGTGGTCCCACCAGGGAGTGGTGGAGAGGCTACCCTTAGAGACGGTTTGTGGACCGATTTTCGTCGGGCCCCACGTCTTGCAGCCAGAGTCCGGCTGAGGGGAAAACTGGTCAGAGGGCCAGACCAGGGACGCGCGGTCTGTGTGTGCACACGTGGTTGGGGACTGTTGGACCCAGGCTGACGAGCGTGACCCCTGCTAGTCACTCGTTTGTAGTTATTGTGTGGTGTCCGTGCCTTTGGTAGGAGCTACCATGTCAGGCAGTTCACCTGTGGTGCGGTGTAAGATGTCAGGGGACGCTGTCGGCTGTGCTTCTAGTGGGTGGTACTCCTGTCGAGTCGGGAGTGTCTGACTGTCAGTCTTCGCGACTTTGACCTTCGGGTTTTGTCATGTTGACCGTGGTGTTCCGGTCGTTTCACCGTGGTACGTGTGTCGGCTTTCGTGTCATGAGAGCGGCATTTTGTCGATTGCAGGGCTTCCCTTTTTGAGGTACTCGCTTACTGCTAGCGTAGCGGTTTCTTCGTTTGCGAGGTATGGTTCGAGTGATCCCTACTGAGTCTGGTTCCGAGACTCATTCGCTGCGTGTTTTCACCGTGTTTCAGGTGAGTCGCGACCTCAGGGGAGCGCGTCTGAGGCTCAGCGTGGTTCGGGTGCCCAGCGTTAGTGCTAGAGGTCAGAGCCGGGGTATGCCCCGTGTAGCTGTACTTTTCTTACTTATCTTTATACTAGTTGTTGACTACTGCTGTTGTTATTTCATTTTATCTTATGGACCATGTATCATGTAAACTTCTAAATTTATTTCATGCTTAATGTGATATCTCTTTAATTTCTGCAATTATTTGTGATACTTGTGTAGTCTCCACACCTTCCTTTAACCCTTCCGAGTCTTCGGACGCGTGGGTGGCGGTGCGAGTCTCGAGTTATCGGGCCTTCCCGGTAATCGGATTCTCGGGTCGTTACAGGGGGCGAGGGCCCGGAACCATGCTTGGGCGCCTTGGACCAAGGTGGTCACAAAGGCTCCGCATTTGATGGCGTTGGACGCTCCATGAAAGGTCATCAGGGTGTCGAAGCTGTCGAAGTGATCGGCCGGGTCGCCCTGGCCGTCATAGAGCTTGAAGGTCGGGATGGAGGTTCTAGGAGATACCTCTGCCTTCAATATATAGTCGGAGAACAGGGATTTCTCCTCGTCCTCCGCAGAGGAGTCCTTCTACAGGGTGCGTAGGGCGCGCTCCTGCTCTGCGAAACGCCTCTCGAATTCTCGCAGTCAGAGGGATAGCTCTGGCTGCCGCGGCGCCGTCGGGCTAGGGGGGCTGTATTGGTGTTCCCCAGGGACTTCGGTCTCTGGGTTCGGACAGCGTGCCCCAGGTTTTCCCCTCTTCGGTGTGGACGAGGCTTCTTGTTCTGGAGGGGGGGCTTGTGAAGGTCCTCCTAACCTGTTACGGATGATATGTCGGCTCCGGAGGGTGAAGCGGCGTCCGGCGGTGTGCTGGGACACGTTTTCCCGGGGAGGGCTCTCCGGAGGGGCGCGTGACCTTTCATCCCTAGCTGCCTGGGTCCACATGAGTTCAACGAGGACGTCCAGTTTTACGTTGAGGGCTTGGAAGGCATCAGCGCCGCAGTTAAGCGGCAGCCCTACCGCCGCGGGGGGAGGGGGCGGTCCGTCGGCGGGAGTGCTGGCATCGGAGGGGGGGTTTTGTGAGACTTGAGAGGGGCCTTCCCCTCCCGCCACCATGGCCTTTCCCCTGTCGCCGGCGGACCCCCTCCCTGAACTTCTTTGCACCATACTGGCTCTTTGGTCGTTTCCCAGAGACGGCGCCAGATGAAGGGGCGTGATCTCACACTTGTCCTGAGCTGGGAGGATGATAACAGAACAGTGAACTGTTGAGAAAGGGAAACAGATCAGGGGGCCCAGGGATGATTCCCTGGGGAAAACCCTTCGATGCTTAAGTCAGTAGAGTAATGGTGGAAGATATGAAGGGAGGTAGAAAGAGGTGCACAAGATCCCCGTAAACCAATGTGGTGAAGTGGTTCCTGCTCTGGGAGTTTAGGCATGTATATGCCCTTACCTTTCGTCGGAGGGAGTCACAGGTTTATATAGTGTGCTCACCTTATGAGTCCCGTAAGCTGAGGAGTTTCAGGTGGGAGTTACGTCCTCATCGTGAGATCATTACGTCCTCATCGTGTGATCTTCATAGCCTTGAGGGATCATGGGTCTCTTATCCTCATAAACTCCTGCTCATAAAGGGCTCTCAACGGCAGCGTGGATAAGCAATCGTCGGTCGGTCCGAGCATAAAAGGTGCCAACCCTGTCTGGGCGATAGGCATAGCTCGGATGAAGATAGGTCGGAGTGGGCGCTGAGCGCTTGCCTCTCTCCCGATGTGGGGATAACTCAGGCATGGGTCTTCCTCCGTTCTGACTGATGCTCGGACCTTCCGAGCCTAAGGGCGGCCAAGGAAGGGTGAGATCCCGAGTGATCTTATTGGGCTTTTTAGCCTAAGTGGGCCCTATGGGGCTGTCACTTGGATGAGCTGAGCCTCGTTTGGTCCTGATGGACCTAGTTCGGCTGCTCTTAGATGGGCTACGGAAATCTCCATCTCCAATGAAAAATAACATCTGGAGGCTAAAAAGCCCACATGCACGCGCTAAAACGCAAGAACTGGGCGATTCTGACGAATCGACCCAAAACGGGTCACTGGGGTTCCCGGACTCCTACCGGCCCCGAATGACAACCGATCGACACGAAACTGACGTGAATGGGATCCAGACATCCCAGCGGTCATTTTAACACTAGCAACGTCGCAAATGGTTGCCATTTTCCGGCGAACCCTGAAAACCCCAAAAACTACGATTTTCACTAAATCGGCCCGATCTCCCCCGATCGAGCGCCAAACTACGCACAAAAGCAAGGAAAATGTGCGGAACGAAGTGACCGTCCATCTCCCTACCTCCACCTAAGAAACCGAGCGCCGATGCGACGAAACCACGTCGAAAACCACGTCACGAACCGAACCGCCGGCTTTAAATCCACCGTTCGGGATCGCGCCCAAACCGCACCGATCCTCGCTCCATCACGTGCCTCAGCAGCTCCCCAGAGTCGTCACCTCGCCCACGGCCGCCTTCGTCCGCACCCGGAGCCGAGAGGGTGAGAGAACGAGAGAGAACGGGAGAGAGAGAAAGAGTGAGGGCGTGAGTGAGATGAGAGAAAGAGGTGGGTTAGAAAATGAGAAATTAGAAATTTTTTCTAATTTCCGAAAATCCGTAAAATGCGTCAAAAATGTACTAATTCAGAAAAATACGTAAAAATAGTCGAAACGATCTGCTCAAAGAATACATCGCAACTGTGGCATCCATGAGTCGATGAATTGAGAAATAAACTCACCGCAGGGTTCCGTAACTAGTACGGGGGAAAAATCCACACGGATTGTAAAATTCAACTCGGGGGCTACAAAAGCGATCCGAAACTCTCCAAAAAGGATCCGAAAGACTTGATAAAGATCCGACAAAGATCCACTAAGGATCCAGCAAAGATCCGGGGCATTACATCCTCCCCTCCTTCAAGAAATTTCATCCTTGAAATTAAAGACTAACAAGAATGAAGAAGCAGGGACGGACAACCCAACGGATACAACCACGAAACAACATAAATCTCGAGAAACACAACTCAGAGGAACACAGTCAGACCATCATCACAAGCACATGCTCTGCGCAAAGCACAACGTAAGTGAACATTAGTCCGACACCTCCGAAACAGGGCAACGTCGTTCACGTCTCACCAGAAATAAAGACACGACTGCCACAACCACAGACAACTGAAACCGAGGAACACAATGACAGCACGGCAAGCAGCAGCTTACACAAGGAGACACAGTCCTCTCAGCTGATAGCTCGACCACATCATCGGCTCCAGTGCCAAAGGTAACCGGGAATACATGGCACACAAGACGCCAATGACGAACAACACCACTGGACCACAAGCGCAATCAAGTCAGTCCTCATCAGACAACACATCTGACCGAGTCGCAAGCTACTCTACCAGGAAAGAAGAGTACGGCAAGCTACTGACAAGACAACAGTCCAAGGCAAAAACACAACATCACAAGGAAGCAGCACACACAAAACAACACAGCGGCGATACTCGCAGGATTCCGGCTCTGTACAACACACAGAACCACGGAACACGACTACAAGCAGGGTCACATCAAGGTACAACGGTAGCTGATCACACAACTATAGAGAACGAGTCATGCATTGAGCAGCTTGCCAAGGAAGACCCACAACAATGAGAAAATGACAAGGAAAGCCACAATCTCGGGGAACGCATCTCAAGGACCACCAACATGCCTCGAGAGCACAACACCCATGAGAAAAAGACGCAGAGTGGAGGGTATTCAATCAGCAGGAATGCCGAGAAATTCCCTAACACTCGCAAACGCCAATACCGATAACAAAATAACTCCAGCAATAGCACGGCAACAGACAGAGTCAAGGCACAAGAAGCCAAGATGAAGTCACATCGAGAAGAGGCAAATATCTCGACCGGACAGAATCTAACAACAACGATCCTGGACCAGTGGGTTATCAGCCCACACGCTTCCGCCGCACACTCAAGGAACGCACATAGGCAACAGAACAACCTCGGTGGTCGCATCTCAGCACACACCAGGCGCCATCGCAACCTATGGAGATCGCAAATAACACGCCACGAGTACCGATCCAGCGAATAACCGATCACACGAGCCTAAGTGCAACAGGAGAAGAGTAGCAGCTTCAGCACAAAGTCTAAGGAAAAATGCTAATCTTAGCTTACCTCCACGTCCTGAAACGATAAATGAGCCCTCACAACACATCGGCCGTTGGACACGGCACGACAGAATACGGCACGCGACAGCTCTCGACACAAGGATTAGGTCCAAAGCCAAGCAACCGTAAAATGACGAACAGATCAGGCTCAGAGTAAGGCTGTCCACACTTAAGTAGACACAGGACAAAGGCACCACTGAGACAGCAACTCCAAGGCCAACCTCGAAAAGACTCCACCAGAAGGAACGAGAAGCATCAAGCTCAACAACGAAAGCTCACTAGGAACGGAAAATCCTAGCTTGCCTGAGCAACTTCTCAATCACGGAATCTAATCGAGCACTTCAACAGAAGCAGGACACATCAGTAGCTGAACAGACTCAAGCCGGGAGGACCAAAACAACGTGGAAATGTGTACGGTCATCAGACCAAGGCCAAAGGCCAACAGCAACCT
Source organism: Amorphophallus konjac (assembly GCA_022559845.1). NCBI lineage: Eukaryota > Viridiplantae > Streptophyta > Magnoliopsida > Alismatales > Araceae > Amorphophallus > Amorphophallus konjac. Next base: position 187,937 of record JAHNEJ010002412.1, on the reverse strand, counting down.
GAACACTTACAAGAAAACCCTCGAACAACGTACCACAGATTCTGGCCTTCCGACGAACACCGCCAAGTATGACATGATCGAGGCAAACATCACAACAGTAAAGAGACACCTCGTCACACCCTGACGAGAGCAAAATCACCGCGCACAGTGCCAGAATAGCACACACAAGACAACACGCGAAAACAAAGTGATAAGGAATTGCCAAACCCAAGCCAGCTGAGGACTGTACTGGACTTTAACGACTCTAGTAACTGCATATCTGAGATCCCCATGTACTTCACACAACAACGGCCCTGATAGCTCAGAAAAGAACTCCGAACATCTTAGAACACCGCTCTGATACCAACTGTGACGACCCGGATCCCGGATACCAGATATACTCGATAGGATAATCGAATACACCTGATACCACTTAGAACCTGCGAGGCCTCCCAAGAGCGGTAAAGCTCCGAAGGGAAAAAGGATTATCGTGTAGTACATTGAACTGATAGATATAGCAGTAAGCAATTAAATTTCATAAGACCGGGTTGCTGAAATAGCAGAAATAAAATTATTTTTTAATTAACAGATTATAATTGACAATTATAATCTAAGAGTCAAGTCCAAAGGAAGGACATCAAGTCTACCAAGTACAGACGACAGAGAAGAAAGACGTACCAGAAAGTCGGGGAAAGCCCGACGAGGGTACCAGCTGGCCACAACAGCACGCAGATCCAGGAGCCACGGAAGCAGAATGAACATCACCTCACCTGAAAAGCAGGGGTGAGCCTCGTGTCACTGGCTCAGTAGGGGTCACGCAGATCCCCACTGAAAAACACGCAGTAACACACTAAAAACTACAGTGTAAACAACAGCAGTAGCCAAACAGGAAAGCTACACTAGAAAGTTGCAAGTCTATACTAGAACACAGTAAAGGAACAGACGGGTAGCCAGAGTAGGGAGCAAGCTAAGGAAGAGGGGGAAGAGCCCGTGCCAAACAATGGCTACCGAACTAACCTCGGCACCCCAAACTACTGCAAGCAACACCAGGAAGGCGACTCAGAGCTGACACAGTCAGGAGTTGTCGATCTGCCGACAAAACGCCAGGCCTAAAGCGAAGACCTGCAAGGACAACAAGAAAGCCTAGGAAAACCTAGACCGACAACCCACGACACGACCAGGACGTCGTGCACACTGCCCCACGCACGACCAGAACGTCGCGGAGGTGACAGAACACTGACCTCGAGTACAGCCACAGAAAGGCTAACCCGGGAAGGTCACGATGCACAGAAACGCCGAGAGTCACGTGTCACGTGACGGGAGTGCCTCTCCACAGCCAGCTGCGTCCACTGACGTCTTATGCTGCGCTCCACGTACCGAGTCTAACAACGCCTAACCAAACAGGCAGAGACTCCAGTACACGCTGACCGGACCCAAACCAGAACAGCAACCAAATTTGAGTAACTAGTCAGGGGAACGCCCGTCGGCGCCTCGTCCACAAGCCCCTGACCACGTATGCACACACTGGCTCTCGCCTAAGCCAGGCCTCTAACTAGTATTCTCCCCCCGTAGGACGCTACGGTAACCGAGCCGGGAGCCCACAGAACTAGCTTAGGAACCGTTTAATGGGAACACCCCTCCCACCACTCCTGAGGTGGGTCGACAACTGAAAGTCAAGGGTAAAAGAAAGTGGAGGCTCACGAACACAGAGACCCAAAACACAAGTGCCGAAGTACAGACAGGTCAAACGGACACTGTCACTCGTACTTCCAAGCACCAATGGCAGTACAGACAACTGCCGACCGACCCAGGACAAGGCAACTAGACCTACCAGTGCAACGATCCTTGAGTCGGACGACTCAAAGGCAAGATCCTCACGAACAGCGGAACAAGCCACCAATCGGTCTAACCCTAAGCTAGGAAAAATGACATACTCCATAAGAATACGATGCACGGAGACCTGAGGGAACACTGAGAACCCTCAGCACACCTGGACACACAGACCAAGGTAGGAAAACACCTCGAGGTATCCAAAACCAATGTCTCGGGTTGGACAGAACCTCCGAGACACACAAAGCCACCTGTCAACCCCTGGGTAACCCCCGGTTGACCGGACCCAGACAACACCGACACAAACAACCGACGCACAGACCCACACGTAGCAAGCACAAGCACTCCTGGCTGTCCCATCATGGTTACTGCCCTCATAGGACGTCAATAGACACCCACGGGTCACGGGCAAACCACGAGAGCAACCCAAGATAAGTAGAAACCGAAACGGCAATAACAACGCTCTGGCAAAACGGACCGTCATTCAACCACTAGGCAGACCCAACAGTCAAGGAACAGCCGCCACGCAACCAGAGGCAAGGGCATTGGCAGTTCTAGATTACGTCATTAGGGAATTGTCGCAGTCAGGGAAAAGACCGCACCTAGTCACCTAACCCGACCGATCCAGAAGACCACTGCCACACAAACAAAGCCTTAGAACATAAACCTACGACTGCCCAACACACGGGCAAACACCGAACCACCCAACGGCCATCATAACCACAACAGGGTTGTAACGCACCACCACAGGCGCATTACACGAGCCTGACGCACCAGGACAGGTGCGTCAGAGCCAATATGGCCCAAGCTTAAAAACTGGTCGAACATCAGGTAACGGTCCATCACGAACACGTTACCGCACCCTGGCGCATGGGGCCAATGCTGTTAGAGCCAACTGACACAGCCACCCAACTCGGACAAACAGCGTGTAGCGGCCTAAGACGGGGGCGTTACAAGACTGTGATGCACAGGGGAACGACCGCTACACGAAGTGACTGACACTATCAAATCCGGTCAAACAGCATGAGGACTGGGCCGTCAGGGCAACCGGCTGATCAGAACCTCAAGAAAATGAAATGGCTGTGACGCACCTACCTGGATGCGTCAGAGGGCTGTGACGCACCAATGATGGACCGTCACACTCCCACAGCCTCACAAAAACTAAAAACACCCAGAGCCTATGGCGATCTATCGTAGGGCTGTCAGAGACTGTGACGGTCTCTGAAACGACCGCTACACCGACCACGGCGGGGAAACAATGGAAACGACGAATCGGCCTGTTCCACACCCCATGCACGCTGAAGCGTAGGGGATACAAAGCTAAACGATGAAAAACAACGTCTGGAGGCTAAAAAGCCCACATGCACGCGCTAAAACACAAGAACGGGGCGATTCTGACGAATCGACCCAAAACGGGTCACCGGGGTTCTCGGACACCTACCGGCCCCGGATGACAACCGATCGACACGAAACTGACGTGAATGGGATCCAGATTTCCCAGCGGTCATTTTAACACAAGCTACGCCCCAAATGGTTGCCATTTTTCGGCGAACCCTGAAAACCCCAAAAACTATGGTTTTCACTAAATCGGCCCGATCTCCCCCGATCGAGTGCCAAACTACGCACAAAAGTAGGGAAAATGGGGGGAATGAAGCGGCGGTCTATCTCCCTACCTCCACTGAAGAAACCGTGCGCCGAAGCAACTAAACCACGCCGAAAACCACATCGCGAACCGAACCACCGGCTTTGAATGCAACGTTTGGGATCGCGCCCAAACCGCACCGATCCTCGCTCCATCACGCGTCTCAACAGCTCCCCAGCATCGTGACCTCGCCCACGGCCGGCTCCGTCCGCACCCGGAGCCGAGAGGGTGGGAGAACGAGAGAGAACGGGAGAGAGAGAGAGTGAGGGCGTGAGGGAGATGAAAGAAAGAGGTGGGTTCTAATTTCTGAAAATCCGTAAAATGCGTCAAAAATGCACTAATTCAGAAAAATGCGTAAAAATAGTCGAAACGATCGGCTCGAAGAGTACATCACAACTGCGGCGTCCACGAGTCGATGAATTGAGAAATAAACTCACCGTAGGGTTTCGTAACTAGTACGAGGGAAAAACTCACACGAATCGTAAAACTCAACTCGGGAGCTACAAAAGCGATCAGAAACTCTCTAAAAATGATCCGAAAGACCTGATAAAGATCCGACAAAGATCCACTAAGAATCCAGCAAAGATCCGGGGCATTACAGAGGGTGTCGGGAGGACCGTGCTACCTCGATTAGCATGCCCGTAGGTGTGGTGGGTCCGGGTGACCCCACGTGTTCTGGGCTTCCGTGTTACGCTTAATAGAGTCACCGTGTATCGGTGTGTATGCGGTGGGGTCTCCCTCGCATGTCGTGAGTTTTCCTGGAAGATGATTCCCGAGTGGGCCATTTGTTGGCCTTGGACTGCGAGTCCAGTTATCGGCATGGCAGCTGTTGATATGTTATTACTCCTCGAGTTAAATAATATTGAAGAGATAAAAAAAACAACAGGAGGAAAGATGAAGCTGTTGACCGTGATCGCCACCCGGTGAAAGCGCCGGGACTCGGAAGCTACGGGAGAATGCGGGTCCGTTCCTCCACTCCTCCTGGCCGGCCAGAAGGTGCGGGCCTCGTGCTTTTGGTTGCTGACCTGAAAGCAAACGGTGAAACACACAGATAAACGGAGATTAGCTAAATGATGGTGTAGTAGGTGTACTAATTGAAGTAAAGCAAAGGAAGAACATGGCCCGGCGATACCTGGAGGTTTTGAAACCCCGTTTAGGGCGCCGGAAACAGTAGGAAAGATAAGAAATGCCAACTAAATGATGTATGTGATGTGTGATGCAGTGAAGAAAAGGCGTGTGTGGTGAGCAAACAGAGAAGGAAACACAAAGACATGAAGCGTGAGGTTCCCTGCACCGGGGGCCTGCGAGGGATGTAGAAGGCCCCCACTCCCTGACGAACGGGCCTATGCTGTATGAGATTTGGCGATGGAATTCGACAGCACTTCGTGATGGTCCCCCCCCCCCCTTTCTTTCTGTCAGAACCCGTGAGCTATATATAGAGCCCACGGCTTCGAGCTTAATCAGGGGTTAAGGGGAATGATGGTCGGTCAAAGGCCGGTAAATGAGAGCATCGTGTCAATATTGCCAACGACATTCTCCTCTTAATCCGCCTGGAATCACGGGGGTCTAATCTGGGTGGCCTTAAAAATGACGGTCTTACGAAGGCCGCCAAACATATATGACGGTCTTGGAGGAACCGTTCAATACACATGACGGTCCTAGAAAAACCGTTATACTTAAAGACGAGTCAACACCCAGACAAACAACTTTTCGTGAAGCACGTGGCTATGACCGACTGTCGGGCCTCTGAACCCTTTTCTTGTCGGCAAATAATGACGGCCCAGGGACGACCGCTATATTGACTATAACGGTTGGAATTGAGCCGCTATAAAAAGCGTATCACGAGATACAAATAACCCGGGGCAGCGGAACACAACGGCCAAGTGGGGACCGTTATATTGAGAAACACGGTTCATAACAGACCGTTAAATCCAATGAGAGGGAGGGAGGCCTTCTTCGCTGGGAAGAGCCCAAAATACTGCCAGAGGAATAATCTTTCATGTGATTGACTGTTCGGGACATCAATAACTGAGACGCAGGAACTGATTCGATTCATCGGTAAAAAACGGGTGTCAACAGATGCCCCTCCTTAACGTCCGCCTTGCAAGGGAACGAGCGGAGGTGTAGTGGAGGCGTCATGGAACATGGAGTTGTAGCGGAGATGAAGCGGAGTGGACTGCAAAAGCGAGCGTTAAGGCAATACGACACCCGTTTCATACCAATAAGCCATAGAAATCTTCCGGCAACCTTCGAACCAATTTGCAAGGTACTGTGGGACTGAGTGTTAAACCTGAATCTGGAGGAACTAAGGTAAAAGGGCAAGGAGCGGCCTCGTCGGCGGACAAGCTGTGGTCCTAAATGAGGCGATATAGAAGCTGGCAATAGCGAAATTAAAAGGATTTTAAAACTCCAGACGAGGGAAACACTTAATTCATCAGAACCGAACAATTAGGTCTAAAGAAATACCTTCTAATTTTGGAGTGGAATTATTCCTTCGGTGGGACATGGAACACAGAAAACAGTCAATCATACGCAAGATCATTTCTCAGGCAGACCGTAGGTCGTGAATGCTCAAAAGGTGCTTGTGATGCATGCTGGGCTAAAAGAAAGAAACATGTAAAATCGAATGCAAACAAAGGATAAAAATATAAAATACTCGAGAATATTATTGCAGAACTGAATGAGTCAGGGTCAGGACACTTCTTGCAACCACAGCGTGCAAGAGAGAACCGTCGTCCCCTGACTTCTTCCAACTTAGCGGCCTTTCCGAAGATTAGACACGCATACCTAGATCATCATGTGTTTTTGTTGACGGGGAACGTCAGATCCTAGAATGCGTGAAGAATCGACTGGTTCTCGAGATAGATGTTTATTACCATATAGTAATGCAATAAGAGTTTTGAGGGATTGAGGGCCATACCTGACTTACCTGTGCAGGCGTAACGGCGGGACATTGATGTTGTTTAGCTTTAACTGCAATCAAAACTCATTGGCACATGAATTTCACAATAATGATACATTCAACAGTTAAACGCCTCATAGGGGACCGTTCTTAAGTTGGACGGCTCATGATAAACCGCCATATGATTATTAACGGTCATAGGAAGGCCGTTTAATGATAAGTAACCGTTTGCATAATAACGGTCCTATGGTAGCCGTTCTTATTGTATGGCGGTCTATCGCTAGACCGCCATTCTCAACGTCGGTTCAAAAATATAAACCTCTTCTCCTTCCCTCCTCCCACCGTAACGGCAGGAAGAGAGAAGAAGAAGAGGAAGGAGGAGCGACCCCCCCTTTCTCCCACACTCTCATTCTCTCTCTCTTTTCTCTCGTGCTCTCCCTCTCTCACAATGGCCTCTCTCCTCTTCCTTTCCATCACCCTCTTCCTCTCTCTCTCGGGATTTCTCTCCCTCGCGATGGCAGTGGATGGCGACGGCGACGAGCGGCGGCGGTCGGAGGCGGTTGCTCCGGGGGAAGAAGCCGGGACGGTGGACTTCTCGGCGGATGATCTCGCCCTCGTGCTCGTGGAGGAGAGCGAGAGTGGTTCCGACGGCGAGCGTGGAGCCGATGAGCCGGAAGGCGACGAGCCGGCGGCGGAGGCGCCGCGCCCGGCGAGAAGGCGTCGTGACTCGGAGGTAGGTCCCTTTTCCATTGTATAGCACGGGGGAATGGGGGTTAAGGGATTCCACGGCGGCGGGGGATGGCGCTTCGCCATCGTTGGAGGAGATTACGCAATGACGGTCCTCAAAGGACCGCAAAATATACCCAACACGGCCCAGTAGGGGCCGTTAAACATATCTGACCTTTGGGTTCTCCTCAGAACAAAACGGCCCTCAAAGGACCGTCAAACAGAACAGCGGCCCAGGAGTGGCCGTTGACCATAACGTAGCAACCCTCGGCATTCAGAACAATGCGGTCCCCATTGGACCGTTCAAAATAGCACCGCGTCCCTTGGAGGGCCGTTGAATGATTCATCAGAACAACGGTTCATGGACAACCGTTGTGAATGGAATAGCGGCCCAGGAATGGCCGTGTTATTCAAAACATCATAAAATAGGACGGTCCATGGAGGGCCGTCATAGGCAACAAAACGGCCAGGGGAAGGCCGTTGAACAACTAAAAATGAGGAACACCCCTTTCTTTTGTTATTAAGAAATATGAAACTAATGAGATGAATGAATGAATGCAGGGAAAGCGTCGGACCCGTATCTCCTGGCTGCAGGTTCGGTCAGTGTATCTTGCACTGCCGGACTTTCAGCGAGAGAGGCTTGCTGCCATGGGGTTCGCCCCATTCCTCAGTATTGAGGTGTGTCGCTTTGACACACCTCTTCTCTATGCCCTGCACGACCGCTGGGATCCGGCGAGTCGCACGTTCCTCTTCCCGTGGGGTCACATGGTCCCTACGCTAGAGGACGTGGCCAGGCTCACTGGTTTGCAGGTGCACGGTCTGCCGGTGACTGGGATCTCCTTTCCTGATTACCGCGGCATGGCCGAGAGGACGTTGGGGCTCGCGCTCCAGACGACACGTCGGCAGACCACGCTTCTTCCGCGGGCAGCTCTCCAGGACAGCCTGGGGTTGCGACGGACGGGACTTGCGGTGGGCGAGCGTCCAGAGGAGCACTTGGACCGGCTGGTGACGCGCGTGCGGCCTCGAGTAGCAGCAGGACCGGGTGCAGAGGCGGACACGGTTCTTCGGCGGTTCCTGATGTTCTTGTTCGGGCGACTCCTCTTCTCTACGCGTGCGGACGTCATCCACTGCCGACTTCTTCCGTTCCTCGAGGACCTAGAGCACGTGGGAGACTACGCGTGGGGTGCCGGTGTGCTCGCCTTCCTTTTTGAGAGCCTCAGCTCGACGTCCCGACGGACGATGTTGGGGGGCTTCTCTCCCCTTCTCCAGGTACGACTCTGACTCAGAACTCATGCAATTTCCTAGGACCTGTACTCTAGATGCTGACGACTTGTGCGTGATGCAGGCATGGGCTTACGTGCGGCTGCCTATGCTGCGCAGGGGACTAGAGATCCGCCCTGGACTCTTCCCTCTTCTACGACGGTGGGCGCCAGCTCGTGGGTCGGGGACCCTGACACGGCAGGTGCGCGACCTGCAGGATGACATTGACACGCTTCCGTACTCCTCAGTACGACTTCTAAACCTTTAGCCTTTATTTGGAAAATGCCTGTTTTATATGATGTTGATGTGATTGCTGATGTATGCAGGTGCAGTGGACTCCTTATGCACACGAGGACGTGACAGAGCAGCCGTGGGTGGTGAGAGCTCTCACCTTCTCCGAGAGTGATGTGTGGTTACACTGCATGAATGTAGTGGAGCCCCTTTACTCCCGGCTGGTGATGAGGACGACCGGCGTCTCTCAGCCCGTGGTAGACTTCCCGGCGCAGGAGAGCGCGAGGGAGAGGGTGACGCGGAGCACCCGAGGGCTGACTCAGCAGTGCGATTGGGCGGCGCGGAACGCCGAGCAGGTTGCCGACTGGCAGGCAGGTGGGCGTGTGGTGACCGCTCGTGCTGACAGTGATGCGGCGTACGTGACTGCGTACGTCAGGCATTATGGAGACCGCGTGTTCCGAGGATCACGCCGACCGGTACAATTCTAAACTCAGACTTAATCTACATACTTTATGATTTCTATATGCTGTACTGACTTCCTTTCGACATGCAGATCGACCCTGAGGGACGCTTAGCGGAGCTGCAGGGGCTCCTTCATGCCACCATCCAGGAGAGGGATGAGGCTCGCCGAGCCCTCGAGTTACTGGTATGTTCCTAAACTCTGGACCCTTACATTTCTATATGATGTTTATGCATGTGACTGTCCTGGGATATTTGGGTGCAGCGAGCTGAGGCTGCTCAGAGGCGTGGAGCGGAGGCTCCTTCTTCTTCTTCTGTTGAGACACCGGCCGACCGAGCAGCCCGGGATTGCCGAGTTCCAGCGGATGGTGGAGCGGGCCGAGGCAGCGGAGAGCGAGCTTGCCGTGCGGGTACACTTCTAACGCTTCCCTTTGTTTATTTGTGCATGATATGAATGGAATGTGCTAATGCTTGATGCATGCAGGTGGACGACGTGAGGGTTGCTATGGAGGAGGCTACCCGTGCCAGAGAGGAGGTGGCCCACCTACGGGCTGAGTTGGCGCAGGTTGAGGCTCGGGCCCAGGAGGCGACTGTGAGCGCCCAGAGGTCGGCGTCTCGAGCCAGGGCGGAGTTAGCCGAGGCTCACGAGGAGGTGAGGCGGCTCCAGTCGGTAGAGGCTGCCGAGTTCCGGGAGCGGGTGAGAGGACTTCATCCTGTGCTGACTGCCGAGCTGGAGCAGTTACAGGCAGAGCTGGAGCGAGAGCGAGCAGCGTCTCAGGAGCGAGAGGTGCTGCGGCTTGTGGCTGAGAGGGAGGCGGGCCATTTGCGTGAGCAGCTTGCGCGAGCTCAGCCGGCCGACGCTCTTGAGACAGGACTTCTCCGGGCGGAGGTGGAGCGCTACCGAGCGGAGGTGGAGCGCTATCGAGAGGAGGTGGAGCGCCACCGAGCGACGATAGCGGAGCTGGAGCCTTTCAGGACCGAGGCTCTTGTGCTGCGGGGCCAGGTTCAGGGTATGACGATGAGCCGTTCGAGGAGCCGATTGGTCGTACCGAGTGGCAGCCAGGCTACTCACACCTCGGTGAGACGTTACCTGGCGAGTTCCTCTCAGCGGGAGAGGAACGAGAGTGATGAGCGACGACGACGTCGCGATGATGCTGAGACTTCTTCGATGGCCCCGCCAGCGAAGAGACAGGAGGGAGGTGAAGACAGTGACAGGCCAGAGGGTGAGGCCTGATTTTGTACTTTTTCCTCTTTTTTTTTCCCCTTTTTTTTATGAGATTTTTATGTTTCTGGGATGATGATATGTATATATGATGCACCCCCTTTTTTAGTTTTTGTATGGATGTATGAATGTATGCAAAGGGATGAGTGTATGTATGAATGACAATGGGTGAGGGAGGCGATGACAGACTCGGGTGAGCTGCGTGAGAGGTAGCGAGGTATGCCGACTCAGGGTGAGCGACGCGAGCGGGGGTGAGGCACGCCGATTCAGGGAGAGTGACGCGAGCGGCGGTGAGGCACGCCGACTCAGGGCGAGTGACGCGAGCGGAGGTGAGGCACGCTGACTCGAGTTGAGCGACGCGAGCGGAGGTGAGGCACGCCGACTCGAGGTGAGTGACGCGAGCGGAGGTGAGGCACGCTGACTCGAGTTGAGCGACGCGAGCGGAGGTGAGGTACGCCGACTCGAGGTGAGTGACGCGAGCGGAGGTGAGGTACGCCGACTCGGGGTGAGTGACGCGAGCGGAGGTGAGGTACGCCGACTCGGGGTGAGTGACGCGAGCGGAGGTGAGGCACGCCGACTCGGGGTGAGTGACGCGAGCGGAGGTGAGGCACGCCGACTCGAGGTGAGTGACGCGAGCGGAGGTGAGGCACGCCGACTCGAGGTGAGTGACGCGAGCGGAGGTGAGGCACGCCGACTCTAGGTGAGTGACGCGAGCGGAGGTGAGGCACGCCGACTCGAGGTGAGTGACGCGAGCGGAGGTGAGGCACGCCCATGAGTTTAGAGAACAACGGCCAGGAAAAAACCGTTTTGGAAAGAATGACGGCCAAGACAGGGCCGTGGGTTGCTTAAGAAAAAAACGGCGATGCCATAGCCGTTATGTAACATAACGGTCAAGGGAAAGCCGCTATTTGGCGCTGGCCGACTGAAGAACGACGGTCCATGTTAGACCGCGGACATGAGAATAGCGGTCTCCATTGGGCCGTGCTTAGATGAATGACGGTCTATCGTACGACCGCCAATCAGCACGATCTTAGAAGCCAAATTGAATTCCCTTAAGCCCATTCAATCCTGGTGTGCTCTCGTGCATCATGCGTTCCAGTGGAGCGAAACACGGGATGAGACCTCCTATAAGTAAGGGGTGCTCTGCCTTCAGGCTGAACCCAACCTCTTCTTCTGCTTCTTAAGTTTCTTCCCTCTAAATCACCACCAAATCATCATGAAGAGGAGTTTTGGTGAGCATTCTTTGGGTGAGGGAGACCATTCAGGCCCTAAGGCTGCGAGGAAGGAGCGAGAGGAGATTGCGCATTTGGGTTCTATTCCTCGACATCTCAGTTCAAATCCTTCTAGAGAGGTATGTTTAAATCACTTCAAACTTGGTTCATTTGATTCTGTTCGTCTAATATCTCTTTCTTTTTGCATTACTTTCCTCGTTTTCTCCTTTTTAGCTCCTTCCTGGCTCTCGCCGATACTCTTCTCTTAAGTGGGTGGCTCCCATGGTTCGTGCCTTGCCCCTAGGGGTAACCCACATCCTTAATTCTTGGCACTTACAATCCTTGCTGTTCTTAGGTCGTAACTTCCAAAAGATTTCCTTTGACTGGCACAGCATTTCAGCCCTTATAGAAATGTGGCACCCACAGACCCACACTTTTATCTTTCCATCCTTTGAGGCCACCGTCCTTTTAGAGGAAGTAGAGGCTTATCTGTCTCTCCCTAAGTCTAGGGTTGGGGAGGAGGATCTAGTGTGTCACACAGTTGCCCCTATAGATCCAGTTGCCATCTTTAGCGAATTCATAGAAGACCCGAGTGAGATCAAGACCTTTGTGGGAGCCCGTCATATTCACCTTCTTCCTCTCAGCCAGTGGGTGGTGGCACATTGTAAGAACAAATGCGGGTGGCATGAGGCTATTGCCAAGGCTGCATCCATTTGCTTGTGTGGTGCTATCCTCTTTCCGTCAGCCGACCACGTGCTAGATCTTCCCATCCTTAGCACCATCAGTGGTTTATGGAGAGGGCTTTCTATCTCCCAGGCTATCTTAGCCTATTTTTATGAAGGGCTTAGCTCTGCTGCCCTGAGTGGTCCACTGTTTGGTTCTATGATTCTCTTAGAGTGTTGGGTGGGCGTGAGACTGAAGTTTATCCCTAGGGCAAGCATAGAGACTGAGAGTAGGATCTTCGGGAGCCACCCACTTTCCTTTATCGGTGGCGGGTTTGGTTTCTCTTCGCAGGTGGAGTGCCGTACGGGGGATATGCGGACCAGAGAAGAATGGCGCAGGTACCTGAGTCGGCTACCCGTGGAGAGGTTCGTGATGCGGCCTAACTTCTTGGTGACTACGGAGGTCAGACTGCCCAGAGGACAGGGTCTGGATTTGAGGCTAGTGAGTGATACCGTACTGGCCGTGTATTATCCACACAGGTGCCATTTGCAGGTCGGTGTACCGCGGACCTTGCTTCCTCCGTTGTCGCACTTCCCTTCTCTTCAGGCTAGACAGATTGGCACTGAGCACGATGAGCAGAGTGTGAGGAGTGCACTAGCGATGTGGGGAATCAGCAAGGTGCGTGCCTTGCCAGCAGAGGTGGAAGAGGCGACCGAGACTCGCCAGGCGTATATCAGAGAACTGAGAGAGATGTGCCCCTGCGGGAATGCCCAGCGGAGGATTGAGTGATTGTACTTTCCCTTCCTTTTTATGATGCTTGATAAGTGAGAGTGCCTTGTTTGAGAGCGAGAATTGTTTGTATCAGGAATAAAAGTTGGAGTGACTGATTTTGCCCCTTGCAGTTGTTCTGTTGTTACTTCGTCTTCTTGCTCCATCGTCCTGCACACTATTAGCAATGAAACAGGTTAAATCTGTTTTAGGCTTAGCCCCTTGCCTTGTGACAAGTGCGGAGGTAACCAGTGCTTGATTTTTGGTCAAGGGGCAAGCCTTATTAAATAAGCGAAGGAAAAGAGAAATGATAACAATGCAATGCACGCATGCCATGAATGCAAGTCATGAATATTTTTGGATTTTTTTTTTTAAATGTTTGGATTTTGAAATATCCAATGTTTTTGGGTTTTAAGCTTTTTTTTTTTTTTAAAAAAAAGATATTTGTTGTTTTTTTTTGGATTTTGAAATATTTGATTTTTTTTTTTTTGAATTTTGAAATATTTGATTTTTTTTTTGAAATATTTGTTGTTTTTGGATTTTGAAATATTTGATTTTTTTTTTTTTTTTGGAAAACCGATGCTTCCGTAACAAGACATGCCTCCCTCGTAACCTGAGGATTCCTCCTGAGATTGGCGTGTGATTGAAGGGACCCTCCTGGTCCGAACTTATATTTGCCTGACGGTGTTCTGCCAGGGCCACCCCCAGGGTACTCAGCTTTGTCCTGAAAAGAAAAAAAGAATACGGAGACAAGCTTACACCCGTCATGTGAGGTTTTAAGACTTGAATTCTTTCCTGGGTACCCCTCAAAGCTTCGGTCTGTTGCGCCGGGGTTTTGTGTTTGTCATCGAACCTTAAGCTACCACAGTTGTTCCAAATATTTTCATTTATTCATTTTCCTTTTTGTTCTTTTCCTCTCTTTTTTCTTTCTTTTTCTTGTGGCTTCAGGTCATAACGAACTGCCCCTATTTGAGACTTATCTCGTATTAGGGTACCCAGGTCAGGCATCGCCTCCTTATTTACTCCTCATTCTTAGGTTCAGCCGAAGCAAGAAACGTACAGGGACTACAACTTTCCTCCAGAGTGTGGCCCCGGGAAACGGTGTTTGGCGGAACTGGGGACAGGACCAAAGGGTCGTATTTGTGTGTTCAGCTTCTCTCAGTGATTCTTATGAACAGGGGAGGCTTGCATTGCTAGGGAAGCACGTGGTTAGATTCTTTTTTAGGGATAGAAGCGTTTGAGATATAACCCGTTCCACGGATTTGCCAGTTCTTCTCCTTCTGAGTTTGTCAACCGATAGGCATTACCTGGATAGACTTCCTTGATGACGAACGGCCCTTCCCAGTTTGGCTGCAACTTAGCCCTTGGACCACCTGTTCGGATGAATTTCCTAACCATATTACCTATTTCAAACTTTCTTTCGATTACCTTCTTTTGAAAATGACGTGAGACCCGCTTTTGATAAACAGAAGCGTGATTGGCCGCATTTAACCTCTTCTCATCTAATAGTTCCAGCTGCGCTAGTAACGCCTCTCGACGCTCGTCGAGATTAAGTTCCTTATCTAGCTGCACTCTTAGGGAAGGGATGAGAATCTCATACGGGAGTACCGCCTCCATCCCATAGGTGAGGGCGAAGGGAGTCTGCCCTGTAGGAGTTCGGACAGAGGTGCGATAAGCCCATAGAGCGTCTATCAATTTATCAGCCCAATCAGCGTGCCGGTGGGATTCACACGTTTTCTTGATGATTTTAAGAAGGGTTTTATTGGTGGCTTCGGCTTGACCGTTGCCTTGTGGATAATATGGTGATGAATGATGCAATGCAATACCAAATTTCTTACAGAGGTCCTGGAGTTCTTGAGACACAAATTGTGGCCCATTGTCGGTGACAATGTCGCTTGGTACCCCGAACCGCGAGATGATGTTCTTTGTGATGAAGCGGCAAACTGTGGTAGCTTTGATCTCTGCATAGGCTTCAGCTTCCGCCCACTTCGTGAAATACTCTGTAGCGGTGAGGATGAAGGATTTCTGTTTTACTTGGGCGTTAGGGTCACCTAACGGACCGACAATATCAAAGGCCCACATGGAGAAAGGCCATGGGGCGGATAGTGGGCGAAGAGATGAAGCAGGGGCGTGGATTTTGTCAGCATGGAGCTGGCACTGAAGGCACCTACGGACGTAGGTAGAGCAATCTTCCTCTAGGGTTGGCCAGTAGTAGCCCTGCCTAAGGATCTTCTTAGCCAATGCCTGTCCATTCACGTGACCTCCACATTCACCGGAGTGAGCAGCTTCCACTACTTTCCAAGCTTCATTGTCGTCTAAACACCGCAATAGAACTCCATTGAGAGCGCGCCTGTACAATTCTCCTGCAACGATTGTATACCTCGAGGCGACTCTTCTGATGGCTTTTCTTTGTGTCGCATTGGCTTCCTCCGGGAGAGAACCATCCCGACAATATTGCTCAATCTCATGGAACCATGGCAACTCATCTTCGTCCAAGATTTCTTCCAATTCTGCCAAGGATACTTCCTTAACCTCTTCTTTAGCCGCTTTCTCTTCCATAATCTTCCTAAGGTTAGCAAACCAAGGATCTTGCAGAGAGGGAGCGTCCATCCGTTGGACCACAATGGTCTCAGTGGAATGACTAAGGGAGAAGGATAAAGAGGAAGCGAGAGATGCTAATGAATCAGCAAGAATATTTTGAGATCGGGGAACATGAACGTAGATGAGTTTGCTAAATTGTCTAGCCAAGAGTGTGACCAAATCTTGATATGGCTTTAGTTTGGGGTCACGGGTGCGATAAGTTGAGAGAACTTGACGCAGCACCAATTGAGAATCTCCCATGATGTTGAGGTATCGTGCGCCTAAGAGATAGGCGTGCTTTAGTCCAGCTAGGAGAGCCTCATACTCGGCTATGTTGTTGGTGGCAGAGAAAGAGAGCAGGTAGGCAAAAGGGACGGTGATACCTTCGGGAGTAAGGAGGACAGCGCCGATGCCACGGCCCTGGGAATTGAGCGCACCATCGAAATGTAGAGACCAAAAGGGAGGCGGATGAGAGATAACTGCAAGGTGTTCATCAGGGAATTCGTCCTGGATTGAATCAGTGTAGGGGATAGGAGAATGAGCAAGATGCTCAGCAATAGCATACCCCTTGATGGCCTTCTGGACGACGAAGGTGATATCAAATTGAGAGAGAAAGCTCTGCCAGCGAGCTAATCGACTAGAGAGGACAGGTTTCTCGAGGAGGTAGCGGATTGGGTTCATTCTAGAGATCAACCTTACCTCATGGGCTAGGAAATAGTGTTTTAACTTCTGAACTACCCATACCAATGCTGCACTAGTCTTCTCCATGGCAGTGTACCGGGATTCGGCAGAATTGAACAATCGGGAGAGATAATATGCTGCCCTCTCTCTTCCTTCATCATCCACTTGTGCCAGGACAGCACCTAGGGAATCCTCAGCGACAGAAATGTATAGGATCAAAGGCTTTCCGGGGACAGGAGGTTGCAAGACAGGAGGGTTGGACAGATAGACCTTAAGCTCCTCATAGGCCTTCTGACATTGTTCGTTCCATTTAAACTCGGCCCCCGCCTTTAATAAGTCGTAGAATGGGCGGCATCTTTGAGAGTGTTGAGATATGAATCTTCTAACGAACTGCAAACGCCCAATCAGACCACGAAGCTCCTTAAGATTCTTAGGCGGTGGCATTTCCATTACGGCCTTTGCCTTATTAGGATCAATCTGAATCCCTCGTTTGCTAACCATGAACCCAAGTAATTTCCCGGATGCGACTCCAAAGACACATTTCTTAGGATTCATCTTCAATTGGTATTCCCTAGCCCTTTGCAACACTTTGGCTAAAATGGCGGGGTGTTCTTCTTTTGTCCTCGACTTCACCAGAATATCATCCACATAGGCCTCCATGTAGACGTGCATCATGTCGTGGAAGATGGCCACCATTGCCCGTTGATAGGTAGCACCTGCGTTCTTCAATCCAAATGGCATGACGACATAGCAGTAGGTGCCCCAAGGCGTGGTGAAGGAGGTTTTCTCTTGATCTTCTAGAGCAAGACGGATTTGGTTGTATCCTGAATACCCGTCCATGAACGAGAGAGCCTCAAACCCAGCGGTATTATCTACCAAAACATCGATGTGAGGAAGCGGGAAATCGTCTTTCGGACATGCTTTGTTTAAGTCCCTGAAATCAATACAAATTCTGACTTTGCCATCTTTTTTTATTACCGGGACTATATTGGCCACCCACTGTGGATAAAGCACAACCCTGATGAATCTGGCCTTATGTAATTTGTCCACCTCTTCTTTCATTCTCAAGGCCATATGTGGGTGGAATCTTCTGAGCTTTTGTTTAACAGGAATCGCCCCTGGCCTTAAGATTAACCTGTGTTCCACTAAAGCGGGGTCGAGACCCGGCATGTCCTCGTAGGACCAGGCAAAAGAATCGCTGTACTCTCTCAAAACCTTGATGAGCTCCTCTTCTACCTTAGGAGGGAGATCAGCTGCAATAGATATGGGCCTGGGATCCTCTTCGGTCCCTAAATTGATTTCTTTAGTGGGTTCATCCACTGCTGACGAGGGTTCGTCGAATCTTCTCAATCCTTGTGCGTATAGGTCAGCAATGTCCTCCACATCACTTTCCTCATCATCCGCTGGGTCTTTCTCGTCTACAATTTCATACACTCCTAGTCCGTCATTGCTCCACACCCTGCCTTCTGAATCCTCATCCTCTTTCAAGGAGACGGTGGTGGCTATGAATTCTGGGCATCTGAGGAGGGCCTGGCATCTCAAGGCCAGATCCTGTAGGAACCTATCGGGAATGGAACGGGAGTGACATGCCAGTGGTGGCGTTGCAGAGGTGGATGGGCTATCTAAGGGGGAACATGCTTCTACCCTGACTGACTCGACTAACCTAGGAGACCCAACTACCTGTACATCTACCCTAGGAGACAGAAAATCTAGTGGAGAAGGAGCAGGGGTTTGGTGCCCCTGGGGAGTGGATGAGCAGAAGACAGCATAGTCTTCGACTGAAATGTAAGTTTGAAAGTTGACGTTTTTTTTTGGGTATCTTCTACTACCAGAAGAGAGCAAGAAGAATCAGAAGGTGGAGGCAGAGGAAGGAGTTTTTTTGTGAAGAATTGAGGAAAGAGAGAGAGGAAGGTATCGGGGGAGAACCACATCCCGCGAACTCGGGGGTTAGGAGAAGGTGGTGAAGATAGATCGAGTAGATCAACGGGCGGACAGTGCCCGCAATTGGAGGGAATGAATAGAATTTTTGACGGTCTCCCTGTGAAACACGGTTTGACCAGTATTGGAGGAGATCGAATCACAAAGTTTGGGTAAACTGTTGAGGCCAAATGAGCAGGAGGAATAAAGAAGGAAATGTCGGAGCTTCCTGCCTCTCGTATCTTCTGTGGCCTTATCAGAGCATGCCTAACCATGGGCATCTCTGTCCCCTTCATTTGAGTGGCTGGATCAGTAAACAGACTTGACATTTCAGCAAAATAATCTTCAAGATCCCCTACCAACCCCTGCAGAGGCGGCGGTGGGTCAGCAACAATATTAACAATGGGAGCATCTTTCTTTTCTTCCTTGGATTGTGGCTTATTTGCGGTGCCGGGCTGTAGTGGACCCTTTACAAAGTGTTGCCGGTAGTCCCAGGTTAGTGGCCCAGAATCTGCCTGAATGGTAGTGTTATGATAGCCTAAGCCCTGACGACCCATCTTCTTGCTTTCAGAGATGGGTTTGGTCTTTCCCTGTAACCGCGCGCCGAGACCAAGGCCTGGCTGATAGCCTAGCTTCATGATCATGTCCCAGCCTTTAGAATTTTTGGGTTTAGGCTTAGCTCCGGCATTCTTGCGTGTTGTAATGGGTTTGCCTGCCGCATAAGCCCATGGGTAATTTATGTCCATAACTGACAATACTGGCCTATTGCTCGGCCATAGAGTGGGGAGAACCTGGTCAGTGATGGCGTCCACTGCCTGGACGGTGGAAACACTCTTGACTTTGACCACCCGCCCCTGGAAGGAGAATTTCAGGCACTGATGGGCGGTGGAAGGTACCGCTTGCAGAGCATTTATCCATGGACGACCCAGAATAGCCTTGAACATCGGATCTATGTCTAGGACGTAGAATTCCGCCTCTATTTGTAACGGCCCTAGCTCAGCCTGTAATGTGATGACCCCGTGACATGCCCTTCTGGAATTGTCATAGGCGGCAATGGTTGTCGGTGTCGGCTTCAGCATACTTTCAGAAATGTTGCAGGCACGCAGAGTACTTAATGGACAAACATTTATTGAAGCCCCAGTGTCCACTAGCACTGAGTCTACCACTACCTGGTTCAAGGTGATGGTGACGCATAGCGGCATTTGGCGTGCTTCAGGGGGCGCGAGTTCGGCCTCAGAGAATGTGATAGCGGGCCCTTTGGTAACAGTAGCCAACACTGACGGCAAGCTGTCTACCGCCACATCTTCGTTCACTATGACCCTTTGCAGAAACGTCCTTAATGCTTCTTGGTGTAGAGGTGAACGTCTGATCAACTCCAAGACAGAGATCTTTGCCGGCATGCGGTCAAGATGTTGCAACAGGTCGTATGTGGAACCGGGCGCGGGGTCAACTTCATTGTCTTGTGCTGCTGATGCTGAGATGGAGGGTATTTGGGGAGGTGCACTGGTAGAGGGGTAAGTCCTTTGAAATAACCGCCCGCTCCTGAGGGCAAGGTTTTGTGCTGGCATGGCTGTAGGTGGGCTCCCGCTTGACCCAGTGGGGTGAATGAGAATGGAAGGGATGGCAGTCTTGGTGATGGAGGATATGATAGGCATAGTAAGCGAAGGTTGTGGTGAAGGTAAAATGGGCGATGGGTGAGGTAAAGGGGCGGTTAGTGGACTGCAGTGATTGGTGGACAAGATAGTGGAGGGTATAGTAGGTGGGGAAGTATATATAATGTTGTGGGGGGATAGGCGAGAGAATATGGCTTCTCGGAGTGGTAAGTATGGTGGAAGGATGGATGACGGGGGAAGTTGTGGAAGGCATGGAAGGCCGAAGGATGGAAAAGACGGCGGGTGAGGTAGAGTGCGTAGGGATGTGGCGTAAGGTTAACAGGTGTGCGGGATCGTCAATGGTCCACCCTGCGTCAGGAGCCGGGTGGCGTAACATGTTGACTTGGGCCGGTGCCGGCGGCTGCTGTTGTTGTTGAGGAGCGGGTGCATGTACTGGCATGGGATTTTGGTGGATCCCTAAGTTTGGCTGCTGCTGCTGTTGCTGTGGCTGTTGTGGCTGGAATTGCTGAGGTTGTTGCTGAAACTGCTGTTGCTGTGGTGCTGCCTGTTGCGGCCTTGCTGGCCCTCTTCTCAGATCTTCAATCAGCTTCCTCATCTGAGCCCAATCGATCCTGTGACCTTCGTGCAGGTCGTATACCAGGTCCCTAAAATGATAACACCTCTCAATGGTGTGCCCCGGCTGCCGGTGATATACACAATATCGGGACAGATCGGCGGCCGGATTCATGTTCGGGCGCTCAGGTGGCAATTGTAAATCGCCAGTATGCATCAGCGCTGCAAAGACATTAGTGAGCGTCTCTGGGAGAGGAGGATAGTTGGCTCTTTTAGCAACCGGACGAGCAGGTGCGTAGGTAGCAGGCGGGGGAGTGTTATGGTATTGCAGTGGTTGCTGGGGCTGTTGTGGTGGTGGCGGAGATTGTTGTTGAGGGTGTTGCTGCGTGGGAAAGGAAGGGCGAGGTGATGCGGAGAAATGGGGGTTGCTTTGCTGGGGGAAGTGGGAGGTGGCAGTCTGGCTAACTACCTGCACCTGCTCGTTTGTTTGGACTCCCTCGGTAACAGGGCCCTGTGGTTTTCTGGAACTCTTGGGCTTCTGGGCTTCGAAGAGAGAATGAATGGGGGAGTCCTTAAGCTGGGTCTGGATAAACCGGGCCCGACTGTACAGTTGATGCATACTGGTGATGTCATTCAACATTAGGACATTCCGGAAGAGAGGGGTTGCATTAGAAATGAGCAGTTTGATCTTTTCTTCTTCCGGAATCTGCCCGGGCACACGGGAGGCTATCTGCCTCCACCTATCAGCATAGGTAGCGAAGTCTTCATCAGCTTTCATCTTCTCGGCCACTAAGTCCGTGAATGAGTATTCGGGTCCGACCCGATCTTGGAATCTTTGCACGAATTTCTCCTTGATCGTCTTGAAGCTCCCAACCTCCTCCAATGGCAGAGCGTAAAACCATTCGAGTGCCACCCCGTCCAGGGATCGCCGGAATAGATATGCAAGGAGGTGATCGTCATGCTGGTATGGTCCCGACTCGTACAGGAATTCCTTGACGTGGATGAACGGGTTGCCGTTCCCATTGTACTTTCGGTATGTCGGGAGCTCTGACTGAGAAGGGAATCGGATGTCCCGGAAATTAGGAGTGAGAGCATCTGCGAAGGATGGTGGGCCAACCCTCTTATTGAGGAGATCGATCTGCTGTTGGAGAACTGCCAAGCGATCGTCACTTCCTTGTTGAGGTAGAGGGACTTGAGGTGGAACTGAAGGGTAGTGAGAGGCAGCTGGATGGACAGTAGAAGCCGAGGGATAATGGGAGACAGCCGGATGGATAGTGGGGGCCATGAGCCCGTAAGATGGATGTTGAGTCCAAAAAGGACCCACATCAGCGTAAGCGAGTTGAGCTATTCCGGGCTGTAGTCGAGTAGAATCCACTTGGGCCAGAGGGGCCGGTGGCGCTGATGAGACGGCCGCGTGGGCACTAGCACGAGGAGATAAGGGAATTTGACTCTTCCCTTTGTCTGCAGGAGGGTGGGCTGAGGTAGAAGCCCGGCCAGATTGATATATTGGAAACTGGAGGACCTGTGGGCGAAGAGGGGTATGGTCCACTGGGGCAACAGACGGTGCTCCGGACCTCTCAGCAGGATGGGTGGAAGAGACAGGAAGGGTTACAGCGGGCGGGACCTCTGCCCCGAGGGCTTGCTTGAATATCTGGAGTTGATCCTGGTCAAGTTGGGACATGAGTTGGAGTAGTTGGCTCGCCGACGGGGAGCCAAACTGAGGGAGCGTGGGTGGCGCAACCTCAGCGATGGAGGAAGGGGGAACAAAGACGAACCCCTCCCCATTCAGGGAGGAGGCAACCCCGGAGACGTCCTCGAGGAGCCCCTGAGGAAGAGAATCCTCGCGAGCGGGGATGGACCCGAAAGAAGACATGCTGGATGATGATGAGTTGAATAAAGGGTTGCAATAGAGGGAGAGTAGAGAATCGCCCCTAGGAGATGATCCCGAGGGAGGGGAGCAATGCTGCATGCAATGGGATGCACAGACTAGAGAGACTTAAGACCAAAGTACACAAGTAGAAGCAAAGCAACCACACAATGAAAGGTGGAGACGAGAAGGGAGTCAACCAAGTATGCACACACTTTGAATGATGCCGCAGATTTTCAGAATTCTTTTCTCTGAGGCTTAGTGTTTTGATTAAAATGTAGAGTTCGCTCGGACACTTGGGAGCCTAATAACGGTATGATGGGGGAACTGGCTGACTCTAAGGGGGATCACACTCCACGTATGCGGAACCTAGACACGGTGTGGCGATGGTACAACCGGCCCGGCGTCCGTGTGGGAATCCACGGCTCACGGGGGCTTACGGAGGTCCTCGGCAAGATTCCCTAGTCGGCTCCAAGGAATATGGAGACGAGAGGAAATCCTACTTCGGTAGGAAATGCAACTACAGTATGAAGTGAATGATCCTAGGTGCACCGGAGTGCATGCAAAGCCTAACCTAGAAATCTAGCAATCACATATGAAATCAAATGATAAAATCATGAAGCAATCAATAATATGATAGAAAATAACAAGTGGACAGCAGGGGGACCAATGCTGGGAATAACAATCAGGGATAACAAGTGCCAGCCGTAGACTCTACACCAAAATAACGGTCTACAGGGGACCGCTGAATTGATTATAACGGCTCTGTAAGAACCGCTAAAGTGCAGAGCTCAAAACGCGAATGGCGG
Source organism: Amorphophallus konjac (assembly GCA_022559845.1). NCBI lineage: Eukaryota > Viridiplantae > Streptophyta > Magnoliopsida > Alismatales > Araceae > Amorphophallus > Amorphophallus konjac. The sequence goes on along the minus strand of JAHNEJ010002412.1, from coordinate 165,025 downwards.
CCTGATGATGACCGCCATACGAGTATGACGGCTTGATGGAAGCCGTTAAATGAGCAGAGTACAACAGTGATAATTGCGGAGAATACCAGACAACGACGGCTGATAGAGAACCGTTTTACACAGAACGACGGCTGTTACAGAACCGCTGAACTTCACAGAGACAGAGATTGGTCAGCAAACCAGAAGCACGATGGGCATCAGAAGTCCCACCGTGATCGCCAAAAAAAGGAGAGGTGTTGATATGTTATTACTCCTCGAGTTAAATAATATTGAAGAGATAAAAAAAAACAACAGGAGGAAAGATGAAGCTGTTGACCGTGATCGCCACCCGGTGAAAGCGCCGGGACTCGGAAGCTACGGGAGAATGCGGGTCCGTTCCTCCACTCCTCCTGGCCGGCCAGAAGGTGCGGGCCTCGTGCTTTTGGTTGCTGACCTGAAAGCAAACGGTGAAACACACAGATAAACGGAGATTAGCTAAATGATGGTGTAGTAGGTGTACTAATTGAAGTAAAGCAAAGGAAGAACATGGCCCGGCGATACCTGGAGGTTTTGAAACCCCGTTTAGGGCGCCGGAAACAGTAGGAAAGATAAGAAATGCCAACTAAATGATGTATGTGATGTGTGATGCAGTGAAGAAAAGGCGTGTGTGGTGAGCAAACAGAGAAGGAAACACAAAGACATGAAGCGTGAGGTTCCCTGCACCGGGGGCCTGCGAGGGATGTAGAAGGCCCCCACTCCCTGACGAACGGGCCTATGCTGTATGAGATTTGGCGATGGAATTCGACAGCACTTCGTGATGGTCCCCCCCCCTTTCTTTCTGTCAGAACCCGTGAGCTATATATAGAGCCCACGGCTTCGAGCTTAATCAGGGGTTAAGGGGAATGATGGTCGGTCAAAGGCCGGTAAATGAGAGCATCGTGTCAATATTGCCAACGACATTCTCCTCTTAATCCGCCTGGAATCACGGGGGTCTAATCTGGGTGGCCTTAAAAATGACGGTCTTACGAAGGCCGCCAAACATATATGACGGTCTTGGAGGACCGTTCAATACACATGACGGTCCTAGAAAAACCGTTATACTTAAAGACGAGTCAACACCCAGACAAACAACTTTTCGTGAAGCACGTGGCTATGACCGACTGTCGGGCCTCTGAACCCTTTTCTTGTCGGCAAATAATGACGGCCCAGGGACGACCGCTATATTGACTATAACGGTTGGAATTGAGCCGCTATAAAAAGCGTATCACGAGATACAAATAACCCGGGGCAGCGGAACACAACGGCCAAGTGGGGACCGTTATATTGAGAAACACGGTTCATAACAGACCGTTAAATCCAATGAGAGGGAGGGAGGCCTTCTTCGCTGGGAAGAGCCCAAAATACTGCCAGAGGAATAATCTTTCATGTGATTGACTGTTCGGGACATCAATAACTGAGACGCAGGAACTGATTCGATTCATCGGTAAAAAACGGGTGTCAACAGCAGCTTGTGCGTTGCCCTGGGAATCGTGCTTTTGTGCTTTCCGCGTGGGCCATGTGTGAGGCCTTGGACCGCGAGTCCAGTTACCCAGCCTGGGGCTGGAGGGTTCATGTTGTTCCCTGAGAGTGGAATTCGGTTTGGCAGCCTGTGAGCTGCCTTGGGAACCGTACTTCTACGTTTCTTTGTGGACTGTGAGTCCCGTTTCTTCTCCGACTGTGGTCACCGTGCGACGGTGCCGGTCCATGGGATGGTCCCCGTACGTCGTCGGATGCAGACGTTGTTTTCCGTTGACTTGAGAGTCTACTCCTTCAGTGACCCTCCACTAGTCGTAGCCCACCAGTACGCGTGTGCTGGTCTCCCCTGGGAGTAGGTGTACGGGCTTACCCTGAGGATGATTTTAGACTGGTTTCCGTCGGGCCCCACGTCTTGCAGCCAGAGTCCGGCTGAGGGGAAAATCGGTCAGGGGGCCAGACCAGGGACGCGTAGTCTGTGTGTGCACACGTGGTTGGGGGCGGTTGGACCCACGTCGACGGGCATGACCCCGGCTAGTCACTTGTTTGTGGTTACTTGTACGGTGTCTCAGTTCCCGCTGGGCTGGAGGGAGACACCTGAGGCGCGGTCTAAGACGTCAGTGGACGCATCCGGCTTTGCTTTTAGTGGGAGGTACTCCTGTTGAGTCGGGAGTGACAGACTGTCAGTTTCAGTGACTTCGACCTTTGGGTTTTCGGTCTTGTTGACTGTTGAGTTTCGGTTGTCTCGCCGTGACGCGTGTGTCGATTTTCATGTCGTGAGACTAGTCCTAGTAGCTTTACCGGGGTTGCGTCTTGTTGTGCGGTACCCGTGACTAGGTGGTCAGGGTTGCACCTTGGACAGCGTGTCCAGGTTGGCCGTGTCCTGGGAGACAGGCCTCTACGGCGTGGTTGCCGTGGGTTTTTATTTCGGTAAGTGGTACTAGTGTGGTTCGGTAGCCCCACACCGTGAGATCGGGGTGTGTTTCTGGTACAGTAGGAGTATCTGTAGTTCCGAGTTTTTGACCGGCCACCGGTTCGCTGTTCCTGCTATCGTTGTAGCTTTCCTTTCCGCTACTGCCGTTATTTCCGGTTGGGGTTCCGCGGGATCCCTACTGAGTCAGTGCTTTGGAGACTCATTCCCTGCTTTTCAGGTGTAGCAGTTCATCCTCGAGGTTCGAGGGTGCGGTACGGAGGTTCTCAGTTGCCATCTCGCCGGGCCGAGTGTTCACTTGGCATGTGGTACGTTTTACTGCTTTAGACTATACTTTCTGTTGGATTGGACTCTGTTGTAGCTGTAGTTGTTCATTTATTTCTGTTAATTGTTGAATTATCCTGCTTTGTTTCTTATTTCTTTGTGCCTCCACACTCCTTTTAGCCTTCCGACCCCTCCCGGCTCATGGGCGGCTGTTCGAGTCTCGGCTTATCGGGTCTCTCCCGGTAATCGAATTCTCTGGTCGTTACAGCTGGTATCAGAGCGGTGGTTGTAAATGTACATAGGAATTTGAAATATTACAGTGATCAGAGTCCGTAAGGTCCAGTACAGTCGGTAGCTGGCTTAGGGTTTTGTGTTCGCTTTCTGCCTAGTTTCTCACTTGAGAGCTTGAGTGCCCTGTGCGGCGCAGTGAAGGTTGTTGTTGTCCGTGGCTTTCGTGCCAACATGGGGTCTAAGGATCGAGGTCGAGGGCTTTCTCCCCCATCGGTGGTGGCCCCGGTTGTGCTGCGTTCGAGGAATTTGCATCGTGGTCAGGTGGCTGGAGAGGACTGTTCGACATTAAGTGGTAGTGAGCGTGCTCTGAGGGAGCTGCTGTCAGTTTTGGCCACTCCAGCTTGAGGTTTGTCCAACCCCTGAGGTGGTTAGATCGTGGTTTAAGGTGGCAGAGCGGGTGTTTTGATCGAGAAGTGTGCTCGGGTGAGCGGAAGATCTTCTCGGTGAGCTGCTGTTTCGTCGAGCCTGATGTTCCTGTTGTGCTCTACGGCGTCAGAAATGATGTGTCGGTCCCGATTATTCTTGCGGATTTCGAGACAGGATTGGGCTGTGGTGTCCCAGTAAGTCTTACTCTTGCGCTCTTGTGTGTGAATGGGTTGTGTTCGCCTTGGAATTGGTTTGAGATGTGAAGGTTCCACAGTGAGTTTCGGGACTCGAGGATGAGCATTGACGGTCGTCGGTTATGGCATGTGTTGCGGCTCTTAGCGTGGTGTGCAACGGTTCGAGGAATTGCAGTGGTGGTGCATCGAGAGATGCTGTGATTGTGGTCCGACGTGACACTCGTCGAGTGAGTTGAAGGCGCTGACCTGACGTGGTGATGGTTTTCCTTGGTGCTCGATGGTGCTGTTTCCAACGTGCGCGAGGTTTGAGATCGGGTCGAGCATGGAGTTTTCCGTTGGTCGGAAGTGCGTTTGGTTTCTCCTTTGGCTGGAGAGTATTGTGTTTGGCTAGGATTGCCGTCTTGCATCATGTGTCCGGATTGGTTGGCCTTGTTTGCCTTGAAGTCCGTGCGAGACGTGCTCCTTGTCTTGACCAGGTGGTTCTCTGTGAGAAGATGTGCCCATTCCCTTGTCGTGCGTGGGTGTGTTGGCACTTTTCCGGATGGACGAGTGCCGGTTGGGTGGTGTTTCCAAGAATTTGTGGTTGTGCGCGCGGATCAGAGTGTGCAGCGGAAGCCTGGTGGGCTTGTGACCCACTGGTTCAGGATCGTAGCATTGGTTGCTACGGGCGGATTCTTGAGTTGCGTTGAGCATTGGAGGTTTGGTCCCTCTGTGTGAAACGTGTTGTTGCCGTGCCGTTGCTTGAGGTATCGTGGTTCTTGGCACTGGCAGGATGGAGTGTTGGGGAATGTGCTGACTAGTGCGCCGCATGAGTACCCTATTTCTGAGATGGAAGCCGTGTCAGGCGTCGGTGTTAGACCCGGATGGGGTTGTTGGTGATGTCGCCTGATGGAGGTTGAGAGATGTGATGAGACCAGACGGAAGAGTGACGCCTGTGGGCGGTGGCCTTTTAGTGAGATTGGCGTCGGATGGTGGTCCTTGATGGGACAATGGTGTCGCAATGGTTATCCCTGGTTTGGTGACCAGCATGGGATGGTTCCCCTGTGAGTCTGAGTTGAGTGAGGTGATGACTGAAGACACTAGGATCTTGTCGATTGATTTCGCCATGCTCCCCTGAGAGGGTCGAGCTGGCGCGATGATCGAGTTCGGAGGCGATGTCGGAGAGGAGTGCAGCTGGAGATGTGGTATCGGTCTGTGTGTGAGTCAACGGATGGCATGCCGAGGTTTGGAATGTTCCCTTCGGATCTGGTGGGGGACCAGGAAAGAAGGAAGAACCTGAGCAAGCAGAGGTTTCCCGTTGACGTGTATCTGGCGACAAGTGGATGATCTTTTCACAGATAGAAGATGTTGGTTGTCGGGGCTCGAGCGTGGCGAGAGCCGTGTGCCAGCGAGGCCTCGGGTGGATGATTTTGAGGTGTGCTTTCCGGACAGGATCTGGGCTTTGTCAAAGTTTTTCTTCTGACAGAGATTGGCACAGTTATATGTCGAGCTTTCAGCTTGCCATGTGGGAGGTCTTCTTGGTACTGAGCCGATGTTCTGGTTGCGGTCTATTGAGATGGATGCTTGAGCTGGTGGAGGCTCTATATTGGTTGTTCCCTTGAGAGGGTGTGTGACCGGTCAGCTGATTGTGAAGCTGATGTGTGTTTTGTCTGCCAACCATAGGATGGATCGGTAGTTGTTTCTCGTGCGAGGGCTGTGTCTCCTCAGTGAGCGAGATGGTGGCAGCGGTGCCATCATTGGTTCTCGGGTGTCTGAGGTGATGCCGGACGGTGTCCTTTGGTGCGCCTGCTCTAGTGGCCGGTGTGTGCGGCGCGCGGAGTGAGGTATTGTTCGTGATTGTAGTCCGGCTGTCTCCCTCAGGATCTGTGTTTTTGTGAGAATCGAGGTTTCTGTACTGGGGCCCTGACAGCGTTATCAGTTGGCAGAGGTGTTCTTCCCCTGTGACTTCGTGCTACGTTCTGAATTTTAGGGATGAAATTCCTTTAAGGGGGGAGGGCTGTAATGCCCTGGATTTTTTGGATCTAAATCCGTGGGTCTCAGATCATCTTTCCGCGGATTTTGGATTGTGTCCGATCGAGCTTCGGACTATTTTTGCCGGGTTGTCGGACCCACTGGTGGTGTGCCCGTGAGTTTCCTTGGGTCCGTGGTGTTGTGAGGAGCACGTCGGCAATTTTCTGTAGTTTTCAGAGCACCTTTGTTGGTCCCGGGTTGTATTTTGGGTTTTACGCATGTTTTCCGTCTGTCGGACCTTCGGGACCCCGCATAGGGTGAACCGTTGCGTTCACCGACGCCGGGATGTTACCACGGTGATCAACGTGTTCCCAGGATAGCGGGGGTGTATTTTCCTATTTTTTGGTATTTTTCAAATTTTTTGGATTTTCTATATAAACCCCCCTCCCTTTTTCTCTATCCCCATCTCTCATTTCTCTCTTCTCTCCCTCTCTCTTCTCACGCTCTCACCTCTCTCCCTCTCTCTCCGGCGGCCGACGGGGTGGAGGGTGAGCGAGGTGGGGACGGCGCGGGCGAGGCACGGGCGAGGATGGATGAGGATCAAGACGGTGGAGGCGCGGTGAAGCTCGACCGTGGGTTCATGGAACGGCGAGGCTTCAACGTCATTTTCTTCGCGGATCGGCAACCTCGGGGCACGAAATCTTCGGTGGAGGTAACGAGATGGACCCCCAGCTCGTGCTTTCCCTTTCCCGCGAGTTTTGTAGGCCGTGGCGAGCCGAGCGGGTTTATTTTCGCATTTTGGGGAAAATCCATATTTTTGGGGAGTGAGCCGGATGTCTCGTTTTACGGCATTTTTGGCCGATCCAGGGGTTTAGATGCATGCCTAGGGCCTTGGGGATGGATTCCCCTTTGTTTCCCCATCACCCGGGGGTGATCGGGACGTGGATCGGATTTTTGGGTTGTTTCCCGTCGTTTCGCTCTCGGACGGATGTGACAGTCCTTCCAGTGACCGTCACATGCTGTGACTCCCCAGGGTGGGTGCGTCACATGGTCATGTAGTGTCGGCAGCCGTCGGTCGCTCTGGCGGTCTTACGATGAACCGCCAGTGGGTGTGACGCGCCTGGGCTCAACCGCTACGTCCGTTCTTGTGTTTTCAGACCATTGGGGGTCACAAGTCTCTGACGCACCAGGGGTGGACCGTCAGAGCACTGTGACGCCCCTAAATGGGAGCTGAAGAGGCGGAATCTCGCGCTGGTTCCTGAGCGGGCTGGTAATCCCCAAGTTAATGAACTGCAAGACAGGGAAATGAGTCAGAGAGCCCAGGGGAATTCCCTGGGGCGAAACCCTCTGGCGCTCAAGTCAGTAGAGCAATGGTAAGAGCAGCGATAGGGAGGAGAAGGCGAAAGCGCGAGATCCCTCTCCACCAATGGGGTGAAGTGATCCGTGCTTAGGAATTGGGGGTGGATCAATGTCCTTCGACTTACCTTTCGCCGGAGGGTATCCCAGGTTTAAATAGTGTGCCGCCCTCTGGAGTCCTGCGAGCCGAGGGGGCTTCGGTGGAGGTTACGTCCTCATCGTGGGCGTTTATGGTCTCATCGTGGGGGCGTTATCCTCGCGGGGAAGCCGGAGCTACTGAACTTCTTGGCGTCCGGCCCGCTGCGGACTCTAACGGCTGTAATGAATAACCCTTATTAGTCGTGCCGAGCTTAGAGGGGACGGCCCTACTTGGGCAATAGGCCTAGCTCGGTGAGGAGATGGGTCGGACGGACCAGCTAGAGCTTCCCTCCTTCGCCCGGGGGAATAGCTCGTGCACAGGTCTTCCTACGACCTGACCGATGCTCGGGCTCTCCGAGCCTTTGGGCCGCCTAGGAGAGTTGTTCCCTCGAGCATTATTTTATTGGGCTTTTTCCAAGTGGGCACTGTGGGCTGTCACTTGATCGAGCTTGCCTCGTTGGGCCCTGTTGGGCCTAGTTGAGTCTGCTCTTTGAGTGGGCTGCAGGAATCCCCCTCTCCACTTGTCCCTCTCCTACTCCCGAGCCAAAGGGGCTCGGTGGAGTAGTTTTTCGAGATTTTGGACCGGCGTGGCTCGGGTGGGTGGAATCCTGTCGGCGTTATGAAGCCACATGTAGTGGTCGCTTGGGCCCGTAGTAATAATGATCCTGACGGATTTGAAATGAAGGGGCCCCCTTTTTCTCGGAGGTCGGAACGGCGCGCCGCCTCCCGCGAGGGTTTATAGGCGTAGGGCGTGGCTCGTCCTCCCCTCCTTTCTAGGGTTTTTGCCCTTTCCTTCACTTCTTTGCTTCGGGGGCTCCTTGACGGGCCGTGAAGATACAGCGGGGTAGCGAGTTCTTGCGGCGGCATTTAAGGAGCTGGCTCGTATAACCGCGGAGGAGATCCGGCAGCTTCTTCCTCTAGCTCTATGGCGGATTTGCGCTTGGAGATCGAGCAGGCGAGGCGGGAGCCCGTCCCCAATCGTAGCGAGTTGGGGGAGGCTGATGTGAAAAAATTGAAGCATCGGTTTCGCCTGCCTCTCCGATATAGCTTTGCGGCCGCTGCCCTATACGAGACGAACTTGGATAGCCGCACGGGCCATATCTGCACTTTTCTTCTGGCGTGGAAGAGCAGATTCTGCCTCCCCTTCGAGTCCTTCGTTCTGAAGCTTCTTAATTTTTTCGTGTTGGCGCCTGTTCAGCTGGTGGCTAACTCGTATCTTTTGCTGTCTGCCTTTCGGATCCTCTTCCGCCTACAGGGGGTTCCCCCGTCCCTAGATCTTTTTCATTACTTCTTCGAGCTGAAGGCACATCCGTCGGCGGGGAAGCGCTTCTACTGTATTCAGGCGCGCAGGAATCAGAGTTGTATTCCGCTGGCGGCGAAGGATTCCTCGCACAAAGGGTGGAAGATGCAGTTTTTCTGGGTGAAGGCAGAAGAGGTGGATGAATCCTGGAGGTGCCAGGTTATGCCCAACTTCCATCCGAATCTTCCCCCGCGGCAGGAGGAGTTCCCCGCCGATGTGGAGGAATACGCCGCTCGTTTGTTGACAAATCGCCGGTCGACTGAGGAGCTGGTGACGTTGGAGAACGTAGAGCAGTATCTGCTTACGCAGCTCAAGCCATCATGTATCATCCTTCGGTTCCTTCTGCTGGGTCGGAGGGTCGCCTTTTCGCTTCTTAACCAAATCTTCTTCTTTATTGCAGACGTCCGGCGGGAACCTTTGGAAGAGGTCACCGAGGTCATCGATCTCGGGGGTGACTCGGCGGCTGATGAGCCTGTCGCTCCCGAGGGTCGCTCCCAAACCCGGGATAAGGGCAAGGGAGTGGCCTCCGAGGGATCTTCGCGGCCAAGCGGGGCGAAGCGCAAGGATCCCATGGAGGGAAAATTATGGGAAGCCGCGAAGGGCAAGAAACGGGCCAAGAAGGCCGGCCTTCCTACCGCGGCCCGGGGCGACTCTAGTTCGGCAGCGCTCCCCTCTCGGGGGCAAGATGGGGCCGACCCTTCCGGTCCAGCTCCCCCACCTACCAGGCGAGAGAGGGCCGAGGAGACCAGGGGCCCCCAGGAGGGCGGAGATGGGTCAGCTCTCCGCTCCCCAGGGATGGAGGGGGCCAGCGCTGAAGTAGCCGAGGCTGAGACCGGGAGACCGGTCGAGGTCGGCGATGTCTCGGGCGGTGAGGTGCGGGCCGAGACGGATAGGGTTGGGGGTTCGCCTGCGAGGGCGTCGCAACCCTAAGTGCTTGAAGTTCCCGGTGCGGTCGATCCCGTGGCGTCGGTCGAGGTTGGGGGTTCACCCGGGGGGGCGTCGTAACCCCAACCGACCGCGGCGCGCGGGGCGGTCGGCCAAATTGCTCGAGCCGAACCTTCTGGTGGGGCGTCCGGTGGGGAGCAGATCTCCGTGCCAGAGGCCTTGGAAAGACTCGGCGTTTCGGGCGACCTGTATCGAGTTTGCCGGGAGGTTGCCGCAAGGACGAGGGGAGGAGACAAGCGCCACTCCCCCTCCGGAGTCCTCTACGTCCTCATGGAGGGTGGCCTAGTCATGGCTCGGTCGGCGGCCTTGATGGCGGAGACATACGCCCGGACGGAGGCAGAGCGGTCGAGCCTTGCCTGGGTCCTCGGGGGGTGCGAGAGGAAACTGGCCCGCCTCAGCGAGGAGCATGAGGGGCTTTGACGGGAGTTCTCCGCGATCAGGGATTTGGCACGGGCGAGCCGGCTAGAAACCGAGGCGCTGACCGAGCAGTTGGCTAAGGCCCGAGAGTCGCTCGAGGGGAAGGGCAAACTCTTGGAAGAGGAGCGTCTGCATCACCTCGAGCTGGACCGTCACTGGGAGCTTGAACGTGCCGAGCTACTAGACCGGGCGGAGGTGGCGGAGCGCCTTCGCTCCGTGGCCGAGGCGGACCGAGCCCGGGTGGAGAGGCGATCGAGCGAAGCCGAGTGAGGGATGGTCGAGGCAGAGGAGCGCCTGGCGGGGGCAGAGAAGCGTGCGGCCGAGGCGGAGCGGGCTTGGGTCAAGCTCGTTGGAAGGACGGAGCAGATCGAGGCGGAGGCGATCGAGCGGTATAGGAGCTCGGACGCCTACTCAGCCGACCTGGAGAGAGCCGCCCTACCATATTATGAGGTAGCGCTTCACCAGGGTGCCCGAAAGGGGTTCAAGCAGGGTTATCGTAGGGCGGTGGACTACGCCGACGAGCGAGACTCTGGGATCGAGTTCCCTTTGGGCCAGAGCTATGACTCGGATGAGTCGGCTTCTAGCTCCTCTACGTCGGGCGGGGAAGCTCCAGAGGGGTCTCCTCTGGCGGGGTCACCAACTTCGGACGTCTCGGGAGGGCTCGCGACCGAGACAGTTCTCGCACAGGCGAGGTCAGTGCCTGGGTCGGCCGTCACCGAGGGTGCCGGGGGTGATGCGCCTACTTCCGTCGCTCCCGAGCTTCAAAGTGGGCCCGAGATCTGATGTATTTTACCTTATTTTACCCCTTTCTCTTGTTTGTCTCTCTTTCCTTCTTTTAGAGAGTTCCCTCTTTACGAGATAATAAATGACTTACTTGTTTGATCGCCATCCTTGCCGTGATTTGGTTGGCGTATCTGAAGTGGTTGGAGAGTGCCAATACGTCCTGCGTGGTTTTTGCATGCTGATTGGGTAGGCTTCTGACGGGGCGTCTTTCCATTCCCTCAACTTTTGAATGCCAGGCCGCTTCGTGAATCCCGCTGGGGTGGGAAACGAGGTGTTGGAGGTGACCGTTCAGGGGAGAAATCCATTGGCGTGTTTTCGAGGGGGGAGTCATTTAAGGCGTATAGCCTCCTTTGGCCTATAAGAAGGACCGAAGGGCGCCCTTTCCTCTTTACCGCTTGGGATTTTCTCTAACGGTCTTTCCTCACTCCTCCTTCTTCACTCTGCGTTGTGCCGTTGCATTCGGAGCATGGAGGATCCTTCGGAGGGTGACGCCGCCGACGACGGGGAGCAGAGAGCTCTTGCTGTCCTAGCTTGTTGGACGGGTCCCACGGTCACCGCTCGGGTTTGAGACGGGTCCGACGATCGCCGCGCGGATCTGGAGAGGGCTTCGACGTGCGAGGGCACGGCTCTTGCCCTCTCTCAGTTCTAGCGTGGCTTCCAGGAGGGCGCCGAGGCGGAGGATGGATGGGGGTATCAGGGATGCCTGCCGCCACTCCTCCTCTGCATGGGGGGGGAGGCACATCAAACTCCCTCCTCACCGGAGCCTTCCCCCGCCTGCAGCCTCTTTTTTCCTCTTCTGCTCTTCATTTCTTTTACTCTTCGGAGGCTGCTTGCTCTCTGCTCCCTTCCAAGGAGTTGGTAGGTTGGGAAAGAGGAGGTCTTCACGGCGCTCCTTCTCCCTGGCCTCTATCAACTTGGGAGGTGGTTGCCTTCTCTGCAGTCCCTCTGTCACCTTTGTCTGGGGTCATCTGAGCCAACTGGATCGGCCCCCTCTTCTCCGAGGCAGTTTCTGCGCGAGGCAGAGTCAGTGGCTGGACGCGAGGAGATCGAGATCGAGTCAACCGAGCGGTGACCCCTTGCAGCGGTGTTAGACGGATTTTCTTGCTTTTTGTCATGCAATGTATTGGGCTTTGCCTTTTTGATGTATCAACAGTTTTGAATGAAAAGAAAAGGAATTTGTTTCGTCCATCTTGTTGTACAATTTCAAAAATAGAATTTGCGTAGTGCGGCTGCGTTCCATGTCCGAGGAATGGGTTCCCCTTCCATTGTTGCTAGCATGTACGCACCTTTCCCGAGCATCTCGACCACTCGGTAGGGGCCTTCCCAGTTAGGGGACAGCTTGCCCGCCGCCTCTAGTGGTCGAGAGGCTTCGGCTTTTCCGAGGACGAAGTCTCCCGGTTAGAAGTATCTGCTTCGGACTCTGGCGTAGTAGTATCGAGTGAGGCGTCGCTGGTATTCCGTCGCTCGGATGCTGGCCATATCCCGGAGTTCATCTGTTAGGTCGAGGTTCTCAAGTAACTTTTGGTTGTTTTCCTCGAGCGAGTAGCGGATGACTCGGAGAGACGGGTTGGCGATCTCTAATGGAATGACGGCCTCAGTGTCGTACACCAACTGAAAAGGACTTTCACTGGTTGCCGTCCTGGGAGTCGTCCGGTGCGACCACAGTATGCTAGGCAATTCCTCGAGCCAACTACCCTTGGCTTTGTCGAGTCTGGTCTTTATGCCTTTTAAGATAGTCTTATTGGCATTTTCGACCAGCCCGTTGGCCTGAGGGTGGGCGACCGAAGTGAAGCGGTTGCGGATGTCTAGGTCGGCGCATTTGTCTCGGAAATAGCGAGAATCGAATTGCCGACCGTTATTGCTCACTATCACTCGGGGGATGCCGAAGCGACAAATGATCGATTTCCAGACGAAACTCCAGACGACTGTCTCGATGATCCTTGCAGTGGCTTCGACTTCGATCCATTTAGTGAAGTAGTCGATGACGACGATAATGAAGTTTTTCTGGGACTGAGCCGTAGGGAATGGCCCGAGAATGTCGATCCCCCACCGAGCGAAGGGATAAGGCTCGGTGAGGGTGACGAGTTCTGTAGCCGGCTGATGGACCAAGTGGTCGAACCGCTGGCATCGGTCGCACTGTTGAGCGTAGGCCGAGCAGTCGCGCTGCAGGGTGGGCCACCAGTACCCCTGTCGTAACAGGATCCTGGCCAGTGACCTTGTGTAACGACCCGAGAATCTGATTACCGAGAAGGCCCGATAACCCGAGACTCGCACCGCCGCCCACAAGCCGGGAGGGCTCGGAAGGGCTAAAAGGAGTGTGGAGGCACAAAGAAATAGGAAATAATGCAGGACAATTCAAAAATTAACAGAAATAAAGAACAACTACAGCTACAACAGTGTCCAGTCCAACAGAAAGTACAGTCTAAAGCAGTAAAACGTACCACATGCCAAGTGAACACTCGGTCCGGCAAGCTGGCAACTGAGAACCTCCGCTCCGCACCCTCAAACCTCGAGAAAGAACCGCCACACCTGAAAAGTAGGGAATGAGTCTCCAAAACAGAGACTCAGCAGGGATCCCGCGGAACCCCAACCGGAAACAACGACGGTAGCGGAAAGGAGAGCTACAACTACAGCAGGAACAGCAAACCGGTGGCCGGTCAAAACTCGGCACTACAGCTACTCCTACTGCCAGAAGGCACACCTCGATCACGAAGTCGAAGTTACCAAACCACGATAGTACCACCTACCGAAGTAAAAACACACGGTAACCACGCCGTAGAGGCCTGTCCCCCAGACAGCCAACCTGGACTCGCTGTCCAAGGTGCAACCCCGACCATCCGATCGCGAGTACCGCACAATAAGACCCAACCTCGGTAAAGCCACTAGCACTAATCTCATGACGCAAAAACCAACACACACGTCACGGCGAACCAACCGAAACTCAACGGTCAACACGACCGAAACCCGAAGGTCAAAGTCACGGAAACTGACAGTCTGTCACTCCGTACTCGACAGGAGTACCACCCACTAGAAGCACAGCCGGTAGCGTCCCCTGACGTCTTACACCGCGCCGCAGGTGAACCGCCTGACGTGGTAGCTCCTACCAAAGGCGCAAACACCGTACAAGTAACCACAAACATGTGACTAGCTGGGGTCACGCCCGTCGACGTGTGTCCACTGTCCCCAACCACGTGCGCACACACAGACCGCGTGTCACTAGGTCTGGTCCTCTGACCGATTTTCCCCTCAGCCGAACTCTGGCTGCAAGACGTGGGGCCCGACGGCAACCGGTCCACAAACCGCCTCTAAGGGTAAGCCCGTACACCACTCCCTGGTGCGACCAGCACACGCGTACTGGTAGGCTACGACTAGTGGAGGGTCACTGAAGGAGTAGACTCTCAAGTCAACGGAAAATAACGTCCGCATCCGAAAAAGTACGGGGACCATCCCACGTACTAGCACCGTCGCACGGTGACCACAGTCGGAGAAGAAACAGGACTCACAGTCCACGGCCGCGCACACACCCTGCGCGAGAGTCGAGAAAACCCAAGTGGCGCTAAGCCACTGGACTCTGGACAGTCCTCCAGACGCACTACACCCAACGATCCTTGTGTCACAGACTCGGGGTCAAGACCGTTGCACGTGACAGCACAAGGCCGTCAATCTAGTCCAATCTCTAGGTCTAAAACCACGGTAGCACAAGTACCGAGACAACTCACGAGTCACCAAGACCACTCCCTCGGGAAGGGAACGCAAGGGACCAAGGCCACACACACGGGCCTTACGGAAAACACAGAAGCACGATTCCCAGGGCAGCACACAAGCCACCACGACACAGCCATATTTACAATCACAAGCAACACCTCGCTCCTCGCGCCGAGCACACTGACCAACAGAGCAGGCATATACCAAAGGACACAGTCCGGCATCACCTCAGACAACGCGAGAATCCATCATGGAACTGCAGCCACAATCTTTCTCACCGAGGAATCACAACCCTCGACACGAGCAACAGCTACCGATTCATTCAATGGTCGGCAGACCAATCGCACATCAGCTTCGCAGCCAGCTGACAGGTCGCACACCCTCCTCAAGGGAGCAACCAAAACAGAGCCTCCACCAGCTCAAGCAGTCCTCTCCGCAGACCGCAACCAGAACATCGGCTCAGCACCAAGAAACACCTCACACATGGCAAGCCGAAAGTTGGACATAACACTGTGCCAACTCTTGTCAGAAGACAAACTTCGACAAAGTCCACATCCCATCCGGGAAGGCACATCACAGAAACGACCACCAAAAGTCTCGCTGGCACACGGCTCTCGCCACGCTCGAGCCCCGACAACCAGCATCTTCTGTCTGTGAAAAGACCACACGCCGACGGTCACCAACCACTCGCTCAAGTTCTTCCTTCTTTCCTGGTCCTCCACCGGGTCCAAAGGAAACATTCCAAACCTCATCTCACAAAAGGCCTCCGCCCACAGGCGTCACTCATCCATCTGGTCTCAACAAATCCTTTGATCAATGCAAGTGGACACCTGCCAATCCCGATTCTGCCCTTACCACAGAGCCACGGGACACCACCTGAACAGTGCTCACGACGACCTGGTTGCCGACACCACGACCAAAGCACTCTGGGTCCCCGATCGATTATACGTCTGACCGTCACAATCCGACAAGACCGTAGAGCCAACAGACGCTGCTATGGTCGGTCACACGGTTAGGCTCACCAGCCACTCACAGCTGCCAACCAGGACCCATCGTCTGCCAGAGACCACTTCCCCAAAATGATCTCATCCGAGGACACGACTGGGAACACAAGTCGGCACCAAGCCACCGACTCTGACCAACACGTCCTCAACCATCGTCAGGCGACATCCTCAACAACCTCATCCAGGTCCAACACCGACGCCTGACACGACTTCCATCACAGGAACATGGTACTCATGCGGCGCACTAGCCAGCACTTTTCCTAACACTCCATCCTGCCAGTGCCCACCACCACGATATCTCGGGCAACGGCACGGCAACAACACGTTTCACACCGAGGAACCAATCCTCCGATGCTCAACGCGAACTCAGGAATCCGCCCGTAGCAACCAACGCTACGATCCTGAACCAGTGGGTCACAAGCCCACCACGCTTCCGCTACGCACTCTGATTTATGCGCACAGCCGAGAAAGCAAACACCGCGCAACCAGCACTCATCCTTCCGGAACAGCGCCAGCACACCCTCACACGACAAGGGAATGGGCACAGCTTCTCACAGGCAACCACCTTGCCAAGACAAGGAGCACCTCTCGCACGGACTTCATGGCACATGAAGGCCAACCAATCCGAACACACAATGCAAGACGATGACCCCAGCCAAGCACAATCTCTCCAACCAATGGAGAAACCAGCGCACTTTCAACCAACGGAAGAACTCCACGCTCGACCTGACCTCAAACCTCGCGCATGCCGGAAACAGCACCATCCAGTACCAAGGAAAACCATCGCTTCCATCAGGTCAGCGCCTCCGACACACTCGGCGAGTGTCACGTCGGACCACAATCACAGCATCTCTCGATGCACCACTGCTGCAATTCCTCGAACTGCAACACGGCATGCCAAGAGCCGTAACACGAGCCGTAACGACAATCGCCGACGCTCATCCTCGAGTCCCGAAACTCACCGCGGAACCGTCACACCTTAGACCAAATCCAAGGCGAACACACCCCTTCGCATACGAGAGCGCATGAGCAAGACTTACAGGGACACCACAGCCCAATCCTGCCTCGAAATCTGCAAAACAACCGGGACCGACACGTCATTTCTGACGCCACATAGCACGACAAGATCATCAGGCTCGACGAAACAGCAACTCACCGAGAAGATCCTCCGCTCACCCGAGCACACTTCTCGATCAGAACACCCACTCTGTCACCTTAAACCACAACCTGAACACCTCAGGGGCTGGACAAACCTCAAGCTGGAGTGGCCAAAACCGACAACAGCTCCCTCAGAGCACGCTCACGGCCACTTAACCACGAAAATTCGCTCCAGCCACCTGACCATGTTGCAGGTTCCTCGAACGCAGCACCACGAACTCGCGCCTGCTAGTAACCTCTGCCCAACGCAGCACAACTAGGGCCATCACCAATGAGGGAGAAGGCTCTCGACCTCGATCCTTAGACCCCATGCTGGCACGAAAGCCGCATACAGTAACCACCTTCACAGCGCCGCACAGCGCACTCAAGCTCTCAAGCGAGAAACTAGGCGGAAAGCGAACACAAAACCCTAAGCCAGCTGCCGACTGTACTGGACCTTACGGACTCTGATCACTGCAATATTTCGAATTCCTATGTATGTCCACAACCACCGCTCTGATACCAGCTGTAACGACCCGAGAATCCGATTACCGGGAAGGCCCGATAACCCGAGACTCGCACTGTCGCCCACGAGCCGGGAGGGCTCGGAAAGGCTAAAAGGAGTGTGGAGGCACAAAGAAATAGGAAATAAAGCAGGACAAGTCAAAAATTAACAGAAATAAAGAACAACTACAGCTACAACAGAGTCCAGTCTAACAGAAAGTACAGTCTAAAGCAGTAAAACGTACCACATGCCAAGTGAACACTCAGCCCGGCAAGCTGGCAACTGAGAACCTCCGCTCCGCACCCTCGAACCTCGAGGAAGAACCGCCACACCTGAAAAGTAGGGAATGAGTCTCTAAAACAGAGACTCAGCAGGGATCCCGCGGAACCCCAACTGGAAACAACGACGGTAGCGGAAAGGAGAGCTACAACTACAGCAGGAACAGCAAACCGGTGGCCGATCAAAACTCGGCACTACAGCTACTCCTACTGCCAGAAGGCACACCTCGATCACGAAGTCGAAGCTACCAAACCACGATAGTACCACCTACCGAAGTAAAAACACACGGTAACCACGCCGTAGAGGCCTGTCCCCCGGACAGCCAACCTAGACACGCTCTCTAAGGTGCAACCCCGACCATCCGATCGTGGGTACCGCACAACAAGACCCAACCTCGATAAAGCCACTAGCACTAATCTCATGACGTAAAAATCAACACACGCGTCACGACGAACCAACCGAAACTCAACGGTCAACACGACCGAAACCCGAAGGTCAAAGTCACGGAAACTGACAGTCTGTCACTTCGTACTCTACAGGAGTACCACCCACTACAAGCACAGCCGGTAGCATCCCCTGACGTCTTACACCGCGCCGCAGGTGAACCGCATGACGTGGTAGCTCCTACCAAAGGCGCAAACACCGTACAAGTAACCATAAACAAGTGACTAGCTGGGGTCACGCCCGTCGACGTACGTCCACTGTCCCTAACCACGTGTGCACACACAGACCGCGCGTCACTAGGTCTGGTCCTCTGACCGATTTTCCCCTCAACCGGACTCTGGCTGCAAGACGTGGGGCCCGACGGTAACCGGTCCACAAACCGCCTCGAAGGGTAAGCCCGTACACCACTCCCTGGTGCGACCAGCACACGCGTACTGGTAGGCTACGACTAGTGGAGGGTCACTGAAGGAGTGGACTCTCAAGTCAACGGAAAACAACGTCCGCATCCGACAAAGTACGGGGACCATCCCACGTACTAGCACCGTCGCACGGTGACCACAGTCGGAGAAGAAACGGGACTCACAGTCCACGGCCACGCACACACCCTGCGCGAGAGTCGAGAAAACCCAAGTGGCGCTAAGCCACAGGACTCTGGACAGTCCTCCAGACGCACTACACCTAACGATCCTTGAGTCACAGACTCGGGGTCAAGACCGTTGCACGTGACAGCACAAGGCCGTCAATCTAGTCCAATCTCTAGGTCTAAAACCACGGTAGCACAAGTACCGAGACAACTCACGAGTCGCCAAGACCACTCCCTCGGGAAGGGAACGCAAGGGACCAAGGCCACCCACACGGGCCACACGGAAAACACAGAAGCACGATTCCCAGGGCAGCACACAAGTCACATGGGAATCGCCTTCCAAAGGAAACCCACGACATGCGGGGGAGACCCCACCGCACACCCACCGATGCACGGTGACTCGATCATGCGTAACACGAAAGCCCGGAACACATGGGGTCACCCGGACCCACCACACCTACGGGCACACTAATCGATGCAACACAGTCCCTCCCGACATCCCAAAAACACAGACACAGAACCCATGGGGTGTCCGAGATACTCACAAGGCCGGAGGTCGACCACTGGGTCACAACCGGGTCGACCGGAGACCAAAACAACACAATCAGAGCGCTAAAAGGTCACATGGACCCTTAAGCTCGCGGCACGCAAAATGAGGTAAGTGGGACAACCTCTGGACACCCAAAGACATGCTCATGGAACTCCACGGGGTGTCCGAGACACTCACGAGACCTAAAGTCAACCACTGGGTCGCAACCGGGTCGACCGGAGGTCAAAACAGCGCAAACAGGAACCAGAACGTGGTAGTGGTCACCTGGTGACCGCGACCAGATAGTGGTCGACCGGGGACCGCGACCAGATGGTAGCGGTCGACCGGAGACCGCGACCATGCCGTCACGGTCACCTCACGACCGCAACCAGCCACGCGCAAGCCTGATGGCAGCGGTCGCCCTGGGACCGCGACCAAACAGTAGCGGTCATCTCATGACCGCGACCAGACAAATGCGGTCTATCGCACGACCGCGACGCCTGAAGGCCTTCTCGACCAAAGCACAACGGATGAAGGCAGTTCTCCCACGACCGCGACCAGTGAACGCGGTTACTGGTGGACCGCGATCATTTCGGAAAACCAAGAACGGCGGGAAAACACCCAAAAATCCACGCCACGCCCCAATCATCCACGGATGAAGGGGAAAACATAGGGGAAGCTCCTCAGTAGCCCCTAGCATGCATCTATGGCCTCGGATCGGCCTAAAACGCAATGAAACGGGAGATCGGCCCACAAGCCCTAAAACATGGATTTTGCCCAAATCACCCCGTTTGGCCCACTCGGCTCACCGTAGCCTACGAAACTTGCGGGAAAAGAAAGAGCACGAGCTGGGGGTCCATCACCCTACCTCCACCGAAGATTTCGTGCACCGTGGACGCCGATCCACGAAGAAAACGCCGTTGAAGCCTCGCCGCTCCACGAACTCACGGCCGAGCTTCACCGCGCCCTCGAGCCTCGATCCTCGACCCATCCTCGCCGTCCTCCTCGCCCGCATCGCCCTGCCTCGCCCCCGCCTCGGTCCGTTGGCCGCCGGAGAGGAGAGAGTGAGAGGAGAGAGTGGGAGAAGAGAGAGAGGGTGAGAGTGAGAAATGAGAGGAAGAGAGAGGGTGGGGGGTATATATAGGAAAATCCAGAAAATCGAAAAAAATCCCGAAAAATAGAAAATCACACACTCGCGATCCTCGTAACGCACCGATCGCAACGGTACCACACTCGCCTAGGTGAACGGCCCGGTTCACCCGCAACGAGGTTCCGAAGGGAAAGCTGAAATCCATGCCGGGAATCGGAAAACACACGCGGAAAAAGCCGCGGAACGCCTCCGGGCCTCCGAAACGACTCCGGATCGCGCCGATCCGAACACGAAAGATGTCCGAAACGAAATTTTGGATAGATCGGAGTCGAACGCTCCGAGAAACCAGATCCAGGACCCATGAACGAGGATCCGAAAAACCTGGGGCATTACACCTTGCCCCTGAGTGCGCTCCGCACAGGCCTTCACGAACCTCTTGGATGGCTCGGTTGGCTTCGTCGGGGCCGAGGCACTTCAGGAGAGGGCCGGCGAAGGACCTTTGGTAGAGTGTGTCGTCCAGGATGAAAAAGCACCGGGCTTGGTACTTCATTCGGCGTGCTTCTCGAGGGTCGGAGGGCTCTCGGGAGTTTCGGAGCCAAGACAGGTAGGGGGTGCTCCAGTCGCTTGGGACGGCCGAGTCAACAGCGAGGAGCTCCGATTCAGTGCTCGGGCGTTCTAGCTCTTCGAGGAGGATTGATCGGGTACCTTCTGGGTCTAGGGAGGAGGCCAACCGAGAGAGGGCGTCCGCTCGGGAGTTTTCTTCCCGAGCTATTCGGACTACCTCGAACCCCTCGAATTGTTGGGCCGGCTCCTGACCAGCTGGAGGTATTTGACCATGGGTGCCTCTCGAGCTTCGTACTCGCCGTTGACCTGGCTTGCGACCAGCTGAGAGTCTGTGTGGATCCTGACTCGCTCAGCCCCCAACCGCCGGGTCATGCGTGCTCCCGATATAAGGGCCTCGTACTCGGAAGCGTTGTTGGACGCCTGAAAGTTGAATTTCAAGGCGTACTGCAGCTCCACTCCTTCGGGGGATCTTAGGAGGATCCCAGCACCACTACCGACCGAGTTGGAAGATCCGTCGACGTATAGTTCCCAGGTTGGCTTGGGCATGGTCGGTAGTCTACCTTCGGTCGGGATGGTGCTTTCGGCGATGAAGTCGGCAAGCGCTTGTCCTTTTATAGCTGAGCGCGGTCGATACGAGATGTCATAGGCCCCAAGCATAATGGCCCATTTGACGAGTCGTCCCGAGGCCTCGGGGTGGGCCAAAATCTTCTTCAACGGCTCACCGGTTAGCACGGTGATGGGGTGCCCCTGGAAGTAGGGTTGGAGGCGTTTCGCGGAGGTAACCAACGCTAGCACGAGTTTCTCGATTGCGGGGTACCTCCTCTCGGCCTTGTGGAGCACCTTGCTGGTGTAGTAGACCGGTCTTTCGATTCCCGAGTCATTTCTGACTAGGACCGAGCTGACCGTTGATGACGTCGCCGAGAGATAGAGCAGCAAGACTTCGCCCGGCACGGGCTTGGAGAGCACCGGGGCTGAAGCCATGAACTCTTTAAGCTCGGTGAACGCTTTCTGGCATTCCTCATCCCATGCGAACGTAGCAGATGCCAACTTGGGCCCCCTCAACAGCTTAAAGAAGGGCAGGCATCGTTCGGCCGCACCTGACAAAAAACGGCTGAGAGCGGCGACACGCCCCGTCAGACGCTGGACGTCCTTAATGCAGGCGGGCGGGCGCATGTCCAGGATGGCCTGGACTTTGTCAGGGTTGGCTTCGATCCCGCGCTGAGTGACCAGGAAACCCAGGAACTTCCGGGATCTCACTTCGAAGGCGCACTTGGCAGGATTGAGCTTCATGTTGTACTTCAGGAGGACGCCGAAGGTTTCAGCGAGGTCGGTGAAGTGGTCCTGGGCCTTGGGGGTCTTGACGAGCATGTCGTCAATGTAGGCCTCAACGTTCCGACCTAGCTGCTCCTCGAACATGTGATTGACCAGTCTTTGATACGTGGCTCCGACGTTCTTCAACCCGAAGACATCCGGGTATTGAAGTATACGCCGTAGTCGGTGATGAAGACGGTCTTTTCGACGTCTTCAGAATTCATTCTGATCTGATGGTAAGCCGAGTAGGCGTCCAGGAAACTGAGCATCTCGTTGCCCGATGTCGAATCGACCAGTTGGTCGATGCTGGGCAAGGGATAGCAGTCCTTAGGGGTCGCCTTATTCAAGTCGGTGAAGTCCACGCACATCCGCCAGTTTCCGGAAGCCTTTGGTACCAGGACGACATTGGCTAGCCACGTCGGGTCCAGGACCGGTCTAAAAAGACCAGTCTCTTGTCCCTTTGTGACCTGCACCTTGATAATCGCCTGCTTCTCGGGTGCGTGCTTCCTTCGGCGCTGCTGCACGGGCTTCATGGTGGGGTTGAGGTTGATTCTATGCATCACGGTCTCCTCTGGTATCCCAGGGAGCTCGTCGTCGGACCAAGCAAAGACTCGGATGTACTCAGAAAGAAATTTCTTATATTGCAGCTGTTCCTCAAGTGGTACGTCGGCTTCGATCCTTACTCCTAGGGTCGGGTCGTCGTTTAGGAAAATTGTTAGCAACTCGCCACCTGGCTCGGTGGTTGTGGATTTTTCCTCGACTTCCCGGTGGCCCTTATCATTCCCGCCCGGCCTCGTGGCCTCTACCGAGATGTTATAGCACCTTCGGGCCGTGGCCTGGTTACCTCGGATTTTCCCTACCCCGTTTTTGGTGGGAAACTTCATTTTTTGGTGATAGGTAGATGGTACTGCCTTGATCCGGCTGAGGATTCCCCGGCCGAAGATGGCGTTATACGCTATCATACCTTTGATCACCATGAAGTCTACCATGACCGTAACGGTTTTGGGTGGGGTGCCGAGAGTAACCTGCAGGCTTAGGGCTCCCTCGGGGTGAGTGGCCAGGCCGTTGAACCCACAGAGGGGCGTCCGGAGCGGGCGGAGTTTGGATGGATCCTCTCCCATTTTGAGGAAACAGTCATAAGACAATACATCAGGGGCACTCTCATTATCCACAAGAATCCGATCTACGTTACAATGGTTTATAGTGGCCGAGATTACGAGGGCATCATCATGCGGGGTGCTCAGCCTCTCCAGGTCTTGGTTGGAGAAGACTATGACCTGAGGCGGGGCCTTGGGTGGCTCTGGGGCTCGGCTAGCCCGCTCGGCATGACGCTTCCTCCCACGGCTGCTGTCGCCTCCTGACGCTATTCCTCCGGAGATGACGTTGATGTGGACCTCTCGGGGGGCGTTGTCGATCTCTTCTGTCGCGCCTTGCTCTTCTCTACGCTCGGCAGTGAACCGAGCCCAGGCGGATGAGGCGCTCGATTTCATCTTGGAGCTGGTGGCAGTCACCGGTGTGATGCCCATGATCGCAGTGGAATAGACAATGCCTGTCTCACTTGCGGTTCTTCGACCTCATCGGCTCGGGCCGACGAAGGAGTCCCGAGTCTTTGACGTCTTCATAGATTTCATAGACCGGTGCGGTTAACGGGGTGTACCGCTCGTACTTCCGCCTGTGTTCTCCATCTCGGTCTCGCTTCTTCCCTGAGCTAGGGTTTGGCTCGGGGCCCCGCTTCTTGTCCCCTTCCCGACCCGAGCCGGTTGCGTCTCGGCAAGCGCTGAGTACTTCTTCGCACTCGGCGTGGCACAGAGCCAGAGTCACTAACTCGGCAAGGGTCGAGGGAGGGTGGAGGACGAGTTCACGGCAGAGGTTCTCATCCCGGGTACCCCCGGTCAGCACGGTTGTGGCCGAGGCCACGTCCAGGCGGGGGATTCGAAGGGCTTCTGATTTAAATCGTGGACGTAATCCCGAAGCCTTTCCCCTTGCGCCTGTTTAAGGGCCAAGAGCCCCGCTACCGACCTTGGGGGGGCACTTCCGGCGAAGCTCTCCTTGAAGACTCGCCCGAACTGCCTGAAGTCTCGGATGGATCCGGGGGCGAGGGCCCGGAACCACGCTTGAGCGCCCTGGACCAGAGTGGTCACGAAGGCTCAGCACTTGATGGGGTCCGACGCTCCGTGTAGAGTCATCAGGGCGTCGAAGCTATCATAATGGTCGGCCGGGTCGCCCTGGCCGTCGTAAAGCTTGAAGGTTGGTATGGGGGCTCTGGGAGATACCTCTGCCTTCAAGATATACTCGGAGAACGGGGATTTCTCCTCGTCCTCCGGGGAAGAGGCCTTCTGTAGGGCGCGAAGGGTGCGCTCCGGCTCAGCGAAGCGCCTTTCGAAATCTCGCATCCGGAGGGATAACTCCGGTTGCTGTCGTGCCACGGGGCTGGGGGGAGCGTCCTGGCGGTCTCCGGGAACGTCGGCTTCTGGATCTGGCCGTTGCGTGCCCCGCCTTCCTTTCCTCGGCGTGGAGGAGGCCTCTTGCTCCGAAGGCGAAGCTTGCGAGGGTCCTCCGACCCTGTTACGGATGAGCTGCTGGCCGCGGAGGGTGAAGCGGCCCCCAGCTGTGTGCTGGGATGTACTCCTGCGGGGGGGGGCTCCCGGATGGGGCACGAGACCTTGCATACCTGGCCTCCTGGGTCCTCATGAGTTCCACGAGGATGTCCAGTTTGGCGTTGAGGGCCTGGAAGGCTTCGGCGCCACCGTAGGGGGTAGCCCCACCGCCGCAGGGGGGGTGGTGGTGGTCCGTCGACGGGGATGCTGGCGTTGGAGGGGGGGTTCTGTGAGGCCCTGGAAGGGCCATCCCCTGTTGCTACCACGGCCTTACCCCTTTCACCGGCGGACCTCCTCCCTGTGCTTCTTCTCACCATGTTGGCTCTTTGTGCGTTTCCCACAGACGGCGCCGGATGAAGAGGCGGAATTTCGCGCTGGTTCCTGAGCGGGCTAGTAATCACCAAGTTAATGAACTGCAAGACAGGGAAACGGGTCAGAGGGCCCAGGGGAATTCCCTGGGGCGAAACCCTCCGACGCTCAAGTTAGTAGAGCAATTGTAAGAGCAGTGATAGGGAGGAGAAGGTGAAAGCGCGAGATCCCTCTCCACCAATGGGGTGAAGTGATCCGTGCCTAGGAATTGGGGGTGGATCAATGTCCTTCGACTTACCTTTCGTCGGAGGGTATCCCAGGTTTAAATAGTGCGCCACCCTCTGGAGTCCTGCGAGCCGAGGGGTCTCCGGTGGAGGTTACGTCCTCATCGTGGGCGTTTATGGCCTCATCATGGGGGCGTTATCCTCGCAGGGAAGCCGGAGCTACTGGACTTCTTGGCGTCCGGCCCGCTGCGGACTCTAACGGCTGCAATGAATAATCCTTATCGGTCGTGTCGAGCTTAGAGGGGCCGGACCTACTTGGGCAATAGGCCTAGCTCGGTGAGGAGATGGGTTAGACGGACCGGCTAGAGCTTCCCCCCTTCGCCCGGGGGAATAGCTCGTGCGCGGGTCTTCCTGTGACCTGACCGATGCTCGGGCTCTCCGAGCCTTGGGGCCGCCTAGGAGAGTTATTTCCTCGAGCATTATTTTATTGGGCTTTTTTCAAGTGGGCCATGTTGGGCCTAGTTGGGTCTGCTCTTTGAGTGGGCTGCAGAAATCCCCCTCTCAAGGAGTGTTAGAGCTGACGCAGCTCATTCTTCTGACGCGCCTGGATAGGACCGTCATAGGCTGTGACGCCCCGAGGGGTGTGCGTCACAACCTGTTTCGTTTTGTCTTCCAACGCACCAAGCTTGGTCCGTTAGAGACTGTAACACCCCAGGGTGGGTGCATCACAGTCGGTGTTGCCCCTCTCGCGTAACGCTCCTGTGTTGGACCGTTATGGTGCTGTGATGGTCTAGCCTTGGACCATTACAGCTGTGACGGCCCATAGGTAGACCGCCAGGCACTGTGTTATGCCGAAGTGGTTCTTCGCGCTTGCCACGATCGTTTCGCGTTGTGTGGATCCCTGGTCGACCCGGTTGCGACCCAGTGGTCGACATGTGGTCTTGTGAATGCCCCAGACACCCGTGGAATTCTGTGTCCGTATTTTGAGGGTGTCGGGAGGACCATGCTATCTCGATTAGCGTGCGCATAGGTGTGGTGGGTCTGGGTGACCCCACATGTTTCGGACTTTCGCGTTACGCTTAATCGAGTTACCGTGTATCGGTGTGTGTGCGGTGGGGTCTCCCCCGCATGCCGTGAGTTTTCCTGGAAGATGATTCCCGAGTGGCCCATGTGTTGGCCTTGGACTGCGAGTCCAGTTATCGGCGTGGCAGCTTATGCGTTACCCTGGGAATCGTGCTTCTGTTATATCATCCTATTGTTGACAGGGGGAAAAGAACATTTGTGCCATTCTGTTATATCATCCTAAGTTTATCATTAAATTTGTCATCATCACTAAGTTTGTCATCATCAAAAAGGGGGAGATTATTGAGTTATGGTTTTGATGATTGTTGTGACTATTGTTCATGACAGTTATGGTTTTGATGATAACTAAACTTAATGTGTGATTACGTGATGATAACTAAACTTACATGGTTCAGATGGCAAATGACAATGATTACATGGTCTTGATCCTTGGTTTGTATATAATCTTTGGTTGAATGTTTGATGTCAATGTGATGCATGTATAGATCATTTGGATTCACAAAATGAAGGCTTCATGAGAATCTTGGTTGAAAGTGGTAGATGGCATCGAAGTGATTGAACTTGCATTGTCTTAACTTCATTTACTCTCTTATGCAGGTTTAAAATGGAATGTCAATCCCATATGCAAAGGTATCATGATTCATGGTGAGAACTTGGCACCTTGCATGTGTATATTTTTGGGAGAAAATGGTAGGTTTCTATTTAGAGTTTTTTGATCTTGATAGGATATATGGTTGATATGTGTTCTCACATTGCATATACACTTGACAAATGAGACCCAATCACCTTGTTGAATGGCATCCTCAAGATATATGAAATTTGGTTCAATGATGCTATCTTATTGCACAAATTGGATAGCCATATGATCTTAATGTTATGCTATGGTTGATTGAGTTTTCCAAGTGTTTTCATCATCCTTGTTCATGATTTCATGTATGTACTTCATGCATTCATCACTTGGGATCATTGGGCATGTTTTCCTACATGTTTACTAATGTTTTTATTTTTTTCTGTATTTTTTATGCAGGTTTAGGTCGACCTAAAGGGCAGTTTAGGTTGACCTAAAAATACTGTAGCTAGCGGTCGACCGCCAGCCCAGTAGCGGTCGACCGAAAATTCCAGAACTGATATTTCTACAGGTCTATCAGTAACGGTCGACCGCCAGAAGGTGAAGAGAGGGAAGAAAGGAAAGAAGAGCTCAAGCCAAGGGATTTTGATCTTCATCCAAGAGGTTTTGAAGATTGCAGAAGAAGGAAAAGTGCAGCAGATCAAGGAGAGGATCAAGAAGACATTGAAATCATCACCATCCGACTGGAGCTCCAAGCTACCACTTCTATTCATCTTGGAAATCAAAGGGGGAACAATCTCTACATCCTTTAGTTGCTGTTTTGAGATGGTTGGCATGAGTTCTATTTTGATCTGAGCTTATATTGTTACTTGTGTTTACTTTCAAACCTGAAAATATGTTTTGTGTGTGTGACCGTTTGTGTATACGGTCGTGGTTAATCGCCTGCGTGCGGTCATATGTGTGATTGTGCAGCGTTTGTTGCAGCGTGTGTATGTGTATGTGTCTGTGGTAGTGATCCGGTTGTCGGATCGTGTTGGAGTTCATCTCCGTGTGTATGTGTGTTGGAACTTGTCTCCGTGTGTAGTTTGGGGCACGTCCCCGTGTGTGTGTGCAGGTGTCGTCCGGCGTGTGTGTTTGGAGCATCGTCTCCGTTTGGGGATTCATTCCCAAGTGAAGCCTCACCGGATTTGGTGAGGGGTGGACGTAGGATTACCGTCGTTGCATTCGAACCACCTTAAAAACCGCTGTGCATTGTGTGTTATTTGTGTGGTTTGATTGCTTTCGTTGTATGGTCATGTGGGAACGGTGAGTTTGAGAGAATTGGTTAATTAGTTTTCAATTGCTAATTATTGTTTACCACATATTTTGTAAAAAGTTAAAAATTTTCCTTAAAATTGGTAAACGCCCAATTCACCACCCTCTTGGGTGTCATTAATCGCGGGACTTCAATTGGTATCAGAGCAAAGGCTCTAATTTCATAGATCTAACGATCTAGAGAGATCCATGTCAATGACTACCATTATGTACACTTTGAATTCTCCACCGGTATTTGATGGTTGCAATTTTGATTTGTGGTTAGGTAGAATGTTTAGTCTAGTCAATTCATATGACCCTAAGCTATGGAAGCTTATTTCACATGGTCCTCATGAATTGCCTAAAGATAAACATGTCTGGACTGAAAATCAAAAGTGCAAACATGATCAAAATTACTTGATTTTGAAATTGCTTATTACTGTAGTTGATTCTAAGTATTTCCTTTTTGTCTCCCATTATAGGTCTGCGAAGGATATCTTGGATGGCTTAACTAAAGTCCAGAAAGAGTATGAAGATCAAGGCCTTGTGGCAGGTATGAGCGATCAAGGGAGTGATCAGCAAATTGAATCAAGCTCAAAGGTAAATTCTGATTCTGATAATGAAGATGAAGTTACTTATGAAGATTTGTTGATTGCATATGATGATCTTGCTGAAAAATATAAGAAGCTAAAATATGAAAATAAAAAATTAAAAAAGGATGTCGAAAAAAATAAGTGTAATTCCTCTTGTAAAAAATGCTTGCATCTAGAGGAAATGATTTAGGCTCATGTGTTTGACATTGAATTTCACAAAGATCAAATATGTTCTTTAAGAAATGAAAACAAGGAGATGACTGCAAAACTGGATTCTATGGCCGATGATCAAACCTTGATAAATGAACTGATTCATGATGAAAAGCTTGTTAAAGAAAATGAGAAACTGAAAGAATTGAACAAGGTCATTTCTGAAAGATTGTTAACTCTTGAAAAAGAAAAATATGTGGTTGTTAGAGAATGTGAAAATGTGGATGAACTTAGGCAAGAAGTAGAATGCCTTAAGACTATCAATACCATGTTGAATGTTAGTCTTTCCACTTGTGAAGAAGAACTTGCCAATTCTGAATTACAAATTTCATCTTTTCAATCTGAAATTCTTGACTTGAATGATTCGCTGTCTAGATTTGTAAATGGTCATGAAAACTTGAACAAATTGCTTGGGATGAAAGTGAATTTTCAAAGGGAAGGGATGGACTATAATCCTGTAAACAAAAAGAAGTTTGAAAATAAAATTTATACATCATTTGTGCACAATTCAAATATAGCCAGCACATCAAATGAAAATTGAAAAAAGGAAAATCATGTTGCACACACACATGCATCCACAAAGAAAATCAATTTGTATCAAAAATCTAAAAATACTGCTAGCACACCCATGCATGTTGAACATTCTTCTGCCACACACAGACAACCAACTAGAAAGAAACTCACATACTTTTATTGTGAAAAATATGGACATGCTATGCATAATTGTTTCATTATGAAGAATGATGACTTGAGAGCATGTAGGAATCAAGCTGTTTTGAAAAATGCAAAGGAAGTCTTCACCAAAAAATATTCCATGCATTATAATCGCTGTGGTTAAAGAGGTCACACCAAGTCATACTGCTGGTTACTCATGAAGAAAGAGAGTCTTCACTCAACAAGTCATGCTCACATACATAAATCAGTAAAGCCAATGAGAAAGAAAAATGTGATGCCACGTGCTTCCCCCCACCACTTTGGCAAATCTGGGAATGTTAAGCATGATTATTTTCTCAGGAAAAATTATGACTTGAATGTTGTTAAAAATTAGAAATTGCATGCCAAAGTTGCTGCTAACCCACAAGGACTCAAAAGGATTTGGGTACCTAAGAAGGCCAAATGAGAAATCTGTTTTGCAGGTGTGCCTTGGGAATGAAAAGCATGAAATCTATTTTCATCAAGAAGGTAAGGCACATGGGCTAGTGACATAAGTCAGCTTAAAAGAAAAATCAAAACTGAAATTTGGAAACTCAGGTGATATCCCTCTAACCTTCTTCAGTAATTGTGTCATTGGTTTGATTCATCTTGTGCTGAATAATCTTGTGATAATGCACATGTCTGTACATGCATTCCATCCATAGTTATTTGCAAATCTATGTGTACATCACTTATCATATAGCATCTTGTTGTAGGAGAGCTTGAAGATTCTTCAGATCATGATTTCACTGCATATATTGAGTTTACATACACTTCCACGTACTGTCATGCATAAATTGAATATTGTGAATTCATGTGATAATGCATAGCAATCCTCCTACCTCCACCACCCTTGACTATATAGTATATCAAATGGTGACATATGGAAGGGCAGGTTTCGCCTATCTGAAAGCTATCACTACGTGTGAGGTGATCTTCGGATCTAAGTTCTCCGCCCGGTACTATGAGTCAATTAGTTACATGCTGCATATGGCATTGGATGGTCACTGAACATCTTGCGTTCATGCACACACAAAGGGGGAGCAACCGCATTCGTTATATGGGATTAATGTTTAGGTTCACACATGAGTCATGCATTGCATCTAGAGCTATCTTGGGGATGTTGGTTGTTAAAATAATTTGTCATGCCATTGTTAATAAATTTGAATCGAAATTGACAACTCAAGTCCTCTTATCGCAGGATGCAGATTATACTCCAAAAAATTCAAATGATAATGGGCTAGTCATGACCAAGCTTGAATCAACTTAGGAATACCTTGCAAGGATGAAAATGATAAAAATATCCTCAATCCGTCACCAGGAGATAGAAAAATGATCTAAATAAGTACCCAAGGCATGGTATAAAAGGCCCGCAACAGGTAAAGTTAATCAACCATTGTTCATGAGAAAATCAGGTAAAGTCCTTTTATTGATTCATGCATATGTGATTATTACCATATCTGGAATTACTAATAATGTTTTATATGATTATTTTACAGGGATTATACAAGAAGATTTTGAAATGAGCATTATGGATGAACTGATTTGTACCTTCTTTGAATTGCAGGTGGAAGACTTGGAAGATGACAGATGCTCAAGGCACAAGTATTGGGAAATTAACTTCTGAGCTCTGTTTGAAAAACTCATAGTTGTTTTAACCATATTTCCATGAATGAAGATAAAAAAAATTAGTTTTGTTATTAGAATGCATATCCATTTTCATGCATAAACATTGTTGATGAATCTTGACATTTGCATGTGGGAGATTATGGAATGCATCTCTCAACAGGTCTGCTAAACTCAGGTAAATATTCTGAAAAGCTGACATGTTGTTACCCTAATATGATGTGATGATTTTGTCAAATTGCTTGAACCAAATTAAAAAT
Organism: Amorphophallus konjac; assembly: GCA_022559845.1. Classification (NCBI taxonomy): domain Eukaryota; kingdom Viridiplantae; phylum Streptophyta; class Magnoliopsida; order Alismatales; family Araceae; genus Amorphophallus; species Amorphophallus konjac. Next base: position 133,992 of record JAHNEJ010002412.1, on the reverse strand, counting down.
CTTGAGAAATGTGTATGAGGTGATTGGCTATTGAATATCTCTTAATTTGAATTGCGTGATGACATCTGAGCTCAATTGAGTATCTGGTATATCAAATACTGAGTAGTGAAAAGGTGGGTTACATTCACCTGGGAACTCTCACTATGCGTGAGTTGATCTTTAGATCAATGTTCTCCGCCTCGTACTAGAACTCAAAGAAGTCAAATGGTTGATCTATAAATGAATCCTTAAACTGAGTTATTTCAATTGAAAATATGTTTTTCTCATAATTCAAACATTTGGCTTGTGAATGATTTCTAATTTCAAAACTTGTGAAAGATTTCTGAAAATCTATTTTTGAACAATTCTGAACATTGGGTTGCAGTGTTTAATTGTGATCATGTATGCAGCCTTATTCATAAAGGTCATGTCATGAAAAATGTTTGATAATTCATGAATAGAATGTAGATGATTTCAATGAGAATTTTGTCACACTAGCTGCAAAATCAAAGCTCTCAACTTGCCAAAACAACTTGCATTCCACTCTCACATAGTTATAGGTTGCATGCATCATAATTCAATGCATAGGGTGCTTTTAGATCCTGCAAATGAAAATTAAGTCCGAATAACTTTGCACATTGCATACATTCTCATATGCACATATGTTGTATTGCATTGGAACTCATGCATTAGTCGCATTTAGTTCATTTAGTTGGCATCCATTCAAATTGTATCAAAGTGTCCATTCAATTGGTATCAAATTGACATCACATTGCTCGCATGCATGTCATAGTGCATTTGCATAAACTCCCAATGTGTGTTTGTGTGCTATTATATGCTATTCAACCCCATCCTTTGACACTTCTATAGCCTTATCCTTTCTTGCTTAATAATGCTGCATTTGAGTCATTATTGGAGTGTTTCATTTCGTACACTCTGGGAGAGTTTATATTTCATAAGTGTATCTATTTAGGGGGAGCTGCACTGTTATGTATTCATGATATTTTCGGTATACATGTTGATTCAAATTCGCACACTTCCTGCACAAAATGTGAAAATGAGTGTTAAAGATAAGGATATATGAATTTCTTTTCAACACTATCGAGATGTTAAACTTGTTGCATGTATGTTGAAGAGATAGTTGAGGAAAAAGCTGCCTACCTATCCTGTTTAAAAATTTGGGATGAAAATGAAAGATAGAACAATGCTCGGTCTCACTGAGTAAACTGGGCACATGTCACCTGAGACGTGATGTGGTTCATATCTGAAAAGTGTTGACTAGTATCTCTATTCAAAATGAGGTGAAATGGTTAAGTATTCTGAGTAACCGGGGATTCTGGCATGAGCTCCATGCGTCTACTCGCGTAAAACGGAATCATTTGAACCTGATCACTCTTGAAAAATTCTGACTATCATGTGATATTGGTTGAGTTGAATAATATTGGTGAAACTCATTGTGGTAGAGCGTAGCCTGCAATACGCTGTTCTCAAAATTGAAGTGCAGTATGTAAAATGACTCCTTGTGTTGATCTGAAAATCTGAATATCTATTTTGTAACTATCATTTTTCATGTTACTCACTTACACATCTGAAAATTTGATTTAATATGTATTCAGAACGTTGATTGACTGCATTAGCAATTGCATAATTCTCCTATATGATTGCACAACTTCCCGTGTGCTACACATGTGCATTCCGATTGTCATGACCCTCATACACCCTTCCTATACTTATACCCTCTTATATAAGTAAGGGGGAGATATGTTTGCATGTCTATATATATGTATCTGTCTGTTTGCATTGTGTGCTCATCATGTGTCATAAGTTGCATGTATATAGCCTCATGCATTTTATAAGAAAATTAAAATTTTAAAAATCACTGAAAATCTCACAAAAATTGGACTTCAATTTACTTACACTTGTCATATGGGGTTTTTTACTTTCCATTGGTATCATGCTTGCATTCATAGTGTCATCACATGCTTGCATTGAGTTCTTACGCATTTCCAGAAAATATAAAACTCAAAAATTTGAAAATAAAAAAAAATCTTTTGATGTGCACTTGCATGTTGTGAACATCTGATATGGGTTCTCTTATTTGCATGCTATCATGCTGACTATCTCAGCTTGTGAAAATCTGATATGAGGTCAATCATTACCTTCCATTGGTATCCATGCATGTTTGACTGAATTTGCCTCAAATGGTATCATATTGATGTGTGAGAATAATCACATCTTGGTCTCCTCAAGAGGGAGAAAGAATTGCTCTTACTTCATTAGTTTCTTCCAGCTCGTTTGATACGGTTGTTGTGGGAGAAAGATTTGTATTATCCCGCTTTTGGATTATGTCAAAGGGGGAGAAAAATTGATGATTATTATTGACAGGGGGAGAAGTTGATGACTATTGTTGACAGGGGGGAAAGAACATTTTTGCCATTCTGTTATATCATCCTAAGTTTATCATTAAATTTATCATCATCACTAAGTTTGTCATCATCAAAAAGGGGGAGATTGTTGAGTTATGGTTTTGATGATTGTTGTGATTATTGTTCATGACAGTTATGATTTTGATGATAACTAAACTTAATGTGTGATTACGTGATGATAACTAAACTTACATGGTTCGGATGGCAAATGGCAACGATTACATGGTCTTGATCCTTGGTTTGTATATAATCTTTGGTTGAATGTTTGATGTCAATGGGATGCATGTATAGATCATTTGGATTCACAAAATGAAGGCTTCATGAGAATCTTGGTTGAAAGTGGTAGATGGCATCGAAGTGATTGAACTTACGTTGTCTTAACTTCATTTACTCTCTTATGCAGGTTTAAAATGGAATGCCAATCCCATATGCAAAGGTATCAAGATTCATTGTGAGAACTTGACACCTTGCATGCATATATTTTTGAGAGAAAATGGTAGGTTTCCATTTGAAGTTTTTTGATCTTGATAGGATATATGGTTGATATGTGTTCTCACATTACATATACACTTGGCAAATGAGACCCAATCACCTTGTTGAATGGCATCCTCATGATATATAAAATTTGGTTCAATGATGCTATCTTATTGCACAAATTGGATAGCCATATGATCTTAATGTTATGCTATGGTTGATTGAGTCTTCCAAGTGTTTTCATCCTCCTTGTTAATGATTTCATGTATGTACTTCATGCATTCATCACTTGGGATCATTGGGCATGTTTTCCTACATGTTTACTAATGTTTTTATTTTTTCTGTATTTTTTCTGCATGTTTAGGTCGACCTAAAGGACAGTTTAGGTTGACCTAAAAATACTGTAGCTAGCGGTCGACCGCCAGGAGCTAACGGTCGACCGAAAATCCCAGAAACCAACGGGCAGCAGTTCTCTCAGTAGCGGTCGATCACCAGCCTAGTAGCGGTCGACCGAAAATCCCAGAACTGATAATTCTACAGGTCTATCTGTAACGGTCGACCGCTAGAATGTGAAGAGAGGGAAGAAAGGAAAGGGACCCTTCCCTGAGGCACAAGGAAGGAAGAAGTTCCTCATAGTCGCCATCGACTACTTCACCAAGTGGATTGAAGCTGAACCATTGGGGAAGATAACAAGTGAAGCAGCCTAAAAATTCATGCTGTGAAGCATCATTTGCCGGTTTGGGATCCCCAGGGTCCTCACTACCGACAACGGCAGACAGTTCGCGAGCACAGCCTTTCAGGAGAAGTGCTCGGAGCTGGGGATATGGAACCACTACACCTCGGTGGGGCATCCCCAAGCCAACGGGTTGGTGGAAAACGCCAACCGAAGTCTACTCCATGGCATCAAGACCCGCCTGTACCAAGCAGACGATGCATGGATCGATTCAATCCCCAACATTCTATGGGCTCACCGGACCACCGCTAGAGCCGCCACCGGGGAGACACCTTTTCATCTCGCCTACGGAGCTGAGGCAGTGGTTCCGGTGGAAATATCCAACTCCTCGTTACGAGTGGGACATTTCGATGAGGCCAGGAACAACCAGACAATGTGAGAAAACCTGGACTTGCTCGAAGAAGGAAGAACCAACGCCCAGGTGAAACTTATGGCATATCAACAGAAGCTGGCTCAGTATTACAATGTCCGGGTTAAGGTGCGACACTTCTTCCCCGGAGATCTGGTTCTACGGCGAGCAAGCGTGGCTGACCCACAGGGAGCCGCATGTAAACTCGCACCAAACTAGGAAGGCCCGTACCGGGTAGCAGAAGCACTCGGCAAAGGAGCGTACAAGCTAGTGACGCTGGGGGGAGAGAGGTGCCCAAGATGTGGAACTCCATGAACCTTGAGAAATACTTCCAGTGAAACGTCACCATTCGTACTCCACTAAGGTAAGTTGCCCACAAGAAGGTAGCCTAAGGGTTTCCTAGATGCGCGAGCACTGCTCCCCTTGAAAACAAAGAGGTAACCTAAGGGTTTCCTAGAGTCGCGAGCACTGCTCCCCTTGAAAACGAAGAGGTAGCCTAAGGGTTTTCTAGAGGCGAGCACTACTCCCCTTGAAAATTAGAAGGTAACCTAAGGGTTCCCTAGAGGCGCGAGCACTACTCCCCTTGAAAATAAAGAGGTAACCTAAGGATTTCCTAGAGGCGTGCACTACTCCCCTTGAAAACGAGAAGGTAACCTAAGGGTTTCCTAGAGGCGCGAGCACTGCTCCCCTTGAAAATGAAGAGGTAACATAAGGGTTTCCTAGAGGCACGAGCACTGCTCCCCTTGAAAACGAAGAGGTAGCCTAAGGGTTTCCTAGAGGCGAGCACTGCTCCCCTTGAAAACGAGAAGGTAACCTAAGGGTTCCCTAGAGGTGCGAGCACTGCTCCCCTGGAAAACGAAGATGTAACCTAAGGGTTTCTTAGAGGCGTAAGCACTGCTCCGCTTGAAAATGAAGAGGTAGCCTAAGGATTTTCTAGAGGCGAGCACTGCTCCCCTTGAATATGAGAAGGTAACCAAAGGGTTCCCTAGAGGTGCGAGCACTGCTCCCCTTGAAAACGAGAAGATAACCTAAGGGTTCCCTAGAGGCGCGAGAACTACTCCCCTTGAAAACGAAGAGGTAACCTAAGGTCGATGACAGTTGTGACCCCCGACAGTCCCGCCGTCAAATCCTCGGGCCGCGAGGACGGACTACTTGCAGGGGCTCCCAGCGGAGGAAGAGAACCAACTACGGCGACAACATGATCTTTTCCCCTTTCACGCCCCCGCCCTCAGGAGGCGGGCGCCAGAGCAGCAGCTGCCGGCGCTACAGGTGACAGCGGCGGAAGAACACTGGGGGGGGCGCCCCAGAAGAAGGGGGACGACTTCTGGCCGAGGTCGAATCTCTCCCCCTCTTCCTCGAACGGCGGCGATTGTCCAACTCCGCCAGCTCATCCTCGGTCAGATAAGCTAGACCACCGCGAGCCATGGTGGACTCTTCACCAGGTGCGCTAGGAGTGGCTTCGGGGAAACTCTACCGAAGGCCAGGTCCTCCACTGGCCACCGACGCTTCTGGAGAATGCGCCAAGCAAGTCTCGAAGCTACCAACTCCCGCTGTACGAGGATATCATCTTCGGATCAAATCTTTCAGAACCCTCTCTTAAGCTACTCTCAGTCCCCTACAGGTGCTCGTCAATTAAGAGTAGGGGGGAAGTGAGGAGGGTAAATCTGGTTTGACCTAGGAACGTCCCAATAACGGGCAGCCCACTAAGATTCATCCGTGCTAAGCCCAGCCTATAGGCGAGCGCCCACACTCAACCCAATAAGAAGAGGACCGGCGGAGCAGAGCATCGGATTCCACGACGCACAATGGAGCCGGCCCAAGCGCGGTTCTCGCCGGAGGACACTCCGGCGACTGACCGTTGTCTCCACGACGTCGGCCTTGACCCCGTAACGAGCGAGCACGCCCCATGAGTGCCGTAAGACTCACCCAGGGACCGGTCGGCGCCGAGGGTATCACCCTCCAACGGGAAACTCCCGCCAACATAGCGGGGGAACGTTACTCTACTAAACAGACCCTTCCCTATCAAGGGATGAGGCCCCTCGCTCTAGGACAACCCATATAAAAGGGACATCGACAGAAGAGAGAGGACACAGTATATTCTTCTACTAAACCCCACGCTACTACACAAGAGGAGACACAGTGAGCACTCCGGCCACTAGAGCTTCCTACTGAGAAGAGAGCAACCCAACCTGCAACTACGACAGAGAGGCCATCCGCTACAACCAGAAAGCCTCCTCCTCCTGCATGGCCTTACCATCTAGCGAGCACTCTCCGAGAACCCACTGGGAGCGACGAGCACGTGTGCAAAGTACCTACACGCCTCTCGGATCATCTACTATGGCCTCTACCTCTCTCTCAGCTAGCTCCTCTCTATTGCTCATTAATTCCTTGCTGACTTAAGCATCGGAGGGTTGTCCCCTAGGGTAACACCCGGGACTCCTTCTGATGCCCTTCTGGTTTCTTGGTGTGTGCAGGACTCCACGGGCGCGAGACGACTTCCCCAACAAATAAATAGAGAAGGTGGTACGTGGCCTAGGAACCATTTTCCTGCCGCTACACCTGTTACAACTAAACAAACAACACCTCGATGAAAACTTTTGAGATGTGCCATTGGGTATGTTCTTACACTCATAAAGGAATCAATGATAAGACACCGATGATGTTCGCTGAATGGAAATCTTTTCCACTTCAATCTTTCTTTGAAGCTAGCCCACTACAAATCGGGCTATTCGCTCTACACAGGCTCATCACTTGGAGTGACCCCCGTCAACGTCTTGACATGGATGCTAAAAGTGATCTATCAAGTTAGTTGAATGGTCAGTTTTTGTTTTTAATCATGTAAAGTAGTATCGGTTAATTTATCTTTAGGCATTTTTTATTTCTTAAGATACTAAAAGTGAAAGAATAGAGGACAAATTAGTAGATGATCATGCAATTCATCAAAAGGTTTTAGAGGGGGAAATTCACGACCTATTGCTTCTTGGCCCAAAAGCCAACTAAGATATGATCGGCCCACTAAGTGACAGCCCACCTCTGCGGGTTAGGCCCACTTACGAGGAGCCCGAGGGTCAAGAACTCAAAGCACACCATATAGTCTTGGTTCCCCCTAAGCTCGGGAGGAACCCCAATGCACTGCCGACTCGAGTCAACAGAAGGTTATCAACGCAAACTCCCTCGACTAAACTCGGGAAAGGAGTAAACCCTGGTAATCCTGACCCCCTAAAAGAGATAACCTTTACCGAGAGGAGGAAAGACCCACGGCGGGACCCCCCCTCTTCGATCAGGGAAAGCCTATCTAGGGCGAGAATTTATCACGTGCAACTGAAGGTGAATCTCCCGCGAGTATTCGAGAGCGGACAAGTCATAAGGGCTATGGGAAATGCAAGAGTCCTTCAACAGTAAGAATGCGTACCGAAGGACGTAACTCCCCACACTCAATGATCCCTCTGTAACCTCTGCGGATTCACTAAGAGAGCTCGTCACTATTTAATTCTAGGGATTCCCCCCACAAAGGGAGGAGAAATCATAGCCCCTCAACTGGTGAAGAGCAATCATGTGCCTCCCGTTTTCCCTTATTTTCTCTGTATTTATCTCTTGTCTATACTGACTTAAGCATCACCGGATTTTCTCTGGGATTTGAATCCTAGGCTACCTGACATTTGCCTTTCATATGCAGATTTCTACCAGCGGTGGCCAGCGAGATCTATTCGGTGGGATCATTTTCACCAGATCGGGCAGTCTACGATCAGGTGTGGGATCTTGCCTCTTCATCTGGCGCCGTCTGTGAGAAATGAACAAGAAGCCAATATGGTGCGCAAGAGTAACAACATAAGGGTGAACGGTGATAAGGGAAAAACCTTAGCGGCTAGCAACCAAGAGCTTGCGCCATCCCACTTCACGACCGGTCCCGCCCCACCCCGCCAGGTGTTTCTCGCCGTTGCCGTCCATCGCTACAAACCCTCATCTTTGTCGTCGGGTAAGGTTGGGCCCCGACAGGGCTCTCCCAAAAGGGAGGGACACTGTTATGTGCTTCTCGACGAGACTGACGAAATTTTTGGTGTGAATCCTCGATTCCTCCGTCGATGGCTGGCCTTCTCCCTCTCCACTACTGCCGCCGCAGTAGCCTCCCCCTCCTCTCTTTGATGTCGACTCTGCCACGGCGTCCCCCTCCTCTCTACGTTGCCGTCTCCACTATGAACTCCCCCTCCTCTCTTAATTCATCACCTCCTATGTCGACCGGTGATCGTGTCACCAAACTCACCGCCTCCATCAACCCGTGTCGACCCAAGTTTCTTATGACATTGTGTGGGTTGTTCTATCGAACAGATCCGCACAAAATTTAAAAATTATGACACTTTTACCGAACATATAGTTACTTGTTTTCATTAATTTTAAAAATAGAGTTAAAAATTAATATAACATATTTTTTTAGATAGAAATATTTTTTTAAAAGTGCTCCCATCAATTTTAACTTTTAAAAAATTTGATATAACATGTTTTTGTGGAGCTTCTACGGTACTTTAACCCAGACAAATCATCCTCCGGTGTCCCTGCCAATAAATAGAGAAGATCTACGACCATGCAAATGGTATCTTTTTATCTACCTTCCAGCTTGGAAAATGGGCAGACCATTTGGATTTTCGGCCGAGGTCCACATCATAATAGTCGTGGGCAATGTTTGATTTTTTAATCTCGCTCACAAATGGCTATCAAATTTATTTTTCTTAGATTTCGTGTGGGCAACTACTCTGACCAAAGCTTTGCATAAATGATGTCCGTTCGGCTCCTGATTGGGTCGTGCCCTCCGCCGGCGGACGGAAAAGGGAATGCGCAGAGGTTCTTTGAAAGGGATATTTAAGAGTGAGACGGAAAAAATAGAATGAAATTGAAAATTTACCTAATTTACATCCACCTTTTTCTTTAGAGATGCGACATGACAGGTGTAACATCGTCGTGTGATTCTTTAAAACGGTATGATTTCTAATCATGATTAGGTCATTTTCCCTTTATTTTTTTTAAAATTATTTGTTTTAAACTATATATATCATATTTTCAAATTATGTTTTATATAAATAAATGAAAATCTCACGATTTGTTTACAAAACCTTCAAAACTCACGTTTCAAAAAGGAAGATAAATGCTAGCAAGAAAAATGTTGAATAAATTAAAACACTACTTTATTTAAATCCCACATTGTTTTTCTAGAGGCGCTGGATGACAACCGTAGCATCAGATATGAAACTTTTTAAAAATGGTAATCGTCGCTTTATATATGTTAACATATATTTATAAAAAATTCAGAGTCCATCAAAAAATATAAACGTTTAAGAAATGCAAAATTCAAGATTTAATCATGATCTACACATGTACTTTTTAATAGAGGTGTTTTTTCAAAGAAATAGTTCAATTCTACGTGATGTATTTTTTGCCAAGTTTGTTTGTGGAATTATCCTTTTTATTTTTAAATTTTTTAATAACTTTGCTGCGTAAAAATACTTGTTAAAATACATTTGCATCACTAGTCGTTAGTATTCTATTAAAATCTTTAAATTAAATCTGGTTAATTTTTAATTAGATTTAAAATAGACTTAAATATCTTTAATCTCTCATGAACTGTATCTCTGGTCATATATTTATATGTTTATCTTTCCTTCGAGGTCTTCGGCATAAATCAAAATATTTATGGTCATATTTTTATCTGTATCTCTGGTCATATATTTTATTTGTTTATCTTTCCTTTGAGGTATTTGGCATATATTTATCTCTTTATCTTTCCTTCGAGGTCATATATTTATCTATTTATCTTTCATTCGAGATCTTTGGCACAATATGTTGATCAAAATAACTCTTTTTATAAAGATGTTTTCATCAAAAATTCAATTATATGGATGAAACCATATTATCTTTTGAATCTTCGATTGACAATAACTAAAGAGATATTTTTGAAAATATATTGATATAAGAAAGCTATTAAAAATAATATGAAAAATTGAGAGATAATTTCGTAAATAAATTTGAAAGGTGAATATTTTTGCAAGCCCTCCTTTTTTATCTTGGGTCTCATCTAGGGTTTGTAGGATCGTTATGGCATGACCTTTACCCGGCATGTAAGATCGTGCTTGGTCGACATTGGCATGTTGGCACACACGCGATCTGACATACCATACAGCCAATGGCCGACGGTGACGACGACAATAGTAGCAACGATCGAGGAGAGGGGAGGGGAGAGGAGAGAGAGAGAGAGAGAGAGATGTGGGAGTGACCACGTCAGCTAGGGGAGGTCTCTGGTGACACTTGCCATCCGGTGAGATGTTTGGTGTCGTCCAACAACATGCTAGGAGCTACGAGAGGAGGGCGTCATCTGGCACCGTCGTCGGAGGGAGCGAGGGTAGGAGGGGGCGGCGCTCTTCCGATGGGAGGGGACGGATGATGATAGGAGGGGGTGGACGAGGGTGGGCATGGGAGACGAGAAGAGATGGGTTGAAAATTTTATAAATTAACACCTATCAAAATTAGCATATTGTCATTTGAGACTAAAAAAAAATTTCTTCTCAATCTACTATGATAATGTATAGGATTGAACCTAAAAAAAGGACGATTGGTACAAAGAATCGAACAAACCTTGATCTCGATCAAATTAGAGATGACTCTCAACCTGTTAGGATGTTGTGTGGGAACCAGAGGAAGAAAGAGATAATTAATTAGGGTCTTTGCCTAAATTTTATTTTTTCTTCCTATCAGAATCCATCTTACGAAAGAGACCCTTATTTTTTATTGTCCTGTTTAAAGCGTGTTTGTGAAATATATTGGGATTTAAATTTTTTTGAAAAATTATTAGGGAGATAAGAAAAATCTTCTAGAGGAGATTTTGAAACTTTTGAAAAGTGTAAAGTTTTCTTTATATCTCTCTGTATAATTTAAAACTTAACTTTTGAAAATTTTAATACAATTTAGGTATATTTATTTTGACTTTTGAAATTGAGAATTTTGAGACTAAAACATTCGAAGTCAATATAATTCTCAAACATAACCTACGATACTTTTTCATGTTGTCCGGTATTGTCCGATGCTATTGGGTATTGCCTTTTATAAGAATATTAAATATTAAAGTGTTATAAATGTTCAATATTAAGATGTTTAAATAATAAAATATTTTAAGAATTGTACGTGGAACGTACAATATTCAATCACCTCCACGAGGCAAACTTTAAACTGTCAGTGGGCGTTTCAAAACTAGAGCAAATTTCAAGCTCTTAAACAAATCTTCGTGCGCCGCTGCCAATTTACCGTGCGCGTTGAGCAGCCTCCGTTTGCTCAAAAGTATCCACCGCCAGCGGTGATGCTGCCGCCCGAAATTTATTGCGAGACGCTCGTGCTCCAAAACCACGAGAATACATCTCTTCGACGCCTCCACTTCCCTAAAAAATAATAATAATAATAATTAGTCAATAAAACAAGTGAACCGCCGGCATTTAATAAGTAATAAAATGTCAGGTAAGGTGACACGCCGCCCCAGAGGCGTTTGTTTGACAGCTTCCTTCCTTCACGGAGTTTTTAATTTTTAACTTATATAATTCAATATTTCAAAATAAATCTCTCTAATTCTGATATTTACTTATAACTCGTCAGATCTTAAATTATATGTTGAACACCCCCAAAATATTAAGGCGGCATTAATTTGGAAACTCTCAGGGCCAACAGGACTTTTTTAAAATCCACACCATATTACCAGAATCACATTTGAAACAGGGGATCTAACACTTGATTAGTATTTGCGATGAGTTAAAAGTCTCTCTCCCCTCACAATCGCCCATGCACAGGCGCCAAAGCGAATATGGCACGTTTGAAAATGATGAACTCATGTTGGGCGAATCCGTGCGTGCCCACGGTGTTTTCCAAGTGCGGCTTTTAATACGTGGATTTAGATTTTAGGAAACAGGTCTGAAAAAAGAATAAATGTGGAGTTATGGAGAGTTAAAATAACTATTAAATTATGATTTAAATAGAAATTAAAAAAGTTTCCCACGTTTGCTCCCCTCGCGAGTCTCGAGGCCCCCAGGCCCCCCACCCCTCACCAGAACACGGAAGGGTCCAGCTACGTTTAATGGTAGCGGACATCGTCGTGACTGAACGGATCCTCATCCAGATGCATCCCGCCACTCGGGTGATTGGACTGGACCGCCGTGATGGGTCTGTCCCATCGAGACACGTCAAATGGCGTATCAGGCCTCGTTCTGCCCTTCCCCACGTAGTTCTGCCTCAGATAGATAGATAGAAATACACATTATAATACCACCTTCTTCGGAACCAGCCGGGTTGGTCACTCGCAGATAGCGCAGGACACTTTATAATTAGTATTTGCTACTTCTACACCACCCTCCGCGCGCTACCCCGCTTTCACCCAGATCGAACAGATCACCGCCGAACGGCCAACCAAGCAACAGGGCCGTGCCGGGAGGCAGAGAAGGGGGTGAAAGTAGTTTCACCCAGCCGCTGTGCGCTGGTGGTCAAGATAGGTCGGCATGACGGTGCCACCGGGCCCCACCCAGTCCCCTACAGCAACGCGTCTCGAACCTATAAAAGGACCACGCAGACTGCCTCTCCCCACATCGCGCTTTTAGATCCTCCTCCTCCTCTCCTTCTTCCCACGCCACCGCTCTCCTTCTTCGTTATTGGTCGTCTTCTTCTTTGGGTCTTTGCAGGCTGCAGCAGAGCCAGGGAGGCTCGCACCGGAACTGGCTAACCAGGGAGAGATAATACTGGAGGTGGAAGAGAGGAACAAGCGGGTGGTCCGCTGCCTGTATGAGGCCCTGAACGAGCGGGACGTCGAGACGGTGCACCGCCTCCTCGCGCCGGACATCGAGTGGTGGTTCCATGGCCCACCGTCCTGCCAGCATATGATGCGCCTGCTCACCGGGGCGTCTCCCGACGACTCCTTCGTGTTGGAACCCATCTCCATCGCCGCCTTCGGCTCCACGGTGCTCGTCGAGGGCCAGGGCTGGGGCCTTCACAGCGGTCATCCCGTGCCGTGGATCCACGCCTGGACGGTCACTCATGGGATAATCACCCAGGTGAGGGAGTACTTCAACACGTCCCTCACGGTGACCCGCCTCGGCGCCCCCGAATCCGCGCCCTCGACCCCGTCGCCCAGCAGCAGCAAATCGCGGGCGTCCTCGTCGACGTCGCAGCATCCCCACTGCGTGCCGCTCTGGCAGAGCAGGCTTTCCGGCGGTGCCGGGAAGAAGTCCGTGCCAGGGCTGGTCCTAGCCATCTAAAACGCCTACTACGCTCCACGCGGAGGCGCAACCCCTTGCTCCGCTGACAGGTGTTTTCTCCACCGGCGAGCGGCGGCGCTCCCGGCGAATAAATAAAAGCGGAGGGTGATGGGCTGAAGCTAGCGGGTGTTGTGCCCGCGTCGTTATATCCTATAGGAGGAGAATAAAATAACTATAAAATAGTGGCTCTGTGGAGGGCTAGTGTTCTCACGGTAGATGGGTATTTCTTGTCGGAAGAGTGCTCATCGTACTACCGTTGTCTTTTATTATTGTTTTGTTTTGAACTTCGAAGGGGTCTGTGTGGGGAGGGATCATGCACATGGCTGCTGCGGAGATGTTGTCTCCTCCGCCCTTTGCCTCTGCCGTTCCTTCCTTTTGTTCTGTCAGTTCTCTGCTTTCAATAAAAGCTTCGTTCGCATGCTCTGCTTTGCAAATCCTCGTCCATTTCCTTTGCCAAGATCAAATTTTTATCACGGTTTCAGAGGGGGGAATGTGCGGAGAGCACGGGGGCATCTATCGAGTGGATCAAATCACCCTCTTGGAAGCGGGAAGCTTCCGGGTGTGCCTGGTCTGGTTTTGTGGTCCTCTCTTTCCTGTCTGCTTTCTCATCGGCAGCTGTTGGAAATGGTGGTTTTGTTTCTTGCAGGACGCCACGCTGAACAAATCCTTTATCCCATCCTAGAAACCCACAAGCACTTTTACGAATCCCCTTTGTAAGGTTGGGTAAGTTGGATTTTTTGAGGCTGACATGAAGGCTTTTGGGGGGCTCTGTGGGATTCCTGCACATTTGATAAGAGAAGTGGAGGGTTGTGTTGATAAGAATCCATTTGTTCAGGATGAGAACATGTTCTTATAAGTGGACGGGAAGTGGGTATGGCTTTTTGGGGGCTCTTGGGGGGGATTCCTGCTCTTTTCTTTTTCCCCCTTTGATTGCTGCACTTTTGATAAGAGAAGTGGAGGGTTGTGTTGATAAGAATCCATTTGTTCAGGATGAGAACATGTTCTTATAAGTGGACGGGAAGTGGGTATAAGAACAATCAAGCAGACATCAAGGTTGCCAACAAGTGGACAGAGGTGTGTGAGAGAGTGACCCCCCACTAAATACGCAAAAGCGCTGGGTTTGGAGGAGGAGGGGGGTTACGAAGAAATAAATAAAACATGGAGTTGCCGCCATCTTGTTAGAACTTAGAATATCTCGTTCTGGATTCGTTCGTTCCTCGACCTTTTTCTTGGCGCGGCGTATATGTCGTTCTGGATTCGTTCGTTCCCATTCGTTCGTTCCTCGATCTTTTCCATCTTCGATTTTGATAGGTCCCTATTCTCACGGTTTGGGGATGCCGATTTATTAACATCAGAAACGGATGTTCGATTCGACTGCAGTCGTTAAAAGGAAAAAAGGGATACTTTTGCTCAGTTATAAATATAAAAATAGTTCTTTTGCATGTAGCCCTTGTAATCTTCTGTTTCTGACGATGACGCCCCTGATTTGTGATTTATATGAATTGTCAAAAAAAACTCCACACGTTTTTACGAATCGACTCCACAAGTTTTCACCTATCGATACCATCGATCTGTAATATATAATCGATATATTTTATATATTTAATATTTTATTTTAAATATAAAATATTTTATAGATAAATTAGTTAAGTGACTTCGTCGAGATGATTTGAGTTCGAAATCATATGTTTTTTTCCTTTTAAATCTCAAAAACGTTCTTAAGATTCAATCCGAGGACGTCTTAAACAATGACATAAATCACCTAATCAACTCAGTCAATAATTTATATATATATATATATATATTATATTTATAATTTTTTTTCATCTTAACATCTTGTGACGTGAAATGATATAATATTATATTATATCGTATTAGTAAAAAATTAATACGATTGATATGATCAAACCCTGATTGTATCATGGATGAGACCCATCGACCGCCGAAGCGCCACTCTAGCAATTTCGGACAAATTTGTCACAAAATGTACAAGAGGTTGTTGCCTTCGCCATCCAGAAGAATCTTGGCTCTCTGACGTGGCACAATGCATTTAGCGGTGGAGTTTCAGAAAGAAAATCGTGCGAAACAGCTGCCAGACGCACGGTTTGGCCCCACAGGTCCCAATGACGTTACTAATAAACAAAGACGTCCGCATTCAACGGATCTGTTTCGAAGGCTCCAGAATTGCACGGATAAAGCGGTCAAAATGTTCTTTATCTGAAAAACTAAAAGAAGATAAATAAATCTTAATTCTGTCATTTCACTAAACCATGTTAATATCATCTACTAAAGACTAACAGTCACATCTAATCTTTCAATGTATTGTTACAGAATCTTTAAGAATTATTAGGAATCTAACGTTTGAGAATTTTCTGAATAAGAAACTATATAAATATATTTTGCTAAGAATAGTTGTAAAATTAACTTAATTATACATAGGTCATGGGCCTCATGGCAACGGTTCAACAAGAGAGTGGTGAGGGCAGACGATAATGGCAACTATGGATCGACGGTGGGTGTGGGCGATCAATGGCGTCACGGAGTTGAAAAAAATTACAATATTTAAAATTTTTAAAACTTTTTTATAGATATTTTTTTATAGGGAGAGAGGAATCAAGATTGCACGCGAGACCTCACTGTAGTAAAGGTGGAGGGTGTCCACTTCGTCTCTATTATAGCGGTGGGGGCAGAGAGAGAGAGAGAGAGAGAGAGAGAGAGAGAGAGAGAGAGAGAGAGAGAGAGAGAGAGAGAGAGAGAGAGAGAGAGAGAGATATATATATATATATATATATATATATATAATTTTAAGATTAATTTTATATATATCCTTCTTACGTGAAAATGTCAAAATTATTATCCTTAGGTGTTAAATATCGTACATATCATCGCTATTAATGAAGGTTTTAAAAAACTATTGAATGACCCTCCACGTCAAATATCTTCGCAAAGTATTTTTGTCGTGTAATGACATTTTAAAACTTTATATTAATAACAATAATATATATATTATATTTGAAACAGATTACAGCACAACCACGTGATCTTACAATTTGAATATATATATATATATATATATAAGGAAGTGATCACATGCTGGTGACATTAGATGATATCTCTTCTCATATTTATATTTAATTTTATATTTTATATTTTTAATTTTTTTAAGATGAGACTTAAAATATCTTATCTTAGAGTGAAATTCACGTCACCAAAATTATCTTGAAAGATAATAAAAAAATAAAATAGATGTTAACGAGTGCAAAAAGTGCTCACGTGTTTTTCCGTGGGACCTAACCTCCTCTCTCTCATCTCTCTCTCTCTCTAACTCGTTGTCATTTTCCATATAGAGAAAATGGCCCCCATGGCATCTCTACCGAGGTGACCAACAACGCCCCACTCCTCTGCCTCACACCTCACTGTCCACCTCGCCTCCCAGCCTCCGCATCAACCAGTAGCAGGTGCTACCGAGGTGACTTTTTAGTAATTTTTTAATATTTTTTAGACATATCAAACAAAGATTAAAGGATAAAAGCCTTTGTGTGTCTCTAAGGCCCGGTTTGATTCGGTTCGGGGATAAAAAGGAGATATCCCAGCTTCAACTCTATTCTATGTTTGGCATAGTTAAAATTGACGGGAATAAGGGAGTTAAGAATAATTGAGTTATCCCTAAAAATAAGATTAAGATTAGAGATAAGTCATTCCACCCTTTAATTGGAATGACTTATTTCTATTTTCTTATCCTCATTTTTCACTCTCCATTCTTAACGATGATTAATCTTATTAGTGTTAATTAATAGTATTAGTGTTAATTAATCATGTTAATTAATTTCATTAGTATTATTTAATAAATATATTATTTAATTATCATTGAATAATTAATTATAATGATGCTTCTTAATATTATTAGTGCTTATTAACTATATTAATTAATCTTATTAGTGCTACCTAATCATGATAATTAATATTATTAGTACTAATTAACAAATATATTATATGATTATTCTTAAATAATTAATTATTATGTTACTGCTTGATCTTATTATGCTCATTAACAATATTAGTGCTAATTAATTATGTTAATTAATATTATTAGTACTAATTAGCAATATTAAATAATCTTATTAGTGCTAACTAACATTATTTATGTTGATTAATCATGATAATTAATCTTATTATTGTTAATTAATAAATATATTATTTAATTATTATTTAATAATTAGTTATTATAGTGTTGATTAATCTTATTATGATAATTAATGTTATTAGTGCTAATCAATTATGCTAATTAATATTATTAATGCTAATTGATCATGCAAATTAATCTTATTTATATTAATTAGTAAATATATTATATATTTATTATTGAATAATTAATTATAGTCATCTCATTGTTACTAACGAAGAGTTAATCATACTAGAATTAATAATATTAGTGCTAATCATAATCATTAAGAATAAATATATTAAATAGAATTAACAATATTAGTGTTAATTATGATCATTAAAGAGAAATATTAGCATTAATCATAATCAATAAGAATGATAAAATAATTCTTTTTCAACACTTATTTTCATTCGTATCCATATTTTTTATCAAATGAGTAATAGGGATATCATCGTACTTATTACTCGCGAATCAAACGAACACGAGAATAGACGTAAAGATAAATTAATCTAGAGTAACTTACGTCTGTTCTCCTTAAAATTTATCCTCGAACCAAACACGAAGTATTGCACGTCCGGAATAAGTTTTATTTCCTCTTTTTTTTTTCATCCTTCTTTTGAAAATTTAGGATTTCCTGCAAAGAGATGATCATAATTTGTTGATATACGTACGAACACCAAATATAATCCAGGAGTCCATCCACTTTCCTTCCAGCTGTCGATGGGACCAGGTCCGTTCAGATTATTATCGTGGGTCATGTTTGGTAATAGAACAAGACGTAATAGATGAAATGAGCTCTTTCTTTTCCCCTGTTTAATATCCTTTTAACTTCTTAATAAGAAAATTAACAGGAGGATAGAGTTATCCCTTTTATTCTCAATTCTAGGGGCTAAATGGGGACATGGCTCATCTTCCCTCTTTTTCCACAACAAACAATCTGAAAAACTTTATATATATGTAGAATTTAGGATAAGCGAATCCTTGAAGTATGCTATTATCAAATATGGCCCTACATGAAATGAATTTGGCCTCTTAAATTAGAAAGCTCCTTTCTTGTAAAGGTATCAGCTCATGGATAAAATTTGTGGCTCATGACTCGACTTTAAATACTACTAAGGTATCCAACATTGAAGTCAGTTCATCCACATATGAAACAAATTATATACAATAAAAGCGCGAACACGATGGGATCGTGTCCGCAATGGCATTTGTTCTGGCGACTGTAACAGACGTGCCTTGCCATCTCGCTTCACTTTGTTCACGACAAATAATTATACTTCGATGCTCGTTTGTCAACTTGCAAGTCCGACGGGAATCCGAAGAATGGGAACAAGTGAACACATTCTATAATTCCTCCCAGAGCTTTGCGTGGGGGAACCTTGCTTTGTCGGGTATACCCAACCAAATGGTGTCACATGTCGATGTGTTTATTTTATTTTATTTTATTTTGTGATCGTGGAATGGGAAACGGGGCACGAGAGAGGGGGGAGGGGAGGGATGCCCCAAACAGACTCTCACCGTCTCCGGGAGGCGTTTTTACATGCGTCACCAAGTTCAAACTGAAGGTGTTTTTTTAGAGATACTTTGATAAAGGGGTGAGTTAGGGACGGATAAATTATCACGGGTGATTCACCTCTAACTCATCTCGGGTGATCCATCTTTGACTCATCTTCAATGACTTATTTCATCCTTTTAATTAAAGTGAAAAAAATTAAGTTTATCTTTAATCGATCTCGATTAAGAAAAAAATAATCAAATAAGATTAAGTCATCTCATCTCGAATAACTCACTCTGACCCAACTTATTTTTTTATCAAAATGACCCTTGGATTGTCCCAGTTGGGGTGGCCAAATATCATGGGTCTGATCTCCTCCGAACCTTGGGGAGAGATCAAATTTGAACCCTGGACCTTTCCCTCAACGAGGAGAGATGTGTTAACCATCGTGTCAACGACATACAATCAGATGTCGAGATGTTGGCTGCTTGTTGCCCGCTAATGGTCGCATCCCCTCTCATAACTCTAATAACGACAGGTAAGATGTGAAACTGAGGGTGTTGTCGTCCATACCGTGTAGCACAACGGACGGTACACCTCGCTAGCATTGAGGTGATCCCAGGTTCTAATTGTGTAACCCCTACGGTGGGGGTTGTCGTTCCCCTGGTTCCACCCCCCCCCCCCCCCCCCCCCGGGATGATTCTCGAAAACACCAAAACATGTCCTTTGAGACTCGTGTGTTCTCTCGTCCCGTGTTCCCCTCCTTGATATCTCTTATGATAAAAAATAAATAAATCGGGAGAGTGTAAACAGAACAGATTCTGATCATAAAGATTTATGTTTTAGATATTTACATTTATGAATAAGTGTCCGTTCAAAACAAAATCTTGATTACTCATTAGGTTAAAGAAAGAGATTTTTGCAAAAATATACTCTTCGTAAGTTTATTTGTAGAATTGTTTCTTTTATTTTTATATTATTTTTAACACCATTGTTGCATCATAATACTTGCAAAAATATCTCTATCTTCGTAAGCTATTAATATTTCGTTAAAATCTCTTATTTAATTTTAATTAAATTTTAATAAATTTTAAAATACTAAAATATCTAATTTCTCTTAAACTCTCTCTGTCTAGCTCTTTAATCTCTCTATCTCTCACTCTGACACAATCTGTCAATGAAAATAACTCTTTTAATTAAGTGTATTTTTGTTCAAAATTTTAATTATATAGATGAAAACAAAATATTCTTTTAAATCATTAACGGCGCTTAGTATAGGCGTATTTTTGGCACTATATTCATATAAGAATATTATTAAAAATAATATAAAAATATGAAGAGTAATTCTACAAATAAGCTTCCAATTATGAGTATATTTGTACGGAAAATCCCCAAAAATATTATGATCCATATTTTTAAGGACTAATCATATTTAATCGAAAGTAATAAAAAGCAAACGCTACGATTAAAAAGTGATGAAAATATGTTAGGAGTAATCATAACCGCATTCAGTTCCTCTTCATTTAGTTTCAACACGATAAACGATTGGAACATGTCAAACATGTTTCATTAATAGATCCCACATGGTCGTATCTATGTGTGGATGTACTCGGTGAAAATATGGATGGGAATCAGGAGAGTATTTATGTTAAGTCTAATTAGTTAGCATTAATATATTTATCATTTCTTAATTTATGTAAGATTATTTGATGCATGGGGGCGCACCTTTTTTTTTTTTTTTTACCGTGGGTCATCTGTTGAGAATGGAAAACTCAGGATCTTACATTCTCCCAAATAATGAGGGAGTAAAAGTTTGAACGGGAGATCTCATGATTCTCCAAGAGGTGAAGAACCAATTGGACGCATTAACTTTGAGTAAATATGTTATAAATAGATGTTAAGCTGATGACAAACTCAAATAAATTTATGGTGACCGAAAAACTAAGGGTCTTACACTCTCAAATAAAGAGGGAGTAAAAGTTTGAATCAAAGATCTCATGATTCTTCACGAGGTGAAGAACTAACTCGACACATTAATTAACTTTGATTAAATATGTTAAAAATAGAGGTTAACCTTATGACAAACTCAAATAAATTTATAATAAATTTAGTATGATATACCATGCATCCAAACTAAAATTATAACCGGAAACGAATTTATTATAAACGTAGACATCCAAACAGGCCCTGAGGTCTGAACTAATTATGATCCCGCTCGCTTAATTTGGCCCTCAAGCTGTCCGTCGCCACTTCTACCGGTCACAGGGCCAGGACGAGCCCCGGCAACGAGCGGCTCAGCTGCCGCGGGGTCCCGCTCTGCCACAGCGCGGGACCGTCCGGCCGGCCGCGCCCCGTCGTCGGCTCCCACGCCGCCGCCGGGTTCAGCTCCCGCACGACGACCCAGGTGTTGAAGTACTCCCGGCACTGCGTGATCACCCCCTCCACCAGCGTCCAGACGTGCACCCAGTAGGCGCCGTCCTCCCCCTCCTCCCACCCCTCTGCGATGACCCACCCGCCGACGGCCGAGACGCCCCTCGGCGAGAACCGGAAGTCCGTGTGAGCGGCCTCCCCGGTGAGCACCCGCATCATGTGCTGGGACCGCGGCGGCCCGTGGAACCGCCACTCGAGATCCGGCACCAGGAGGGCCATCACGGTGTCGGTGTCTCCGCATTCCAGGGCCTCGTAGAGGGCCTCCACCGCGCACCGGTTAAGTTGCTCGACGGCCTCTTGTGCTGCAGACTCGGCCTTGATGGCCATATCTAGCCGATCTGTATGTATAGCCCTGTCGCAGCACTGCACACTGCAGACTGTGAATGTGAAGGGTTTAGAGAGAGAGAGAGAGAGAGAGAGGAGTGTGACGTACGTTTGGGAGTGTGATGCTGTAGGTTTTTACTGATAGCTGAGTGCATGGTGAGGAGAGTACTGAAGGGTGGGTTTTTATAGTGAGAGATGTGGAGGGCCGGGCTCGCTCGAACGTGCATGGACGACCCTGGCCTAGCAGCTGAGTCGGTGACTAATTATTAATGTGGTGCGAGGAGGCTAGCTGACGCCATGGCATCTCGTTTTTTAAAAGTAGCAAAGAGGGTTTCCCTTCGGGTCAGGTTCCGATATCGACCGGCGTAGGGACCGGGGAACACAAGTTGTTTAAAGATTTTGCATATTGATTTGCTTCCTTGAATTGTTTGTTTGTCTAAGTTGATTTTTGTTTATATATTCTCATAAAATTTAATTTTGTCAATTATACTCTTCGTTTGAGCGTATTATCTTGAAAATCTTTCGTTTAGATAAAAATATTACGATTATACTCTTTTAATTCATTACCGTCGACGGAGGATAATGTTACGTGAAATATACCATCTATAGTCGTTAGATACAGAATATATTTGATAAAATAAAATTTTACAGAAATATATATATATAAATCTTACTCTTTAACTCATAATTAACTCAAATTAAACACACGGGAGTTACGGTGAGAGTATAATAATGATATTACCTACATTTTAATGATATTCATGATAATATGTTACAGGTGTAGAGTATATTTGACAAAATTAAACTTTACAAAGATATATATACAAAAATCCCTTAATTTTCTCCACACCATGCATGCCGAGGGGGTCAAGGGGATGAATTAATTTGATCCCCCAGCATATATCAAAGAATAGACATAGAGCATATACCATCAAATATATATAGATGCTGAGATGCATATATAGTCAGATGTGATATCTCCTCATTAAGAGGAATCGGATCCGATATCAAATTATGAGATGCAAGCCCACAACGCTGTACCACTTGATCAGTCATCCTCGCCTACATGCACGTATCTGCTTATCTTCTTTACCACTGGCCATCCTTTAATTTTCCGGACATGTATCATATGTGTGGTATAATCATGGACTACATCATTAATTTGGACCAGATACACCACTTGTCATATATGTCCAACATGCATGCATCACGAGGCCCTTCTTTTATATATAGTTGTAATGTCGAGGTGCATCATATCAAATAATTAGCATGTGAGAAGAAAGGAAACAAATTAATTAAGAGGAGATGTGGAAAGGTTAAGCGGTTCCGGAAGGAATCAGATTGAGTAGATATATCAGCATCTCGATTGTTAAAATCTTTAATTATTAATGGACGTTTAATTTGTAAGAATTAATTGTCAGTTAAAACCTATCGATCTCTGCTAATTAGAAATTTTAAAATGGCCCAAGTGATACGATTCATCTCGATCGAGCACTCCCTAAATATTTTAGAAAATGCAGGATCACATAAAATATGTTTTTAATAAGTAAAAAACTTCATAAACTAGTTTTCGGTGAAATGAAAGTATATATATTCATGAATCTTGAGAAAAAATATGAAAATAAATTAAGTCTCTCATTTAACATTCAACCCCGAAAAGAGAATATATATATATATATATATATATATATATATATATATAGGTGGAATTTTTTCTTCCAAAATTCATTTTCCCATGGGAGAGATGGGAAAACAAATCCCAAAGAAAAAAATCATATATTTAAAATATTTAAAAAATGATCTCTTAATTAACTATTACTCTCTAGACCTATAAACCGTCGGATATGGAGTGGATAGTGTGATATCCGAATTCGTATCTGATTAATAATCGAATTATCTGATTAGTAATTGAATTATCCATCGAATACTTTATTCGGATAACGATCGGATAAATACGAATTCGAATTCGGTTCGAATTTTAAACGGATAATTACTAGGCCTACTTAGGGGTGAATTGTGTTAGCCGTGTGAGAGCATCATATATTATTTTCTCAAAAAAATAAAGAAAGAGTGAAAGTTTTTTTTATTTTGAGAGATGTTATCAAAAGATTAGACTCCATCTTAAAAAATAAGAGATAACTTAAGAAGTGGGTGTAAGGGAATTTCTTATTTTTAAATTATATTTTGAGATAAAAAAGATAAAAAAATAATCAAATAATATATTAAGATTTAAGCTAATCATATATAGAATATGTATATTATTAGATTTTTATCTAAAGGTTCATATTCGGTCGGATAATATCTGATACTGATATCTCAATATTTGAATTCGTATTCGATTAATAATCGGATATCTGATATTCGATTAAATTATCCGTCGAATATTTTATTCAAATAATTATTCGATTAAACGAATACGAATTCAAATTTTAAACTAATAATTACCGAGTTTATTACTCTCACGTGTTCACAAAACTTATGAAAATTATATGATTTCAAAATCATACATGATACATACGAACATGGGAAGGTCAATTCGGTCACGTACCGGGAGTCAAAGTTTGACGCCAGGCTGGCTTCCACCTCCTCCTTTTTGTCGCGTAGTGGGGATGGCACTTCCTGAATCCGCCGGCCGAGGCAAAAAGGCTATGTATATCAGATTTCAGTGTTAATTAATTAATTCTGTCACTTTCCGGTTTGCAATTATCGAAATAGAAGTTCCTTATAATTGGAAAAAAACAGTATGTCCTGCCCATCACATTCCCAGTCAGATAAATCCAAAGGCTTTTTTTGTAGGAGCCGCCACAACCACCGGCACCATCTCTCGTCCGCCTATGATTTAACTTGCCTTCTTCCCAACGAGGTGGGCACACGAGCGTGGCCATGAAAGCTGGCTTCAAATCGCCGTCCGCCACCAATGCAAGGACCATTAAATGCTGCTCGTGCAATCATGCAGGGACGCCCACCGCACCCACACGACACTAACCCAATCAAAGCGGGCCGCCCGGGTGGGACCGCGAGCCCTGTGAGCTGGCAGTGGTGACTAGACGGGTGCGACTGAGACGCCCCACCAGCCCGATGGGCCCTCGACGGCCCACTACTGGCCTTAGCTGTAGCTGACCGGCTCGAGGTGGGATGGAATGGGATGGGGCGACCAAGGGGCGGGGGGTTTTCTGTGTGAGCTGGTGATCTAATATGGGCACCTGTGTAGGCAGCCAGGTACCCAAGTATGGCTCTGGCTGCTTGGTTTTACATTACTCGTGTATGCCTCCAGATTTGTCACATCAATTTGGTACGGAATGTATCACCTATATCGGATTATATTGATCATAGATCGATACGATTGATATGTAATACATAATCGGTATGTATTTATATTTTTAAATATTATATATATTATTTTAAGTCAAATGTGATTTTACAAATAATTTGGTTAATAACTTTATTTTAGGAAGTTATGACTTCGGTTCAAAATATAATAGTGATATCATTTTCTTATTTTTTTTCATTGATCTGGTTGGTCAGACAAGGGTCGAACGATTAACCGAAAATAGCAAATCAGAGTCATCAGCTTGGCACAGATAAAAATGGACGGTTTTCATAAATTATGTTCCTCTTAAGAAATGCAGATTCTGGGTGGGATAAATGAAAGAGATTTTTGTATAAATATCTTTAATAATTCGTACATAAAATATTTTTAAAATTATAATTACATGAATACCCTCACTAGGGAAAAAATTATCCTTTCTGAATGGCATAAATTTAAACTATATTATAATGAGAGGAGCATTCATGCAAGTAACAAGGATATTCATACCAAGATCTTATTCAGAGGGGTCGCTTTGTTAACGGAATAAGTCCCGGGTAGAATGAGTCATTCCACCTTTTCACTCTTGTTCGAGTTTGATAGCATGGTTAAGTTACAAGGGTCAGTTAGGATAAAAGCTCTTATTCTAGAAATAACTCATTCTACCATTTCTTAGGAATGAGTTATTCTAGGGGGTAAGAACAAGTTATCAAACTGAAAAAGAGAAAAACCAAAGAATAACTCATCCTAACCCATCTCATATGAGTTATCTTAACCTATTATCAATCAGGGCCAGAAGGTATTCATCATGCAACCATAATTTTTAACAAATAAGTTTTACATAAATAACAGATTACCAAAGTTATTCGTGGAAATATTCGCAAATGAAACATGCTTTATCTTTGCAAGCGATGAGGCAATACGGAGATGGAGTGAGCGCTAGTGTAAGATATGAAGGCCACATTGTTATAGACCTCTAGCACCGATTTGGTAGGGGGTTAGCCCGGAGTTAACCCATAGTTAACTCTCTCTACAATTTGATAGGCTAAACAAGTTAACCCGGGCAAAGGAGTTAACCAGGATTTACTTAGGATTGCAAAACCCACCTCGCGAGGTGGGTCAACTTGCGGCCCCCACCCATTAATTGACCTCTGACATTTTCACCCTTGTACGCTGCGACCATTGACTCGTGTTCCCTTTCCGTCTCTCCTCTTCCCCTTCCTTCAGATTGCCTTCACGTTTCCATTCTAGGTTGCAACTTGCAGGGCAGTGAGACGGACATGGCAGTTAGCATGGTGTTGTTGCTAGGAGCTCGTTGGAGGAAGAGAGGCCACTGTTGGGCCTACGGCCCTTTTATATTTTTCAACCCAGTGCATGTCCGGTCGACCGCCGCCACTGGGCCGGTCGACCGGATTGAAAAGGCTTCTGTCTGAATATTGTCGGTCGACTGTCGCCACTGGGCTGGTCGACCGGAACTGGTCTTCCAGCAGCAGGAAACTGCCGGTCGACCGGCCACCCCGAAGCAGCAACTTTTGACTTCTTTCCCCATGGTCGAAAAGGGATAATATCCATGGTTTGTTTAATGCCAAAGTCATTGGGACAAGTCATGATTGATGGATCTGGTCTTTGGGTTGTTCCTTGACCACCCTAGATATATAAAACATCTTATTGGGGTTTAAACCCTAAACATGAGGTGAGATCTAGGGAGGTCATCAAGGGTGAACAGAGGAGGTTACTGTAGCTCCGGGAAGAAGGTGCTGCTAGAGGAAGAAGGAGAGCAAGAAGGGAAGATCTCTATCAACTGAACATGTTTCTCACTACAGGGAAGATCAGGTTTGCAGTAGGTTCTGCTGTGATCGAATAGGAGAGTTAAGTTGTTATTGAATCCCAGTTTCTTCTCTTGTAATCCTAACTCAAGTCTTGACAAGAGATCTTGAGTAATCTGTACTTTCATCATATTCTTAGTGAATTCTCCTCTCTGGCTTGCCCGTGGTTTTTCCCCTTCACATTGGAGGGGTTTTCCACGTAAATCTGGTGTTCTATGTGGATGTGTTGTTTCGATTAAAATTTTTCGCTGCATTATACGGTTTCAATATTTGTTAGTACACATAGCATTGGGATTTTTTTCCCTTTAACTGGTATCAGAGCTTGTTGTTAGATCAATTTTGATTATTTGTGTATGAATATGGAGGCCGGTAACTCATCCCGCATGATTAGTTTAAACGGAAATAACTAGATGATATGGAAACTAAGAATGGAGGATCTCATGTATTGCAAGGATCTATATGGTCCATTGAAAGGAGATAGTGGAAAGCCCGCAACAACATCACCCGATGACTGAAAAATGTTAGATCGAAAAACTGTCGGGTTTATTCGACAATGGCTTGATGATATTATTTTTCATCATGTCTCCACTGAGAGTTCTGCACACTCTCTATGGAAAAAGTTGGAAGGTTTTTATGAAAGAAAAATAGCTGATAATAATACTTTCTTGATTAGAAAACTTGTCAATCTGAAGTTTAAAGATGGCACTTCTATTGCTGAGTATTTGAATGAAATGCATAGTATCACTAACCAGTTATCCTCTATGAAGATGTCTCTTGATGATGAGTTGCATGCATTGTTACTTCTCAGCTCATTGTCAGAAAGCTAGGAGACACTGGTGGTCTCTCTCAGCAATTCTGCACCAGATGGAGTTGTCTCCATGAGTCAAGTAACAAGTAGTATGTTGAATGAAGAGTTGAGAAGAAAGAATTCAAGAATTTCTCACAGTGATTCACAGGCACTTGTCTCAGAGAATAGAGGAAGGTCAAAGTCGAGAGGGTGAGAAATTCACAGAAGAGTAGAAGTAAGTCAAGGCCAAGGAAGGACATTACTTGCTACAACTGTGGAGAAAAATGGCATTTCAAGAATCAGTGCAAGCAACAGAAGAAAAACAAGAAAGAGGGAAAAGAAGTAGAGAATACAGAGTCAAAAGATAATGTCATAGCTACAGCGCAAGGTGATGATTATCTGATTTTGTCTACTTCTGATGATATTTTTTCTTGCGTATGCCAGGATCTCGAGTGGGTGATTGATACATGTGCTTCTTACCATGCTACGCCACGGAGAGAGTTCTTTGCTACCTACAAGGCTGGAAACTTTAGTGTTGTCAAGATGGGTAACCATGGGACAGCAGACATCATTGGCATGTGCGACATTCATATAAAGACCAATCTTGGTTGCAAGTTGGTACTTAGGGATGTGAGGCATGTGGTTGATTTGAGGCTAAATTTAATTTCAGTTGGAAAGGTAGATAATGAAGACTATGATAGCAGATTTCACAAGGGAAAATGGAAGCTTAGCAAGGGTTCTCTTGTTGTTGTTAATGGGAAGAAATGTCATACCTTATACAGGTTGCAGGTTCAAGCTTGTGGTGATCAGTTGAATGCTACTGAGAAAGATTCCAACATGGAGTTGTGGCATAGGAGACTGGGACACATGAGCGAGAAGGGATTGCAGGTTCTTTCTAAGAAAGAAGTCTTACCAGACTTCAGAGGTACACATCTGAACTCATGTATTGATTGTTTGGCTGAAAAATAATATAGAGTTTCCTTTACTAGTCCTGCATTGTCTAGAAAGATGCATGTCTTGGATCATGTCTATACATATGTATATGGCCCTTTAAAAATAAAAACTCTTGGTGGATCAATTAATGTTCTAGGTATCAGTGGTGCACTTTACTTTGTCACCTTTATAGACGATTTTTCAAGGAAAGTCTGGGCTTATGCTTTGAAGACTAAAGATCAGGTTATTGATGTTTTCAAAGAGTTTCATGCTAGGGTTGAAAGGGAGACAGAGAGACAGCTGAAATGCATAAGGTCAAACAATGGTGGTGAGTATACAGGCTCGTTTAATGCTTATTGCAGGTCACAGGACATTCAGCATGAGATGACAGTTCCTGGTACACCTCAGCACAATGCAATTGTAGAGAGGATGAACCGCATCATCATGAAAAAGATCAGATGTATGTTTTCACAAGCCAAACTACCCAAAAGATTTTGGGATGAGGTATTGAGGACCGTAGTTGATGTGATCAACTTGTCACCATGTACAGCTCTAGATGGTGATGTTGCTGAGCACGTATGGTCAGGAAAAGATGTCTTCTACAAGCATTTGAGAGTGTTTGGTTGTCGTGCATTTGCACATGTCCCAGACATTGAGAGGTCCAAACTAGACGATAAGACTAAAGAATGTATTTTTCTTAGGTACTCACGTGATGAATTTGGTTACAAACTTTGGGATCCAGAAAAGCAGAAAGTATTCAGAAGCAGAGATGTGATCTTCTTTGAAGATCAAACCTTTGAAGACTTCAAGAAAAAGGTACCAGCCAAGGCTTCTGAAGAAGGCTTAGCAGATTGTGATCCAGTCCCTCCAGTATGTCAGGGTGATTGGGGAGATCAGCAGGAAGATGATGTAGAGGCAGATGCTGACTTACCTGCAGAACATGTATAGCATGAAGTAGATGAGGAGCAACCTCCTATAGAACCTCAGCTGAGAAGATCTTCCAGAGAACATCAGCCTTCCAAAAGATATCCTACAGATGAGTCTGTAATGCTTACTGATGCAGGTGAACCAGAGTGTTACCAAGAAGCAATGCAAAGTAAGCAGAAGAATGAGTGGTTAGAAGCTATGCAGTAAGAGATGGATGCTCTGCAGAAGAACCACACCTATGATTTGATGCAACTACCAAAGGGAAGAAAGGCATTGAAGAACAAATGGGTTTTCAAATTGAAGACTCAAGAGTAATGTTCTCAACCAAAATACAAGGCCAGATTGGTTGTAAAAGGCTTTGGTCAAAAGCAAGGTATTGACTTTGAAGAAATTTTTTCTCATGTTGTAAAAATGTCTTCTATTCGTGTTGCTCTAGATTTTGCTGCTAGCCTGGACTTGGAGGTTGAGCAGCTGGATGTGAAGATAGCTTTCCTCCATGGTGATTTAGAAGAGGAAATGTATATGGAGCAACCAGAAGGGTTTAAAGTCATAGGTAAAGAAAATTTTATCTGTAGATTGAGAAAGAGCTTGTATGGACTGAAGCAAGCTCTAAGGCAGTGGTACAAGAAGTTTGATTCATTTATGGCTAAAAATGAATACAAAAGAACGGTTTCAGATCACTGTGTATACATCAAATGGTTTGGTGAGAATTTCATTATTCTCTTATTATATGTTGATGACATGTTTATCCTTGGGAAAGATATGTTTATGATTGACAGGCTGAAGAATGAACTTAGCAAGTCCTTTGTAATGAAGGACATGGTGCCAGCAAAGTAAATACTGGGCATGCAGATTTCTCGTGACAAAAAAGTCAAGAAAATATGGTTGTCACAGGAGAAATACATTAAGAAGGTATTGGACAGATTCAGTATGAGCAATGCAAAGCCAGTTGGTTCTCCTTTTGCTGGTCATTTTAAGTTGTGCTCAGAGCAGAGTCCAACAAATGAAGAGGAGAAGGAGAAAATGCAGAAAGTCCCTTATACTTCAGCAGTCGGAAGTCTGATGTATGCAATGGTATGTATGAGGCCGAACATAGCGTATGCAGTTGGTGTTGCTAGTAGATTTCTTGCAAATCCAGGAAAAGAGCATTGAGCAGCAGTGAAGTAGATCCTTAGATATCTCAGAGGTAGCTCCAAAAATTATTTAAGTTTTGGGGGTGGACCACCTGTTCTGACAGGTTACACAGATGCAGATATGGCAAGGGATATAGATACAAGGAAGTCCACATCATGTTTTGTTCTTACTTTTGCAGGGGGAGCTGTGTCATGGCAATCCAGGTTGCAAAGGTGTATTGCTCTCTCCACCACAGAGGCGGAACATATTGCTGCTACAGAGGTTTGCAAAGAGATGTTGTGGATAAAAGAATTCTTACATGAATTGGGGCTGAAATAAGAAAGCTATGTGGTGTACTGTGACAGCCAAAGCGCCATCCACTTGTGCAAGAACCCAACTTTTCATTCCAAGTCAAAGCACATTGATGTCAGATACCACTGGATTAGAAATGTGTTTAAAGAGAAGTAACTGAACCTTCAGAAAGTTCACACAGATGACAATGGGGCAGACATGTTGACAAAGACTTTGTCAAAAGAAAGACAAGAGGTTTGCCGACGACTGGTCGGCATGACTACACTCTGAACAGTCTCGGGGCAGCCTCCCTTATGGGCTGAAGGGGGAGGTTGTTGGGCCTACGACCCTTTTTATATTTTTCAGCCCAGTGCCTGTCCGGTCTCTGTCTGAATATTGCCAGTCGACCGTCGCCACTGGGCCGGTCGACCGGAACTGGTCTTCCAACAACATGAAACTGTCGGTCGACCGCCCCTAGACCGGCCACCCCGAAGCAGCAACTTTTGACTTCTTTCCCCATGGTCGAAAAGGGATAATATCCTTGGTTTGTTTAATGCCAAAGTCATTGGGACAAGCCATGATTGATGAATCTGGTCCTTGGGTTGTTCCTTGATCACTCTAGATATATAAAACATCTTATTTGGGTTTAAACCCTAAGCATGAGATGAGATCTAGGGAGGCCATCAAGGGTGAAGAGAGGAGGTTACTGTAGCTCCGGGAAGAAGGTGCTGCTAGAGGAAGAAGGAGAGCAAGAAGGGAAGATCTCCATCAACTGAACAGGTTTCTCACTACAGGGAAGATCAGGTTTGCAGTAGGTTCTACTGTGATCGAGTAGGATAGTTCAGTTGTTATTGAATCCCAGTTTCTTCTCTAGTAATCCTAACTCAAGTCTTGGCAAGAGATCTTGAGTAATCTGTACTTTCATCATATTCTTAGTGAATTCTCCTCTCTGGTTTGCCCGTGATTTTTCCCCTTCACATTGGAGGGATTTTCCATGTAAATCTGGTGTTCTATGTGAGTGTGTTGTTTCGATTAAAATTTTCCGCTGCGTTATACGGTTTCAATATTTGTTAGTACACATAGCATTGGAATTTTTTCCCTTTAGCCACTGCATGGGCTCGTCTTCTCCTGGGCTGGTCTTCTTCTCCTCAGTGCTGCTCTCGCTGGTTTGCCTCTCCTTCCCGCTCCTCTTCTTCTTAGTGGCTCTCTGCGTGTGTTTCGGCTCTAGTGCTCTCTCTTTTCCCTGTAGAGGTGATACCGGGAGCTGCTCGAAGAGGTGCATGGAGGAAGCTGTGCCACCAACAGAGGGTGGGGCGCCAGTGCTGGAACGATACATGGAGAATCCGCTAGCACTCGTGGGCTCCCTAATGTGGGATTGCTGCGTCGGTGGAGACGATGGCATTGGTGGGGACGCAGGGTAAGGGTGGTAAGAAAGGAAGCCCAGCTCCACTCGGTTGTCTTTTTTGTTCTTTTTCTTCTGGGCAGGATGGATAGCCTTTGTTGATCCATCTCACAGTGCTTGTATATTCTATTTTTTTTCAAAAGAATATTTTTGACAAACATGCATGGCGAGATGGGCATTATATTTTTGCGAAAAGAAGTAATAGAATGAGATTTGGTCTATTTTTCTGTCTAGGTATGTTTCTTTGACCTCCTTATGTTTATGTTCATCAGAGACGAGGTTGAGATTTCAAGATATTGTTTTATAGACAGGACTTTCATGAAAAACAATTTACGTTAACAAAATAAAAAATGACTACATTATCAATAAGTAAATTATAAGAAATCTTTTAAATTTTACAAACATTTTGCTTATTTTGAGAATAATGGAAGAAATTCAAAAAACTGTCTTCGTCAATTATGGTCGAACATAGAGAGAGAGAGAGAGAGAGTTCACCACCATGGGTGAAAAGGGAGAGGCACCTCTACAAACTCATCAGTCATTATTGTCGGGTTACCCCAAAACTTATCAGAATACACTGGGTTAAAAATAAGTTAACCCTCCTCTTTACAATCGGAGTTAATCCCACATTTATAAAACTGAAAGTGGGTTAACTCTGGGACAAACTAACCAGGTCGAGTAAACCCACTTTTGTCCTAACCCGCTACCAAATACATGCCTACTGTTTTATGGAGAGCTAACACGCTGGTGCGCATTGTTTCTCAACAAGGCAAGCACACCTCTTTAATATTCTACTCTAGCCATCAATCAAGTCGACTTGGCTGATAGTTTTCTGCAAATTCCATGTATAGACATCAGGCACTGAGGTTGGAACCTTATTATGAAAACATGTTCAGATCTTCTCAAGCTTATTTCCACCTCCTACGATATGTTGATAGCTTGGCAAACGTTTCCTGGGAAAGCAGAATTATACTCACAACTGTACAGTGACAAATTAATCAAATCATGTCGAGAAATCAGTAGAGAACATACTTTACATACGGTTAAGGCTGCCACTGGACACGAAGGATACTGTAGAAAACAATACGAAAGGTGAAGGCCATCAAGTGTTGTGAAAGACTCAGAAGCTATTATTGGCTGTTGCACTCCAGATTTCACAAAGGCAGTTACTCAACAAAGTCCAAAGGTTTCCTTGAGATATCGCTCAATCGTACCATGTAGTAGCCTACATTGGACTTTCTGCGGCATTAAACATGCTCCATGACAAGTTTTCAATTATTTGTGCCATCTTACATCCCCCTATCCCCGAAGGGATTGATGCCCTAGCCATTGTCGAGTAGTTGGCATGACAATCATGAAATGGATATTTCCTTTAGCTGTATTGCTACTTCTTGTTCGCATAATTCCTGAAATGAATAGCATCAATCTGAAATAGTTTTAACTAAATAAGACAAGAAACTTCGGAAATTGTGAAGAAAAGATCAACAATAAAAGAATGGAACCGGATAACTTGAACTCATAATGCTTACTGTCAACTTTTGAACAATTATTTTCAGCACCATTAGCCTCATTGCCTGTGGTGCTTACCAACCCACATACTTAGTCCAGTACCTACCAATCAATAGAAAACAGGGTACCACATGGGCAATGGAAGTGACATCAGACTGACAAGGCATGGAAACAAGTTCATTTTCCTTGGGATTTGGATTTACAAATTCTATGACGGCAGTCATGGCACAGATGGAGGACAAGGACCTGAGAAGAAGAAGATGATGATGATGGCTACTTCAGCATTATCAACAGAAATTTCTGTTGCACGAATAGTTCATCAGGGGTGAAAGGTAGGCAATGATAGAGACCAAGAAGATGCTTTTTCTCTTTTAGCAAGAAAAGCAAGACTTTGAGAGGGACTTTTACTGAAAGTTGTGGGAGGTTCTTCACTGAAGGGATGGGCTGTTTGAAAGCAAATACATGGATCATCTACAACTTGAATATCTCTGTCTATTCATTGAAGCAGATGTTAAAGAAGTATGTTTCCAACAGGTATATGAAAAGACCAACCCAGAGAAAACCACAAACTAGAAAAATCAGCAAGCACTTTTTCTTTAAGCTCAACAGTAAACAGATGTAAGCACTATTCGTGGATGTATGCATCACCTTGTTTTTCCTGTTTTATTAGCACAAAAGTCAGAGAATACATCAAAGATTGACACAGAAGTATATATGCATAGGATTGCTGGGAAATAGTCAAAAGGACAAACTGAAAAACACGAATCAGGTAGACAAAAACCCAATTCAAGTGGGGAAACATGACCACTACTTACAATCTTTGAATATAACCATGAATTAGAAGAAAAGGGAACTAAAGTACTACCCACTTAAGAAGATGAAGAGATGAAGAAAGTACAAGCAAAGGGGATTTACCAATTACCTTTATCAGTAACAAATGACTTGTATAGAAGCAATGAAAGGAAGCAGAGGAATGGCAAGGAACTCCACTTCACATGGTGAGAATTTAACGTGATCCATCCTTTTAAGTGACCATCAGGTGACAATCCTTTCAAGTGACCATAAGGTGACCATCCCTCCTTGTCACATCCAGGGACATCATATACCACCGGTCAGAAAAAGGGAACCTGAACCATGCATAGTTTTAGCAAGTTAGCTGCCAATTATGTACACCTGCAAATGATACAAGCCTGTATAGTGTTACAGCTTCTGATAAGGCATGTCCACAATGTTTTTTAATCTGAATCTCTGCATAATATGTGCTTTTAAGATTAGATTCTGCAATTAAAATTTGCTGCAAGATAAAGAGAAAGCATAATGTGATTAAGTAACCAAAAAAATTCACATAAGTATGATGTCTATTCTTAAAATTTGCCATTTTCCATGTAGAAAGAAGGCGGAATAGCAGAAAATCATCAGTATGATGTCTATAATTGTACGACAAGATAGGCTGACCAGTAAGCTTGGTCCAAACTAAGCATTGAATGGAAAAAAGACCAATCATACCCCACATAAAAAGATCTTTGCATCCAATGCCAATTATGTGCACTTTCAAATGATCCATGTCCCAAACTCTCATGCCAAAATATCTCTGTCTGATAACCTGCGCCCACAGCCCCTCATCTCCCGTCCCTAGTCTCCCCAGCCACTTACACAAGAGAGCTAGATTAAAGTCTCTCACATCCTTGATCCACGGGTCTCCCTCTTCCTTATTACCCTGCCCTACTTGATATCATCCAACCCCTACATCTCCCCTCACTTCCATGCCAAAAGAACTTCCCCTGAATAGACTCAATCTTCTTCACCACTGTCCTCGAGATACAGAATATAGAGAGAAAATAAATAGGTAAACTATCCAAAACTGATCTGCAATGTACTAACCTGTCCCCATAAAATAGTAGTCTAACCTTCCAACCAGCCAACGTGGACTCGTATCTTTGTAAGATAGGAAACCAATTAGCACACCGTAGAGCACCTGGGGTCAGAGGGAGACCCAGATAAGAGATAGGAAAAGCTCCTAAGTAACAGCCCAAAATGCACGACGTCCTCTCAAGAGCCCTGTCCACCATGTTAACCCTAACAAACATGCTCTCGTTGAAGTTAACCTTCAGCCCACTGACCTCCTCCAACTACTTCAGCAAAAGTCTAGCTACACAAAGTTACTACTCATCCTCAGCCAGAAACAAGATAATAACATCTGCATACTATAAGTGAGTGACTGATGGGCTATCTGTAATATCCCGGACCCTTCGGATCTTTCTTCTTGGGTGCCGAAATTATTTTCTCGGAGAATTTGTTCTCTTTACGCCCGGAGTTATCTTTCGGACATTTTTCAGGTTCGGATCCGTGCGTTTCGGATCAATTTCGGAGGTCCCGGAACGTGTTCCGCGGTTTCCCGTGTTTTTCCCTGACAGGACCTACGGAACCCCGTAGCGGGTAAACCGGGTCGTTCACCTACTCAGGGATGGTACCATGACGATCAGCGTGTTCCGAGGATCGCGCATGTATATTTTTCTATTTTTCAAAAAATCCGGATTTTCTATATAACCCCATTTCTTTTTCTTTTTCTCCTTTCTCTTTCTTCTTCTTCCTCCTTCTTCCTCCCGTGAGCGACCGGCGCCCCTCTCCTCCCCCTCCCGTGGACGCGGCGGCGTGCTCCCCTCCGGCTGCAGACGGTGGTGGGTGATGGCGCGGCGACGGCGGTAGCGGTAGCGGCGTGTGTGGTTCGTGGGAAGCTCGGGAAGAACGAGGGTTTCAAGCGAGCTTTTGAAGATCGGCGGCGACCCGCCGCATTTCGGACGAATCCGAGGTAGGGTGACGATTCTTAGCTCGGCATTTATCTTCCCCGTGATTTCTAGGCCGAGGCGAGGTCGAGAGAGGGCTATTTTGTGCCGAGAAGGGAAAATCATGTTTTGGGGTTTGAGTGGCCGATCTAGGGTTTTAATTCGCCATTTTGTGGTTTGTGAGCATCAAAAAATGCATTGGGGGCTTGGGAACAAGTTTCCCTTTTGTTTCCCCTTCACCCGGGGGTGAATGAGGCGTGGAATGGCGATTTTGGGGTTTTCCCGCCGTTCTCGATTTTCTGAAAGTCTGGCGGTTCTTCCAGTGACCGCCACTTCCTTTTGGCGGTCCCCATACAACCGTTTTTAGCGTCCCGTGTGTGGATTGGGCCTGGCGGTCACACGATGAACTGCCAGAGCCAGGTGGCGGCCTATTAGCCGACCGCCAGTCGAGTTGGCCGGCGTGGCCTTCGAGGCGTTTTGACCGTTGGATTTTTGACCGTTGGAGGTTTTGGGGTCAGGCGGCCGAAAGTACGACCGCCTTATGCCCAT
This sequence comes from Amorphophallus konjac, assembly GCA_022559845.1. Classification (NCBI taxonomy): domain Eukaryota; kingdom Viridiplantae; phylum Streptophyta; class Magnoliopsida; order Alismatales; family Araceae; genus Amorphophallus; species Amorphophallus konjac. Next base: position 96,915 of record JAHNEJ010002412.1, on the reverse strand, counting down.
TGGCGGCCCTATATAGGACCGTTTGCGCCTCCATAACCCAGAGGGTGGCGGCCCTATATAGGACCGTTTGCGCCTCCATAACCCAGAGGGTGGCGGTCTATAATGAGACCGCTACATCGCCATGGCGGCCTAAAGCTGAACTGCTATCCCTTGTGGCGGCCCAAAGGTGGACCGCCAGGGGTTTATGCCCAACTGGAGTTATGTTTTGCCGATTCGAGTCCCGGGTGAGTGGACCTCAATCCGCGTGCTGACCCGTGGTCTGACTGATGATGGGCATCATGTGGGGGCCACATGTTAGGGTGCCGTGGGGTCCCGGGAGGTGGTGTTCTCGGCTTGTGTCACCGTGAGTCGGTGTCGGTACGAGGAGCGGCCCTTGTACTTTGTCCGGTTTAGACATTATTTTCTGTTGATTAGAGAGTCTACTCCTTCAGTGACCCTCCACTAGTCGTAGCCTTCCGACACGCGTGTGGTCCCACCAGGGAGTGGTGGCGAAGCTACCTGAGAGACGGTTTTAGGCTGGTTACCGTGGGCCTCCTACTATTGCGGCTCGAGTCCGGGCCAGGAGGACGAACCAGCTAGAGGGCCTGACGTCGCGCAGTCAGTCAGTGTGTGCACATGTGGTCGGGGACATCGGACGCGTGCCGACGAGCACGACCCCGACTAGACCCTTGTTAGTGTTACTTGTGAGTGTCTCAGTTTTCGCCTGGGGCGAGTAGAGAGACACGGCGGCGCGGTATAAGTTGTCAGGGGACGCATCCGGCTGTGCTTCTGGTGGTTGGTACCCATGTCTTTGTCTGGTAGCGACTCTTGAGTTTTGACGAGTTGTCTCAATTTTCGTGCCGTGCGTTCGGTACTAGATGTAGTAGACCTTTCCCATTTATTTATTCTTGTAGCTCTCCGTTCTACGTCCTGCTAGTGGTAACTTGTAGCTGCTTTCCGCGCGGTTTCTCGGTTTGCGAGGTGGGGACCGGATGATCCCTACTGAGCCTTTGTTTTAAGGTTCATTCCCTGCATGTTTTCACCGTGTTTCAGGTGAGACGAGGCTTCAGGGGAGCGCTTCCGAGGCTCCACGTGGTTCAGGTGCCAAGGGTTAGTTGCCAGTTGCCAGGCCGGGGTATGCCCGTGTAGTTGTACCTTTCTCTTTGGACTGTACTAGTTGTGGACTACTGTTATATTTTAGACTGTTGTTATTATTGTGGACCATGTAATTTAATTAATGTCATTTATTGCTTCCTGCTTAACTCTTTTAAACTGCGTAGCTCTACAATTATTTTAGATTCTTGTGTGTCTCCACACCATCCCTTTTAACCCTTCCGAGTCTTCGGGCTCGTGGGTGGCGGTTCGAGATTCGGGTTATCGGGCCTTCCCGGTGTTCAGATCTCGGGTTGTTACAGCTGGTATTAGAGCACGGCTGTGGATATATATAGGAATCGTAAATAGTCGCAGTGGTCCACTAGTCCACAATGATGATGTAACTGGCTTAGGGCATCGTGTGTTTTATTGATTTCGTCGTTTTCCGTGTCTTCTATCTTTTTACAGTAGGCGAATATGGCGCTGAGGTGGAGGACTCGCTCTAAGCAAGGACAGTCGACAGAGGAGCAGAGCAGAGTGCCACCAGTTACCACCCAGGCAGGGGATGCAGCGAGAGTTCCGGGGGCCGAGGATTTCTTTCGGAGCATGTTTCAGTTCATATCTCAGCAGTTTGGCGGTGATGCTGGTGAGGGCTCGTCGTCCAGGGGCAATCCCAGTCAGGCCGCAGTCAGCAGATGGCTACCCAGCAGCAGAGCACTTTCCAGCCCTCTTTGGGTAGTACGGGAGCGTCGGCACCGACGGCGTTAGCGACAGGATCTGCGACTTTTGGCTCGAAGGTTAAGAGGTTCTTTAAGAAGAACTTTGGGAAGAAGCACAAGGATCAGAGGCAGGCGTCTTCTGGCAGTGTGCAACAGCCGATTCCCTATCAGTGTCAGGGATCGGTGGGTGGATCGCGGGGACCGTGTCCCCGATGTGACGAGTCGCATCCAGGCATACAGTGCACGACGCCAGTGATTTGTTTCAGGTGTGACCAGCCAGGGCACATGGCGCGCGACTGTCCCCAGAGGCCGCAGCAGCAGCAATATCCTCAGCAGCAGCAGCAGGGGCAGTATCCGCCGCTACCCAGGTCAGCGAGTGTGGGAGGCAGGCAGAAGTCCCGAGGCCAGATTACACACATGACTAGGGTAGAGGCAGAGGCGTCGCAGCTCGTGGAAGGTACCATTATGATTTTGGGTTGTGCGGCTCGAGTTTTGTTTGATTCTGGCGCGTCACATTCGTTTATTTCGGAGGATTTCGCGCTGAGTATTAAGGAGCTGGAGACCCAGTTATCCTGTGATTTGACAGTGAGATTGCCTTCTGGTGATTTTATGATCACTCCGTATTGTTTCGAGGAGGTTCCTGTGTGGGTGGAAGGGCGGAGTTTGCCGGCCAGATTTTATGTGTTGCCACTTCAGGACTTTGATGTGATTTTGAGCATGGATTGGCTCGAGGCACATCATGCCTTGGTGGATTGTGGCTCGAAGAAAGTTTATTTCCGGCGGCTTCGTGGACCTACCTTATATTTCCAAGGTATTAGGTCTTCCTCTTCCCGCTTTCTTATTTCGGCTATTAGGGCTAGTCGTTTGCTTGATGCGGATTGTCAGAGTTTCTCGCTTCTGTGGTGGCGGTGGACCAGTCGGAGCCGGATGTGGAGGACATTCCGGTGGTGTGCGAGTTTCCCGATGTTTTCCCGAGGACCTACCTGGATTATCTCCCCAGCGGGAGATTGATTTTGTGATCGAGATTGTGCCTGTCACGGGGCCTTTGTCGAAGGCTCCTTACTGTATGGCTCCCGCTGAGTTGAGAGAATTGAAGGCGCAGTTGCAGGAGTTACTCCCCAAAGGGTACATTCGTCCTAGTTTTTCCCCTTGGGATGCGCCAATGTTGTTTGTGAAGAAGAAGGATGGTAGTCTGAGGTTGTGCATTGACTACCGGCAGCTGAATGAGGTGACCGTTAAGAACAAGTATCCGTTGTCACGGATTGATGACTTGTTTGACCAACTTCAGTCTGCTCGAGTGTTCTTGCGGATTGATTTGCGTCCGGTTATTACCAGTTGCGGATTCGAGAGTCTGACATGGAGAAGACTGCGTTCAGCTCGAGATATGGGCATTATGAGTTTCTGGTGATGCCGTTTGGGCTCACCAATGCCCCCGCAATATTTATGGATTTGATGCAGAGGATGTTCCGTTCTTACCTGGACCATTTCATGATCGTGTTTGTGGACGACATCCTTGTTTATTCGCAGTCTGCAGAGGAGCATGTGTATCATTTGAGGGTTGTGTTGCAGATTTTGCGAGATCACCAGTTGTATGCTAAGCTCAACAATTGTGAGTTTTGGCTTCACGAGGTGCACTTTTTGGGGCACGTGATTTTTGGTGATGGTATTTCCGTGGATCCAGCCAAGGTCGAGGCAGTGATGCAGTGGTCGAGGCCAAGGTCCGTGACGGAGATTCGGAGTTTCTTGGGGCTTGCAGGTTATTACCGGAGATTCATTCAAGATTTTGCTCGTGTTGCAGCCCCGATGACCAGACTTACGCGGAAGGATGTGCCGTTTGTATGGTCTGATAAGTGTGAGCGGAGCTTTATGGAGCTTAGGAGGTTGCTCACCTCGGCACCGGTGCTGGTGTTGCCTTCTGGATCGGGAGGTTTTGTGGTGTGTACAGATGCTTCCGGGATTGGGTTGGGTGCTGTGCTGATGCAGCACGGTAGAGTTGTGGCTTATGCATCTCGGCAGTTGAAGCCACATGAGAAGAACTACCCTACCCATGACCTTGGGTTGGCGGCTGTGATCTTTGCGTTGAAGATTTGGAGGCATTATCTGTACGGTGAGAAGTTCGAGGTGTTCACAGACCATCAGAGTTTGAGGTATGTGTTCACTCAGAAGGACCTTAACCTCAGGCAGAGGCGATGGATGGAGTATATGAAGGATTATGACTTCACCCTGTCTTATCAGCCGGGCAGGATGAATGTCGTTGCCGATGCCTTGAGTAGGAAGGTTGTGGTCAGCGCGATGATGATGAGGAAGTGGAGGCTCTGGGAACAAGTGCCATCCGTGTCATTTAGGCTCAAGGTTTCCCAAGAGCCGGGGTCAGCTGTTCTTGCGAGCTTGACTGTCACGCCAGCGATTCGTCGTCAGGTGACAGATGCTCAGCGTGCAGACCCTGAGTTGCCCCGGATTTTGGCTTTGGCTGATGTGGAGTTCGACAAGGACGGAGCTGTGAGATTCTGTGGCAGGCTATACGTCCCGGCCGAAGAGCAAGTGAGGCGTGCGGTGCTACTAGAGGCTCATGGAAGCCGGTACACTGTACACCTGGGTGCGACGAAGATGTATCGGAACTTGAAGAGAAAGTTCTGGTGGCCTGACATGAAGAGAGATATTGCCAAATATGTGGCCAGATGCCTGACCTGTCAGCAGGTGAAGGTGGAGCATCAGCGACCAGGAGATATGCTTCAGCCCTTGGGGGTTCCCGCGTGGAAATGGAACCACGTGACCACGGATTTTGTGGTGGGATTGCCGAGAACTCCGAGTGGGCAGGATAGTATTTGGTTGCTGGAGGATAGGCTGACGAAGGTGGCTCGGTTGTTACCGATCAAAGTTAGCTGGAGTGTGCCCAAGTTGGCTCGTCTTTATGTGGAGCGGATCGTACCTTTGCATGGGGGATTCCCATTTCCATTGTGTCAGATCGAGATCCGCGGTTCACTTCTGGGTTCTGGAGGAGTTTCCAACGAGCTCTTGACACGGAGTTAGCGTTTAGCTCAGCATATCATCCTCAGTCAGATGGTCAGTCGGAGAGGACCATTCAGACGTTAGAGGATATGTTGAGATCCTGTTGCCTGGAATGGCAAGGGAGTTGGATTCACCATCTACCGTTGGTGGAGTTTGCCTATAACAACGGCTATCATTCGAGCATTGGGATGGCTCCTTATGAGGCGTTGTATGGGCGACCGTGTCGGACTCCACTCGATTGGTCGGAGGTTGGTGAGCGTGTTGTGACGGAACCGGAGCTGGTGCAGCAGTGTATTGATGTGGTGCATCTGGTCCGTCAGAACATGTTGGCGGCGCAGAATCGGCAAAAGAGCTATGCCGATCGGAGGAGGCAGCCACTTAGTTTCGCGGTCGGTGACCGAGTATTTTTGAGGGTTTCTCCCATGAAGGGAGTGATGCGATTTGGACAGCGTGAGAAGTTGAGTCCCCGCTATGTTGGTCCATTTCCCATCGTGGAGCGCATTGGCGAGGTTGCTTATCAGTTGCAGCTCCCTCCTGAGTTTGCAGCGGTGCATGATGTGTTCCATGTCTCAATGTTGAGGAAGCATATGCCCGATGATTCTCATGTGTTGGAGGATTCTATTTGGCCCGAGGTGACTCCCGATCTGTCTCTACCGGAGTTCCCTATCCGTATTGAGGATCGGCGAGAGCAACACCTGCGGAACAAGGTTATCCCTCTGGTTAAGATGGTGTGGCAGCGGCACTCTGGCGGTGAGGCGTCTTGGGAGCGTGAGGACGAGATGCGTCAGCAGTTCCCTTATCTGTTCGAGTAAGTCTCCTTTTCTTTCCCCTGTACTTTATTAACAAATTTCGAGGACGAAATTTGTTAAGGGGGGAGGCTATAATATCCCGGACCCTTCGGATCTTTCTTCTTGGGTCCCAGATTTATTTTCTCAGAGAATTTGTTCTCTTTACGCCCGGAGTTATCTTTCGGACATTTTTTGGGTTCGGATCCGTGCGTTTCGGATCAGTTTCGGAGGTCCCGGAACGTGTTCCACGGTTTCTCGTGTTTTTCCCTGACAGGACCTACGGAACCCCGTAGCGGATAAACCAGGTCGTTCACCTACTCAGGGATGGTATCATGGCGATCAGCGTGTTCCGAGGATCACGCAACTATATTTTTCTATGTTTTCGTATTTTTCAGAAAATCCGGATTTTCTATATAACCCCATTTCTTTTTCTTTTCTCCTTTCTCTTTCTTCTTCTTCCTCCTTCCTCCCGTGAGCGACCAACGCCCCTCTCCCGTGGACGCGGCGACGTGCTCCCCTCCGGCTGCAGACGGCGGTGGGTGACGACGGGGCGACGGCGGTAGCGGCGTGGTGATCGTGGCGGCGTGCGTGGTTCGTGGGAAGCTCGGGAAGAACGAGGGTTTCAAGCGAGCTTTTGAGGATCGACGGCGACCCGCCGCGTTTTGGACGAATCCGAGGTAGGGTGACGATCCTTAGCTCGACATTTATCTTCCCCGTGATTTCTAGGCCGAGACGAGGTCGAGAGAGGGCTATTTTGTGCCGGGAAGAGAAAATCATGTTTTGGGACTTGAGTGGCCGATCTAGTATTTTAATCCGCCATTTTGTGGTTTGTGGGCATCAAAAGATGCATTGGGGGTTTGGGAACAAGTTTCCCTTTTGTTTCCCCTTCACCCGGGGGTGAATGGGGCGTGGAATGGCGATTTTGGGGTTTTTCCGCCGTTCTCGATTTTCTGGTCGTCTGGCGGGTCCTTCCAGTGACCGCCACTTCCTTTTGGCGGTCCCCATACGACCGTTTTTAGCGTCCCGTGTGTGGATTGGGCCTGGCGGTCACACGATGAACGGCCAGAGCCAGGTGGCGGCCTATTAGCCGACCGCCAGCCGAGTTGGCCGGCGTGGCCTTCGAGGCGTTTTGACCATTGGATTTTTGACCGTTGGAGGTTTTGGGGTCTGGCGGTCGAAGGTACGATTGCCTTATGCCCATTGGCGGCCCTATATAGGACCGTTGGTGCCTCCATAACCCAGAGGGTGGCGGTCTATAATGAGGCCGCTACATCCCTGTGGCGGCCTAAAGCTGAACCGCTAGCCCTTGTGGCGGCCCAAAGGTGGACCGCCAGCGGTTTATGCCCAACTGGAGTTATGTTTTACCGATTCGAGTCCCGGGTGAGTGGACCTCAATCCGCGTGCTGACCCGTGGTCTGATTGATGCTGGACATCATGTGGGGGCCACATGTTAGGGTGCCGTGGGGTCCCGGGAGGTGGTGTTCTCGGCTTGTGTCACCGTGAGTCGGTGTCGGTACGAGGAGCGGCCCTTGTACTTTGCCCGGTTTAGACGTTATTTTCTGTTGACTAGAGAGTCTACTCCTTCAGTGACCCTCCACTAGTCGTAGCCTTCCGACACGCGTGTGGGGGGAGTGGTGGCGAGGCTACCCGAGAGACGGTTTTAGGCTGGTTACTGTGGACCTCCTACTGTGGCGGCTCGAGTCCGGGCCGGGAGGACGAACCAGCTAGAGGGCCTGACGTCGCGCAGTCAGTCAGTGTGTGCACACGTGGTCGGGGACTTCGGACGCGTGCTGACGAGCACGACCCCGACTAGACCCTTGTTAGTGTTACTTGTGAGTGTCTCAGTTTCCGCCTGGGACATGTAGGGAGACACGGCGGCGCGGTATAAGTCGTCAGGGGACGTATCCGGCTGTGCTACTGGTGGTTGGTACTCCTGTCTCTGTCTGGTAGCGACCCTTGAGTTTTGACGAATTGTCTCGGTTTTCGTGCCGTGCGTTCGGTACTAGACGTAGTAGAGCTTTCCCGTTTATTTATTCTTGTAGCTCTCCGCTCTACGTCCTGCTAGTGGTAGCTTGTAGCTACTTTCCGCGCGGTTTCTCGGTTTGCGAGGTAGGGACCGGATGATCCCTACTGAGCCTTTTGTTTTAAGGCTCATTCCCTGCGTGTTTTCACCGTGTTTCAGGTGAGACGAGGCTTCAGGAGAGCGCTTCCGAGGCTCCACGTGGTTCAGGTGCCCATGGTTAGTTGCCAGTTGCCAGGCCGGGCTGTTCCCCGTGTAGTTGTACCTTTCTCTTTGGACTGTACTAGTTGTGGACTACTGTTATATTTTAGACTGCTGTTATTATTGTGGACCATGTAATTTAATTAATGTCATTTATTGCTTCCTGTTTAACTCTTTTAAACTGCGTAGCTCTGCAATTATTTTAGATTCTTGTGTGTCTCCACACCATCCTTTTTAACCCTTCCAAGTCTTCGGGCTCGTGGGTGGCGGTTCGAGATTCGGGTTATCGGGGCTTCCCGATGTTCGGATCTCGGGTCGTTACACTATCTCTCCTTACTTGAAAACCCTTGATCAAACTAGAAGCCTCTGCTCTCAGCCACACCCTACTCAGCACATGAGCCACAAGCACAAAGGGAAGAAGAGACATAGGATCTCCCTGTCGAAGCCCCTATCACTGTGGAAAAAAGAACTTGGCTTCCACTTGACAAGGACAACAAAGGAGCAAAGGAAATACAGGCCCAAACCCAGTTGACCCACCTCTCCCCAAAGCCCATCTTCTCCAACATACGTCTTCTCGAAGTCCAGTTTGAGGACTACTTTCCTCCTCTTGAGTCTTCATGTCAAATAAACACTCACGGGCCACCAAGAAATTATCCTGAATATGTCTCCCCCCTGATGAAGGCTCCCTAAAAATAGCTGACCACCTTATCCATAACTCTAACCAACCTCCCAGCCAGCATCTTAGTGATAATCTTGTAGGTGCCATTCAAAATACTAATGGGCCTGAAGTCCAGCGAATCTTGCGCTCTATGTTTCTTGGGGATAAGGACCAAGAGGGTCTTATTGATCCCCCTCCAAACGTGCCCTCGCCTCCCGGAACTCCCTCACAGCTGCTAAAAGCTCAACTTTGATGACATCCCAACATCTCTCGAAGAAGGTCAATGGGAACCCATCCGGCTCTAGAGCTCTGCCCCCTACGAGAAAGAAGACTGCCTGGTGAATCTCCTCCTCTGTAAAACTCTGTGAGATAGCGTCCCGCTCCTCGAATGAGAGACGGAGATGGAGATCATCTACAATCCTTGGCTTAAAGCGGTCATCCTCAGTGAACAGCCTGGAGTAGAAGTCCCTCACCGGACTCCTGATCTGCTCATCTGACGAAACAAAATGGTCCCCCACCCTGATGCAAGTAATGGTGTTAACTCTTCTCCTCCCTGAAGTAATGTGCTGAAGTAAGTTGTATTCTTGTCCCCCTCTTTGATCCATCTGTCTCTCGGCTTCTGCCTCCAATAGATCTTCTCCCTAGAGAGGATCTCATCAAACTGGCACATGAGCGAATCCTGAGACTCCTATCCTCTGCATCAATGAGTCATGTCTCCTTCAAATAGTCCAGACCTTCAATCTGTTGAAGAATTCTATCCTTAGTTGTCCTCCCCGAGAGGGTTTTGTCTGCCCCCCCAAGTCTTGAGGACCTGAGCAGTGTGCCTCAACTTCAACACCGGAGTAGCCATAAGAGACCTACTAGTAGCATGTGAGATCCATGCTCCCCTGACAGTGTCCATGAAATCTGCCTCCCTAAACTAGAACTACTCCGTTACGAAACTGAACCCCCTATCCTGCAACCAACTGGTCTTCAAAAGAATGGGCATGTGGTCCGACACTGATTTGGCCAAAGGGAGCACCTGCACATAAGGATAGTGATCCTTCCAATCAACAAACACTAGGAATCTATCCAACTTGGAGCAAGAAGCATCAACTCTCATGTTGAACCAAGTGCACTGACCATATGCCATGCCGATGTCCACCAAAGCTGCCTCCTCAATGAAGATAGTGAAGTCCTCCATATCCCCTGCATAGACATTCTCCCCCGTCCTCTCCTAAGGGGCAGCCACCGTATTGAAGTCCCCACCAACACACCATGGCCGGTCCGAGGAAAGATGATGGCTGACGAAGTCCTCCCACAGAAGCCGCTTCTCCTCCCTGCTTTGGGGACCGTACACTCCTGTGAAGTCCCAAGAGAAACCATCCTTCATATTAATGAAGTGAAGGGAGATGGCCCATCTACTTACTTGTCTGTCCAACACCACCTCTTCAACCTCATAAGGGTTCCAGAGGATCATAATCCCCCCAAACCTACCCTCTACCGGGCACACAACTCCCATGGAAAGTCTAGCACCCCTGACATTATCATCATAAATTCTACTTCCACGGAGTTTCTGGTTGTTATGTTTGCTCCAAATACTCCAGCAGACGGCATGTTGAATGGCTAGGAGAGCTTGACTTTTGGTGCATTTGCCTAGCTGAATGTTCCGCCTGTGGACGTGAACCCACATGTCCTGGATAAAGTGAAAAATAACTGGAAGCTGAACTAGAGACCTAGAAAGCTTCCATCCTTCACTGCTAATCAGGTGATGCACTTCAAACCCAGCCTACATAAGGAACAAATAGCACCACCAAAAGTCCAGAAAATCTTCTACGAGGCAAAATCCACAGAACCAAAGCCAGTTATGGATTTCATGAAACCCAGAACCAGCTCCAAAAATCCGTGCTTCCTGGAAACAGATGATATCAACTTTCTTTCCTCTTACCAGCTCACTGTCAGCAACGTGCTTACTGGATCCAATTAGATCCCTGACATTCCAGAAAGACAATGCTAAGGCCTCATTTGGAAACAATTATAATAATTGGAATCTCTGATATGATATAATCATTTCCATATCGAAAATGGGTATCTCGGCTTATGTGCATAGGGGTTTTGACGAAGAGGAGAAAGATAGATACAAAAAGGGGGAGAGATGGATTATCCCCATGATCCATCTTGAGGTAACTTATCGTGGATTTTGAGAGAGAAAAGGTGGTCAAAAAGTTTAAAATACAAACAAAGATACAAATCCCTTTTTCAAAAAAGAGGTAGGGGCGTTAGAATATAATAAATTCTAAATAACCTATAACCCAATGAAGCACCCAAATAAGATTTTTAACATGGATTGCCATCATTAAAAAGCTGAACATTCTTGAATCTGTAAGATTATGAGATTATAAAAACAATCCATATCCAATCATCTGATTGTCTTCCTTACGAAAAAAAAAAGATTTGGATATGTAAATTTATCTAGAAGCCCATCAATTTCATAAATACTAGGCTGGATTTTTATAACCCATTATAAGTAGCCCATAAAGAGAACTGGGTCAAACAATCAACTAATCTGATAGTTGAGAAGTCCACAAGCAATAGCTTGGTTTCTGTCAAACCAACCTGACCCGACGCAGATTAAATATTTGTGTTGGGATTGGACTGGATGCTGACAATTGAAATTTGGTTGGTCAAATATGGGTTAACCTGTTATAGAGAACAGGCTACCCCATGTAACAAGGTTGAGACTTCACCCACATTTCCAGAGCATCCACAACAAAGAAAATTTTGACATTTTTCCCCCAAAAATATGAAGATAACAAGTTCAATACAACTTCCAAGATCTCAGCCTTCTTTTTCTCCCTTTTTTTTTCATCCCTTAAGATAATAGCTATTTGAAAGTACTGTACTACAGTATTAATACTAGGTTCTCCAACAAAAAAGTATCATAATATAATTTAAGAAAAGTTCATAAAGCACTAGACCACAGAAGAACCTGATTGAATAAGTGTCAACTGACACATGGAATCAGAATAGCATCCCATGACAGTTTTTCTAAACATCCCAATCTGGTTTTTTTACCCCAGAAAAAAAAGGTAGTCTGCAGGACAACCTTTCGACAGCACCAATCTAAACTAAGAGTTCAACAAAACAGGAAATGCAAAATGCTCATGTATTCTGGATGAAAGACATTCCTATCGGGCACATAAAACAGGCATTAAGGTAAAATGATGACTAGTTCATCCTAAGCACCAATGAATGGTTATACTAATGCTAGGATACTTCATTGATTCTAATGAGATGGAGCATACATAAATTTAAAGACATGGCATATTTGAGTGACGTGAAGAAATAAGCACATTACAAAAAAAATTGCTCATAAATTTTTCAGAAGTATACCTTGCCAAGTCAAGACATTGCTGCTATAGGGTGTTGCTCATCTCTAGGACCATGTAACCTTTGACAAGCTTTCCACATTTCAACCTTTTCCCTTTTAAAATGTAGTTTTGCACCAAGGAGTCCAAAAGTGACACCGCATGTACTTCCCTGAAAACGGCAATGTAAAAGAATCCATCTTGTTCTGAGGACTATGACAATTAATTCAAAAAGTACATTCATCAAACTAAGTTAAGTTGTCAGCTAAAACGACGAAATGCACCATGAATAAAAGATAGAAGATACCTGGTGAAACCATAAGGATCAGAACCGTTTTTCATTGCATGTACCATATAGAATTGAACAACAAAAAATGAAGATAGATGGACGATAGAACAAATGTCAAGCATGCCAGCCATTGGCACGCCAAAACCTCTGTGCATTTGCATAAACACGGGCTTCCTTAACCTTCAAGAAAAGTTTGTATGCTATTTCCACTTTGTTCATCTCCAATAGTTTGTTACTTAGTTTACTATAGACAATCCTCCCGATACAATGACCTTTTATGAGTGATTCCTCCACAACAAGGACAGCATTGTCGAGTTGCCCTATATTGCAAAGTCCATTGACTATGTACTCATAGACCTCAACATCCGAAGAATAACCACACTCTTGCATGTCCTCCCAGACCTTCAACACCATACCACATTTGCCAAACCTTGAAAGCCTCGTAAGCAAAAGCTTATAAGCTTTCAAGGATATCTTACATCCTGCTTTCTTACTCCTTTTGTAAATTAACATTGCGGCATGGGGAGGTCCATAGCTACACAAGGGCTCAATGAATGATGTAACGATACCTGTACTTGGGCAAATCCCTCTACTCAACATCTCATCAAAAAGTTCAAGGGCATCAGCAACTCTTCTGACCTTCAAAAAAGCACCAATCAAATTTCTGTATGTGTCAATATTGGGAAATTGGTTCCTGGAAACCATATCTTTATAGTATTTCAAGCATTCCTCCGAATCTCCCGCTGAGATAAAATTACAGATCATTGCATTGTAGGTGAGAGTATCTGGCAGACAACCCTTCTCCTCCATCTTGTCAAACACATCAACTGCATCATGGATCCTACCAGCTCTGCCTAGCCCTTCGATGAGATGAGCAAATGTACGGCTATCAGGGCTCAGCCCATCAGCAACCATTTCTTCCCAAGTTCGCTCTGCATTGCTAACCCTGCCCAATCTTGCCCAGCCACCAATAATCTCATTGTACGTCATCTTATCAAAACATATCTTTCCTTTCATTTTGTGGAAAAATGAATCTGCAACCCTAACATGGGACCGATGGCAGAGAGAATGGATGAGGGCATTCAACGCCTCCGAATCACGTTTAACCCCGAAGTCCTCCAGCCTTCCAAACAATTCAAGAGCTTTGTAGACACGGCGGGCTCTCACATAGCTGTCCACAAGCACTAATACAGTTCTGGAATCCGGCCGTATCCCTTCCTTCTTCATCCGAACCAAGATTTCCTCCATAGACCCAAAAAACTTCCTCCTGCCCAACGCCTTAAGCACCGTGCGATACGTATCAAGGCCCTTTGGCAAGCTCGGCTCTTTGATCGCCCAATCAAAGAAACAAACCATCGCCGCCCCGCCTAAATTACCCTTATTCAGCACATCCGCAAAGATCTCCGCCGTCAGTCCGACGCCGGTAGCGGACAGAGCGGCTTCCACCGCCGACCTCCCCCGGAGCTGCTGAAGGAAAACCCCCCGGAGCCTCTCCGCCGGGGAGAGGAGGCCGTCGAAGACGCTAGCTCTTGCGGGTTCCTCCTCCACCGGACTGACCTGTGTGGTGTGTGCCCGTGCGGGTTCCTCCTCCACCGGACTGAACTCCGTGTTGTGTACACACTGGGATAGTTCTACATCGACCGAGAGGAGATCCGAGAGCTGCTGGAGCACAAAGCGTTCGGAGACGCCATTCCCGTGGACGGCCGGCGTCTGCGGTGGGACGGGCGCATCCGGCGGGGGCTCGCGGGGGACTAGAGCTACGAATCGACGCCAACGGGGAGTAGGAGAGATGGGGTGCCTGGCTTTGCCAGCGGCAACGGAGAACCCGGGGCCTCTGAGTACTCGGAACGCCATGGGGGAGAGAGAGCTATGCAGCCGAGTAGCTCTGGGAGAGGAGAGGGCGAGGACGGAGAACCAGAAGCTGTTTTTTGAAGACGAATACGTGGGAGGGGCATAGATGCTAGGGTGAAAGTAGAGGGACAAACTTTTTTTTAGAGGGATATTTCCTGTTTATCTCGGAAATAAATTACATTTTATATACTTTTTAATTTAATAAGATAATAAAATTAATTCAATTATAATCAGAAATAACTCTAGTGTATCTTGATTAAATTGATGCAGCAAAGTTGGTGGAATAATTTATCTCTCATTTAACTCGTTATCTATTAAAATAAACAAAACTAAACTCGGAGATAAATTAGTTCACTAGAGATATCACTCCGTTTGTCTATCTCTATGACATAAAGGGTTGAAGAATAAGTGAAGGGTTAGTATTATTTTGAACTTAAATTTTTAATCAAATAATATTTAATCAATTAAAATTTTGAGACGTCCTATTGTCTGCGTCTAGAAGTCAAGTAATCCCTTTCCCTAAGCGGAAATTATGTACATCATTTGGTATTCTAATTAGTCACCCTTCATATGCATGTCTCTGACTTTCCAAGGATTTGATTTCCACAACTTAAACAAAGAGAAGACAATATCATGACTGACAAAAGGCTGAAATGTAGTGGAGCACAATTAGTGTGGGGGAAAAATAGAATTAGAGGATCTCAATCCATTTTAACAAACTTCAGACCTTTAATTTCAGATGAAAGAGGAATATCAGGTTGTGGACAGTGGGCAGTTGGTTTATGAATGGAAACATTCTATTCAACTAACAGACTTGCAATGACACCAAATTAATAAAAATATCATGTTTTGTTTTACAATCATCCAAACAAATCTCTCTGGTTTTAAAATCAGAAAATACATCAATTTTAAATCCAATCATTCTAAAAAATGTGGAATTTATATCATTTTACAGCAAAACAAATAACACCTGAGTGATTACGATTTCACTATGTAGCAGGTCTCAGACTAACAATTTGTCAGAGAATTTGCTTCTCTTCTGTGATCTAAACTCGCAAAAAATGTATTTGGATTTTCCAAAAACCTGACCTGAGTTGGCACTTGATAAGCGCTCATTACGACGAAAACAGGATAGCTAGCCGTTTGGCAGGAGCAATACTGCAAACCAACCTTCTGGGCCTGAGGAATGTTGATGACCTTCGCCGTAAACCCGGCATGAAGACTTGCTGCTGCTTCACCGTCTTCTCTCGTCCTCTCTCTCTCTCTCCTTGTTTAACCTCTAGTCCTCCGCCTGCTCCTTCCTCAGACCATCCATCTCCTCTTCTATTGCTGTCTTCTCTCTCTCTTGCCTCTTCTTACCCTCCATCATTGAAGCATCTCTGATCCCTTCACAGAGAAGAACATCGGCCCCAACTCCGCCAACCAATGCGGCCCAACAGCGGTC
The DNA here is from genome assembly GCA_022559845.1 of Amorphophallus konjac. NCBI lineage: Eukaryota > Viridiplantae > Streptophyta > Magnoliopsida > Alismatales > Araceae > Amorphophallus > Amorphophallus konjac. The sequence continues at coordinate 81,518 of JAHNEJ010002412.1, read as the reverse complement.
ACACACTGCATGTACTCCTTTGTCGTCAACAACAGCTCGTGATCATGTATATATACCCAACATCATAAGGTGCACTACCGAGATGCAGATGGCAAGGCATTCCACTCTGGCAGTCAACGTACTCCCCCACACCTTTCAACCTCGGGGCGTTTTGGAAATACGCAGAACATATGGCCTTTCGCACCACATCCCAGTCCATGCCACAGGATGTCAAGGAAATCTTCAGGGATTTCAGTATATCCAGTAGTTGGGACCTTAACTCCCCTTTGCTTCCGGAGCCCTTTCACATACAGGAAGCGGTCACCGTACCAGTACTCTCCTTGGCACTGATTCGCCTTCCACTGTTGATACACATTTAGAAGTGTCAGGTGATCAGACTCGGGCACGGAGAGCTTCTCTCTCACTGCATCACTCTCTTCAGCTCTATCCCTTAGCCGAAAGAAGATTGAAGGCACTGATAACAAGGAGACGACAGTCAACACTTCGTTCAGGCACCCCAGCTGCCCTCCCATTGGTAACATCTTGGCCAGTGGTGGATCCAGCGGGAACTGAACCATCTTCCAGCCAATCTCTGTCAGGCCCCCGGCATTATCCAAGGCACCCAGTAACTAGACTCTCAATTCTTCCCAGTGATTTCAGCAATAAGACCACGTTAGTAAGATTAGTTCTTTAGATCTCAGGCACAGGGAGTAAGCAAACTCTGTATACAACTGAAAGCACGTGCCGGGCCCTGTCCTGCCTGCCGGCCCGGCGCGCTGACCAGCCGCAGCTCTATTGACCCGAAACACTTGGAGTGCATCCATGCCCATCCTCGGATTGTACACCTTCATCTTACCATAGCCCGTATCTATAACATAAAGGATCCCATCTACTGTTAGTGATGTTTCGGCAATATTTGTGGCGACAACGCACTTGCGTGCTCCATCTTCAGCTTTCAGGAAAATCCTGGCCTGCAAATCGGCTGGCAACTCAATACATGGGAAGTATACGGAGCTTTGGAGCTTCCCTCTTAGAAGAGGACACGATCTGCTCCATACACTCAGCAAGGGCATAGCAGGTTGCTTCGATCTCATCCTGCCCAGTCATAAATATAAGAATGTCGCCAGGACCATTGCTTATGTGAATGGTTGTGGCCTGCTCGACTGAAGCCTCAACGTAGTCCTCACAGGGTGTTCGACTGTACATAATATTCACAGGAAATGCCCGGCCAGGGATGTGGAGTTCCGGCACACCGTACCTCCAAAGAAGTCTGGGAACTTCTCTGCATCTAGCGTGGGAGACGTCACAATGAGCTTGAAGTCGCGAAGTCGAGCGACTACCTTCTTCAGTATGCCCAGCATCACATCTGCGTTTAGCGACCTCTGGTGGGCTTCGTCCATGATGACGTCCGAGTCGGGATCCTTCGGCGTCTCACGTAAGAGAACCCGTCATGTACATGATGAGCGTGTTGGGTGAGGTAACATCTTGGAACCGGATGGCATAGCCTACTCGATCGGTCGCCCACTTCCGTTCCCATCTCTTTCCTGACACATCTGGCTACGCTCTTGGCGGCGAGACGCCTGGGCTGCGTGCAACCCACGCCGCCGCCGCCCCTGGTGTATCCGTCCTCGTGCAAGTACTGAGCGAGCTGGGTCGTCTTCCCCGAGCCGGTCTCCCCGACGACGACGACGACGATTTGGTTCTCACGAACTGCCTGCAATAGTTCCTCCCGGACGGAATAGCTACCGTCGCTGCTGAGATACGGACTTGGACTTCGCGTAGTCGCTCACGGTCTCGTCTCCATCTTTCATGTGTCGAGAAAACTTCGCGTCCGGCCCGTTTGAAGTAAACTTCGCCCTCTTCCCCGACTACAGAAGTGTCTGCATCGATCTGCTCGGCGGTCTTCCGGCATCCAGTATATCCCCGAGTTTTGATCCGGCCAGCACCCAGAACCGCTGGCTCCCCCTGTTTCTCACGGATTTGTCTGACCAAAGTACAGCCTCTGCGTGAGATTACAGCCATCTCTGATGTGGGATCCTTCATGGGCATGACGGGCTCTGCCTGCTCGGTGAATACTACACTTCCATCCAGAAACGGAGGTTTTTGTGTCATGAACAAGGAGAACAACCTTACGTTCATCTTCTTCGTCTTCAAAGCCCATCATCCCCGTTCCCCTTACCACTCCGGATCTCAAGAACTGTCTATCCTCCCACTGAGCATTGTCGGCTGTCAGGTGGGACGACTTCTTGCTCCGGGCAAGGGTCATTGGATCAGTTCCATCTTTCCTGGTAGAATCATCCCCGAAAGAGAAGAGTGAGCTATCTCCATCACTTATTATACCATGTTCTTCCATATCATATCATGCGCGGTCGGCATCAAGGTCCTCCATCTCTTGCTGCATTGCCTCTGGAATCCCATGGCTGCACTTCGCGAGGAAAGAACCACCATCGACCTCGGCAATCTCAGAGCCTGCGGCGGGAAACGTAAGCCGATGCGGTCTTCTGCTGTGATGAGAGGTCGATGATGCCCTTCTTAAAGCACCGGAAGCGCGAACGGGGACCGGAGAAGGAGAAGCAGAATCCCATGGAGAAGCCGACGAACGCGGTGTACAGCCACCCAACCACCGGAAGCGCGAACGGGGACCGGAGAAGGAGAAGCAGAATCCCTTGGAGAAGCCGACGAACGCGGTGTACAGCCACCCAACCACGGGGAGACCAGCCTCGCATCAGGTGAGGTCGCAGCCGGCATGGACGATGAAGAAGGGAAACGATGCCGCCAACTAGCTACTGGCCAACGATCCCGACGTGGGGTGTCTTCCCATTCCCACCTTCCATCGAGCAGCTCGAGCTGGTGTTCTCTTAGAAGTATGGTCGTACCTTACTCTCTTTCGAGGTCGCCGGCATGAGGGCGGAGCTTGCCGAGGTCACCGACCTCCGCCGAGATCGGCATCGTACCTCGCCGTGCTCTCCGAGGAATACGGGCTGCTGTCGTCGCTCGCCAGGATGCGAGGCGCACGCGGTGGCGAGCGGGGAGGGCCTTCTAGGGCTTCGATTTGAAATCAGGGAATCGCAACGGGAAGAAGAAACACCGAGACAGGGGAATCGGCGGTGGTGGAGGCCATTTATAGTTGGGCTGTAGGGGTACTGGGTATACGAGTACTAGTCGGAGTTAGGACTGTCAGTGAGTTGGATTGATCTCATAGGTTTGTTGGTTTAACCTACTTTTGGACCGAGTCACAAGGTCTTTTTTGACCTGTGAATTTTTAGTCGAGTCTAAAAACTCGATCTAATTAGACTCGTAGGCTGGGCTCAGACTTTGAATTCGGCCTGCTGGCTGACCCGATATGTTCTCTTTTTTTATTATCACTTCAAATTTTAAAATTTTTTAATTAAAAATTATGTAATTTTATTTAATTAAAAATTTTAAAATTCTCTCTTTCACACAAATTATATATTTAATATTAAAATTTTAATTAATTTAACGAGATTATAAAATTTATATCATTAAATTTATTAATTTTTATTAAATTTATTATTTTATTTAAATTATCAGGTCAAGTTGGATCTTAGTCAAATTTTATATTTTTTTCATAATGTTGAGTCCGACCTGACTCGGCCCGACATAAGTCAAGTCCGGGTTAGACTCGGATCTTAATCCTGATAAGTCAGGTCCGAGCAGGACCGATCTAAATCCGACCCGAACCCGACCTATTGACCGCCCTAGTCGAAGTTGGCATTGAGAGGGGGGGGGGAATCCGACTCGGACTCCGACTCAGTCCCCCAACCCCCTAAACCCGGCGGCCCAACTATGTGAGCAAACGGAGGCTATGGGTATAATTGTAATACAAAGTTCCACTCCGGGTGTACACGCGAAATCCCCTCATGTCAAGAGAACCATTGTTGTTCTCCAGTCGACGGCGCCTTGCTTTAAACCTACCCTCTCCTCCCGTCACCTCTCTCTTTACTTCGTGCAGGATCCATGGCCATGCTCTCCGGGGACATCCCACCCAACAAAACCATCTACATCAAGAATCTCAATGAAAAAGTCAAGAAAGAAGGTATTTTCCCCTTTTGGCTGTTTTTTGGTATGCATATGTAGCATTAGGGCAACTCTGTTAGGGCTCGTGATGAGGTATTTTTCAGATTTTTTTACCTCGCTCTGGGTGTTCTCGCTTTGGTAGAATTGATCCGTGTTTTCTAGTTCTGGTGCTAAACGTCTTCGCGAGATTGTGTTTGTGTCACAGTCTTATCGCGAGTGGATGGGAAAGTTGTGTGCTATCTCTCGTGTTTGAGCTCGATGTGTCTTGTATGGTCCCTGTGACATCGGAATTTACTCGCTTAGTGTTGGCTTATCGATTACTATGTAGGCGAAAATCACATTCATACCACGGAGAAGTCGGTCGACACAAACATGCTGGCGTATATGCATTTTTTTTCATGGTTAATGCAGTATGGGTATGCAATGTCTTTTTCACTCTCTACTTACGACTGTTTAAAACTTGAACCCTCAAGTTATTATTTTTAGCATTTTCTGCTTCCAATATGTTGGTGATTCTGCCTTTATAAGGTCTTGAAATGCTATTGAATTATGCCTGTTTCTTCCGTCATCTGTTATGGCAGAATTGAAGAGGTCCCTTTATGCACTTTTCTCACAATATGGAAGGATATTAGATATAGTTGCACTGAAGACGGAGAAACTTCGCGGTCAAGCATGGGTTGTATTCAGTGAAGTCACAGCTGCAAGTGCTGCAGTTCGCCAGATGCAGAACTTTCCTTTCTATGACAAACCAATGGTACGTCTAGTGATGACAATAAGAGGCCCTTGAAAATTTTAATGTTTTGCATGGTTCTTTAACAATCTACTAGGACAGCATATACATTCTTTACGTTCTTTTTCTCTTATTTTGTTTGTTTTATTTTTCTTGGGTCTGATTACTCCGTGTCTAACACTGATGGTGGAGGATTCTGCTGAGAACTGTCCTCTGAAGATCTCAAAATATCAGCGCTTTCATGTTATGAGCACATTTATTTAATTGAAGTTGAAGATTTCTCCTTAGAACTTCAAAGACACTTAATAGGAGCTCGTAGTAGTCATGCTTAAATGTGCTCCACGTTTGTCAGTTTGTCTGTGATAAATGTCTTCAAGTTCTTTGTCTTTGATGGTGTCCATTTTCAACTTTTTTTTCTTGTTCCCATTGTTTTCAAAGCATCGCCTAGGCGACGCCTAGGCGACAAGGCGCTCCAAGGCGACCAGGCACCTAGGCGAGCAGCCCATTAAGGCACTCACCTGGCTACCTTGGTGCACATAGGCCACAATGGGCCTGTCTAGTCTGCCTTAGCAGGACATCCACTCCCTTTGAGGTAGGTTTTAGTATTTTGGTAAAATTTTAAGGATAATTTTGAAAAATTGACAAATGATATGTCAAGATTGGAAAGAGAAGACAAGACTTTCATTTCTCTTTCCCCTTTCTCTCGTATTCTTCTCCCTGTCGGTTCCTCTTCCCTCCTCTGAAGGACATTGATTCATATTTGCTTGGTGCACTTTTTGAAGCTAGTACTATTTTTGTCTCTTTTTGATAATTCACAAGTAAAAAATTATGAAAATATTATGTTGACGTGCTTATAACTTACCAAAAAATGTGTCATTTATACTTCCTTTTAATATAGAGAATAACTATTTGAATACCAAATTTTAGATTAAAATTTGTGTATTGATTGACATGTATTTGCAAATTCTTATTACTTTTCTCCTTATCAATTTGTTTTTATTTGCCATTTTTTCTATTTTTACTTTTTAAAATATAGATATATGTTGAAGACTTGTGAATATCAAATTTTCTATTAACTAAGATAGAACTTATATGTAGAAAATGTATAGTAGTAGTTCTCTTGCATTGTATTTAGTTATATAAACTAGGCTTCGCCTAGGCGCCTCGCCTTGTCGCCTAAGCACCAAGGCGGTGGGCCACCGCCTTGGTCGCCTTGAACGCCTTGACAACCATGTTGTTCCAAGTTCCCCTCCTGTTGACATAGTAAGCGTTAGTTGCACCTTTCTTATGGTCTGCATACCTTGTGTAATTCATCCTTCTGCTGTTAAATTTCCTGTTTAAATGGTGCAGCGCATACAATATGCCAAGACAAAGTCTGATTGCATTGCGAAAGAAGAAGGTACATATACTCCAAGAGAGAAAAGGAAGAAACAAGAAGAAAAAGGTTAGTATTCCACTAATACAGAAGGCAAACTAATTTGTTTTTACTAGGTCATCGGTAAGGTTACACAGTCTTATCTTAATCTCAGGGTAGGGTGTGAAGAATCCACATGCACATCCATCGTGAATTATCACCTGCCCATGAGGTTTTATCATATTTCAATGGTTGTCTCGAATACATATGTTCAATTCATTCAATAAGATCGGTATGATTGTTTGTGATATAGGAATGAAAAAAGCATTTAAACAGATTGATAATTAGATGTGTATATGAACCTCTTATTTTTAACTAATGTTTTTCCTACAACAAATACTGGATGGAGGCTCCTTTCTTAAGAGGAGAGAGAGGAGAGGAAATATTCACAAGGAAGGATTTCAAGAAAATATCAGAACTTCAGTTGTATCCTAGAATGGAGAAACTCAACAGAAGCAGAGGCCAGAGGGTTTTGGTTGCAGGTAGGCTTCGAAGTACAAGGCCCTTATTGTAGAGTGTGTTGTTAGTGAAGCTTAAGGAAAAGAAAAAGATGGTGTGAAGGGAAAGGTAACTTGAGAAAGCTTTGGCGGGATACTTTTCTGAGTTGTTTGGTAAAGAGAGTTGCTGAAGGCTTCGACGGATATGGAGGCAACTCTCTTTTCACTATTGAGATTTACATTCAATGAGCTAAGCAATGTGTTGTCAGAGAAGTGTAAGGGGGGGAGAAAAGATGGTTTAATGGGGAAAGGTTATTTGGGAAGGCTTGTACTTTTCTGAGTTGTTTGGTAAAGAAACTTGGCAAAGTCTTGGACAGAGATGAAAGCAACTCTCTTATGATCATTGAGATTTACTTTCAATGAGCTATTCATGTACCAAAGGAAACAATTTGAAAAATAGGATGAGGGAAGGCCAGAGTATTTTTGATGAGGTATTTTGATCATTTCTTGGTGTAGATGATAAGGGATTTTCAGATTGTAAGTTTGGTTGTAGACTTCTTAATAATAACTTATCAGAGGAAGAATTCACAAAGTAAATGTTAGAATTTCTATTATTAGCCTTGTAAATTGGACCATCTCTATTTACATATACGTTCAGTTCCATCTTTATATCTCTATTTTGCTGGAAAGCGGATAATTCAAAAAAGTTTATTTCCAGGCTGCCATTACATATCTTGAGGATGAGGTCTACTGGAGTCCAGGGATTTGGATCCTATTTATAGCATTTTAATCAAGCTTGGTGTCACAGTTATTGTGCCACTCTGTGAATGATGATGCTGATGAGAAATACTGCTGAGAGTCAAGGAGGTGGAGATGGAGGAATGACTGGGCAGTGGCTGTAGGAGCAAAACATTAGGATGGCAATGATCATGATCAATCATGGATATTGATCTTTAGGTATTTGCAATGTAATCAAGGACCTTTGGAGGATCTTGTAGAGGAGGGCCTCATTGATATGCATCCACATCCATAAAACTTAGGGTGCATCTACGTGTATAATTGACCTTGACCTGTTGTCCTCCATGAGCATGACGCAAATCTCACTTATTCAAGTGTAATAGTCCAAGGCAAGTCTCCTGAATGTTAGATTTTCCAATATGCAGACACACTAGATTGACTTAATTAAACATTGTTAATCCGGATTTAGAAACCGAGTCATGAGCACCATATTTTGGTATGTCCTTGGTTTTTAAACTGATTATGCTTCTAAATTATCCCACAATTTTTCATTCCCCCCTCCCCTCCGCCCCCATTGTGCATGTCTCTTTGTCAAAGATGGAAAAGAACATTTCTTCGGGACATACTACGGTGAGAAGTTTTTGTACTTGATTTTCTCTAAGCCCATATACATAAATAGCCAAACAAGGGATGCAGAATGCTGCAGATCCAGGTAAGTAATGTTGCCTCATCTGCAACATCTGTAACTGTAAGCAACTAAACATATCTTGACTGGAAGAGTGTTATCGTCCAATTATTTCTGTTTTGTTGGCTTTGTATGCTTGTCTACAAAACTTATTGGAAGTATCTTATGTCATGTAAATATGTACATGATCATTTTCTCACTTGATGGCAGCTGAAAAGAAACGGAGAGAAGAAGCGCAACGATCATCTGCTGCTAATAATGGCCCTGGTGCTCAGAGTAACGGGGTAAGTACTTCTCCATGAGTCTTTTTTCTTTGCCAAATGCTAATTTTGGGTATAAAATGAAGTATTATAAATGCCAAGTAATGTGTTAGTTCAATTGCTCGTGACTTAACAGAAACATGTCTTTGAGTATAATATTGCCATCTATTATCAACCATTAGCGAGTTTCATTATCGGAAACATTTGATGATTTCTAAAAGTTATAATGTTTCTTTCTGGTTATTTCTTAACTGCTTTTGGATCCAATTGTATGCTCACTGTTGAGTGTTGGAGTTAAATATAAAAGTGGCTTGTATATATTGGACCATTGTTCGTAACATTTTCTAGAACTAGTGCACATTTTTTTGGATCACCACCTTCCAGCAAGAAAGATTCTGGATGGTTCACCCAGAAAGCTTAATCTAAATAGGTGGAGAAAGTAGTGTGTGCTCATGCATATTACAAAATTGGTTACATCATAAGGCTAATCAGTTTCATTACCAAGGGATAATGTCATGCTTACAGGAGTAATATATGGAACCATGGCTTTAATGTATTTTTTAAGCTTCAATGTACCTCAAGGGTGTTTTCCATCTTTGGTTGGCAGACATATTCAAGAAGTTGGTAACTATCGGACACTCATTAAGGGAATGTGTGACGGAACTTTTAGCTGGAAACCTCTTTTGGCTTCCATTTGCTGCATTAAAAAAAACATATAGTGGGGGTGGTTATAACTGATTTTAGGTGGTTACGCTACTTAAACCATTCCTGACAACCCTAAATTTAGCCAAATCTAGGAAGCTCCAATTGGAGATCTTGGTTGGAAGCCAAGAAGTTGCATAAATGTCAAAGTCTAGGCCCTCCTTCAAAATTACGGGGCTGAGCTGAAATGTGTGGAAGCCCAAAAGTTATTCCAATTAGAGGCTGCACCAAGCCTCTGTTCAGTTGAACAAGGTACATTATCTTCTTTGGAGATGGTGTCTGCCATAGTTCTTGTAGAAGTCAAATGCTCGCAGGATATCCTAAGAGCACCTTTCTCATTTGAGGTGAACTTATTTTTTACTGAACAGAGATCTGATCAATGCCAAGACCGGGAGCATCTATGTATCTTATGACGAGGTCCCTCATGCGTGTAAGGAGCATAGGAAAGGTAGCCAAAAAAATGCAGCTATTATGAAGACTTGAACAGTTGAATGGCCCAACCGAACATCTAGGGGGGCTTTGCTAACCGAGCCCGGTTAGCACATTTGTATGTGAGGAGAGAGCGGGGCCCACCGCTCTCTCTCTCATCTGCTGGGTTAGCTTAAAAGGTTCTCAAACAGGCCCCTATAGTTTTATGATGAGGTCACTCATGCATGTGTGGAGCATGGGAAAGCCAAAGATTCATTTATTTTGAACCTTGCAAGGGGTAGTGTAGTGTGTTGAACAACACAACTGGACCTGATGTGTAATTAGTATTTAGTTCATCTCAGGATGAGAAGAATTATGGCTTGGACGACCTGAGCTATTTTAAAGAGTCTAATGGATTTGCTGCAAGTGGGCGAGCTTGGTGAGATGGAATTTCAGGTTGCACCAGTCAGAAAATATGAAATTTGTTCAGATCTCTGGTTGGGCAACATCCTTTTGAATGCTGAGGAAGGTGTTAGGTTAGAATACAGAGACAGGATAGATCTAGGATCTCAGGAGTTTCTGGCTATGGGGGGTCCAGATCTAGATTGACATATGTGCATTGGCTGCATCAAGGATGGGTTCCTCATTGAGGAGCGCCGGATCACATATATTCACTTGATTATAATCAAGGAAAGAAGGATCAGGAATCAGAATTGGATCGGCCGATTGGTCGATCCCGATCTGATCCAGGTAAATTTTTTTTTGAGGTTCATTTGAATGAAAAGTAACCCACAGGGGTTTTTATACAAAAGCTCAAGTGCTTTGTACCCTGTCATTTGTCGATTCCCTTCCCAGTGCCGGCTGAGGCTATGGCACCCTGTAATGGATGGAGGACGGGGAGGAGGAGGCACAGGCGGCCGGTGGCAATGGCACGGGCGGCTGATTGTGACGGGATCGGCGTCCGGTGGCAATGGCAACGGTGACAGCAGCAGGTAAGTTCTTCTTCTTCTTCGGTTCTTTTTCTTCTTCTTCGGTACTGTTCATTCTTGGGGGAACAGTAAAAGTGAGGATCATCAGAGAGGAATGAACTGTACCGGCTTCATTTTTTTTAAATTTATGGGGTGGGGATTGCACCGGATCAGCTGATCCGGGGACGATCTCGGTCGATCCTGCTGATCCGGTCCATGAATCGGGACCAGGGAGATCGGGATTGGATTGGCCCGACCGAAATCCAATCGGATCTGGCCGATCTGACCCTTCCTTTCATGATTATAATGCATCAAGGATTGGAGATCTATCTACTGATGCCATCTTATTTTGTTAGTTGATGTAGTAGGGGTAATTTTGTCATTTGTTATCATTGGGTTTTAGTTAGTATGTGGTTAGATTTAGTGAGAGTATTTCAGTCATGTTAAACTGGTCCACCTTTCTTAGTTAGATCAGAACTTTAATTAGATTTGGGGTCAAAATTGTCTTTGCAATTTGGAAACTTACTGTATTTCAGTATCATAAATAGAAACTAAACCCTAGAAAGCAGGGCATAACGAAGCTCGAAAAAATTTGCAATGCCATGGTTGGTGATGACTGTCATGCTTCTATCGTGAATTTCTATCTGATGTGAAGACTTGTCTCTGTGTTCTCATTTCCCAATCATGAAGCCACTCTTCAACCTAAACTGTTCTCTGTTGCAACTTTTCTCTCTGCCTGGCTGCGGCTACACAGAAAGCAGCATCTCTTTCAGGCTGTGGCAGCCTTCCCCTCCTGCCACTGGAGCGTTGAGGCCATCTACTTTTTCTTGCTGCTAATGCACAGAAAGAAGGAAGACAGAGTGACACATCCAATTCCCTTTCTTTGGTGGTTTCCTCTGCTTGCAAATAAACCGAAGACTCGCTTGCTAAAAGCTCATGTACCTACTTTGTACAAGGGAAACTCAGCCCACCTGTAGACCCTGTTAACTTTGTACTATGGGAACTCAGCCTCCCAGTCACACAGTAGGCACATAATTTGCCGATTGCAAGGACTTCTAGCAACATGATTCTTACACCTAAAAGGAATTCACTGATTGCAAGAACTTCTCGCACAGAATTTGCTGAGTGCATAACATTCACATCTCTCTCACACCCGCAGCCTCCCATTCAGCACCATCCCCTTTTTTTTCTCTATTGTGGAATGCACACTTGTTGAGTGTGACTTATGTATCATCAATCAGCCTATCAACACCACAAAGCATTCTAGGGATGCATAAATATGATGCCGTTCCTCCTCATCTCCATTGACAGGAAGGCACTACCCACTAACATTGCCATATTGAATCTCCAAATATGTCACATGGACAAAAGCATCCACACCCGGCTTGCACATGTATAATCTCCAAATTAGGCTGGATGGATTTGCATGCTCAATGGCAGTAAGCTGGGACCAAACTATCAACCTGTGAATCAACTGCATATCATGGGTTGTCTATCCTGTTTGGTCCTCCCCTGGAAATACTGACCATATATGTCTTTCCTATCTGCCCAATTCCTCCTCCTGTCCATTTTTGTTGACTACCAAATACCAATATCATCTGACTGCAGCTGGCTAGGAGTTTTGAAGGACAAACTTCAAGATGCTTTCTGCTGTTTGACCCTCCCATAAAGATCGTGACAACAAATGCCTTCCCTATTCTCTCAGTTATCCTTACTGTCCACTTTCATCCTTATGTAGATACCACTCCATTTATTCTTTCTTGCAAATCATTTAGCCTCACTTTGGTATGGAGTTTGCCCAAAAGTGGGTTAACTCAACCTGCTTAAGTTAGCTCGGGGTTAACCCATTTTTGTTTGATAAGGAGGGGAGTTAAGCCCGGAAGTAAGGAGGTGGGCTAACTTATTTTTAATCCAGTGTGATTTGATAGGTAGCGGGTTAACCCGGTAATAATGACAGCTTAAATATCACATTTACCCCTCCTTTTTGAATCTTTTATCCATGGGCATATGTTCACATCAAATTTTTTTATTTTAATTATTAAAATATTTTTAATAGATTCTATAAAATGATATTTTGTGAAAATAATAAACAATTTGATAAATAACATCATTAATCTTACTAATTAAAATTAAAAAAAATAAAAATATCATTAATTACGGTTTAAGGTTAATGTTCATCTTAAGAATTTTTATTTTTATTTTAAATATTTTAAATAAATACTATAAAATGAATATATTGTAAAATAAAAATATTTTTGATAAATAACAGAATTAATTTCACTAATTAAAACCTAAAAGTAAAAAATGTCATTAATTATGGTTCAAGGTTACTGTTCATCATAAGATTTTTTAAAGTTTAAAATATTTTAATATATACTATAAAATGAATATATCGTAAAAATAAAAATATTTTTGATAAATAACATCATTAATCTCATTAATTAATATTAAAAAGTCAAAATGGCATTAATTACGGTTTAAGGTTACCGTTCATCATAAGATTTTTATTTTTTAAAATTTTCAAATATTTTTAATATATGCTATAAATGAATATATCTTAAAAATAATTTTTTTGATAAATAACGGCATTAATTTCACTAATTAAAATTGAATATTAAAATGGCATTAATTACTGTTTAAGTTTACTGTTCAGCATAAGATTTTAATTTTAAAAATTTTAATATATGTTATAAAATGAATATATCATAAAAATAAAAAAATTCTTGATAAATAACATCATTAATCTCACTAATTAAAATTTAAAAGTAAAAGATGTCATTAATTACAGTTGTAGGTTACTGTTCATTATAAGATTTTTAAATATTTAAAAATATTCTACCAAATGAATATACTGTAAATATTAAAATATTTTTGATAAATAATATCATTAATCTCACTTATTAAAATTTCAAAGTCAAAACCGTCATTAATTATGTTTAAAAGTTACTGTTCACTATCACATTTTTCATTTTTAAATTTTGTAAATATTTTTAATAAAATTTATAAAATAAATATATCATTAAAATAATAAACAATTATAAAAGCTATTATTCATATTGCTAACTAAAATTTAAAGGTGATAAACGTTTGAATTGTTCACAATTAAATGTAACGAAAGCACAGAGAGAGAGAGAGATGGAGAGAGGGGGAAAGGGTGCAGGCTACGAGGACGCCAGGGGCAATAAATAGGATGGGATTAGAGTTAACCCACCTCTGGAGTTGGGTTTCAAAACCCGGGGTTGACCTTGTATTAACCCATTCTCTGACCCGATTAGCCCAAAAGTGTTATCAAAGCACGCACAGGGTTAAGTCTGAGTTAACTCCGGGCTAATCCTCGGTTAACTTCATACCAAATAAGGGCTTCATCCCTCCAATGGCTAGTAATGCCAACAGAACTAGAGGATTTTAATACTCCTATCCTGTCAATGCCAATTTTAATGACAGCATTTAATGTCCTCATAACTGTTTCAGACCTTAATAGCCACAAATATATTTGCTATGACTGTAACCAATGAAACATTAATCAGCAGGCGTTTTCCCTTTTACCTAGTTACTTTTAGCCATGATCCTTAAGTCCTCTACTAGCGGCATTCTTCCTATGTGATTACTTAGGCCAAGGTTTTTAAAGACTTGAGGCGGTCGTGAGGTGTTTTGCCCAAGCCTCACGAGGCGTAAACCTCAAAGTGTAATGAGGCATAAGCCCCAATAAATATGAAAAATAATAAAAATATATAATTAATAAAATAAAATAATTATTTTTATCTAAAAATGTTGCCTTACCTCGATGGTAGAGGGTGTGGTTGTCAAGTAAACTACAAAGTTGTGGATTCAAACATTCATATCACATTTGCAGCACATGATCTTTTAACAAAACTATTAAAATAACATCTAAGAGAAAATAAAATATCCAAAATGTCCTATTCAAAAGTTTCCAAATCATTACAATAGACGACTTATTGTCCATATTCTATAATCCCCCAAAAAATTGCACCATGTAAAGTGTTCAACATGAAAGACTCAAGAAAGCAAATCCCTATATCCATCCTCTTCATCTTTACTAAGATAATCATCCATGGAATCATCCAAATATCTAAGATGTGCATCATCTTCATTTGTTTCCTCATCACATTCACTTCCATTAGTAGAATGCTCTTCTTGTACTATCACCTCCTTGTTTTTACCTACATATAATAAAAATGATAAAAAGAAACAAGTAAGCCAATGTCGCAACAACTCACAGAATTCTTTTTAGAGTAAATAATATATAATTAGACATTACTCACTTCCACTCTCAGTTTCTCCAACTTTCCCTTCTTTTTGATGTCCTTGCCCATGTGTAGTTCTTCCACTTCAACATCTTCATCAATGGGTAGATTATAAATGTGAAAGTCATTATTTTCATGTTGAAAATTTTGCAAGCCACTCACCATCAGAGCCAATGCCATTTTCATCTACAGAAAAGGGATTCTTCATTGTTTTCTTCTTGGACGCTCTCTCTTTCAACTTTAGATTGAACATGACATGCACCAAATCATTTAACTTCTGTTGTGACAGCCTATTTCTTCTTTTTGTGTACCTATATTATAAAAAAAGTTATACAAAAAAGTCAGGCCATTTGACACTTCTATAAACCTTTTTTTAAAGAAAATACTATATCTAATTGAAAGTGCTCCAATTGTGTTCACAACCAGATGAACTGCATGTAACTCAAAATTCTAACAACAAAATTCTTCATCTCAGGAGTTTCATCTCCATATGCCAACCACCAATCAACTCGTGAAAAGAAAAATATATTAAAAGTCAAGTCAAACATTATAAAAACATAATAATTTATTTGAAAATGGATCATAATAATACGTCATGTAAACTTTACCTGGAGTCCTCAACTTCTAGATTTTATAGCCAACTTTCTCAAACATACCTCTTGCATTGACAAATGCATCTAATTGCAAGTTAGCTTTAACTTATCATCTTCTTCTTTGATCATCCTGTCCATGCAATTGGATAAACCAAGTTTAACTTCAGGTTATGTTTGAAAAGATGTAGGCTCATATTGGAAATGAGGATTGAGAAAATAAGCAGCTGCATGTGGAGGCTGGTGTAGTTGGCATGCCCATCTTTTATCAATGATTTTCATATTGCTCATATTTCTCCTTTTTTCCATCTACAACCTCTGCAATCTTATCCTTCGCTCTATCCGTAGCCTCGTAAATGAACCCATGGGTGGATACTTTTCCCATCTACCATCCTCAAAACACTCACCAAAGGTTTTGTAGTCATGACAACATAAGCAACTCACTCCAAAAGTGTTGATTTTTTAGCATAATATGTTTTACAGCTTTTTTGCAGGCTTTTTTTGCATAAACACTTATGTAAATAATCTACAAGCAAACATTTCTTGAAGACCTTGTTTGGAACCAATAATGCTACTCAAAGTAAGAAATACAGTAGCAAATCGAGTGATAGCATGCTTCAAGAGTTCCTTTTTAACATCTTTTTCATTAATGCCTTCATCCATGTATGAGCATAAATGAGGTTCATGTTTCTCTTTTTCTTCTTGAAAATAGTTGTAAACAATGGTAACTCAAAAACATCCTCCAACATTAAATCAAGGCAATGTGCGGCACATGGAGTTCAATACAACCTTTTTCTTTTCTCCATTATAGGGTGTTTGGTTGCAGTTTTTTGCCTCTTTTTTCTCTCAAAATAAAAATTAGGAATGAACAACCTCCTTAACCACGCTTGGTAAGCCTCTCCAATTTTTTAGGATGAACTTTTATCCCGTTGTAACTTCCCCCAAAATAAAACAAGTCTTTCCATATTTTTTTTTAAGAGAGACACGACCTCTAGCCGTCTGTACGTGCTCTCACGACCTGAACCCCTCCCCTCGCCCTTCTCTTCTCTCCCTCCTCTCCCCTCCCGACACTCCCTCCCTCCCTCTCTCTCTCCAGGCCCCTCACCCTCCAGGCGCTCCCTCCCTCTCTCGACACGCTCCCTCCCTCTCTTTCTCTCTCTCCCGGTGCACCCAGTCCCCCCTCCTGGCGCTCCCTCCCTCTCCCCGGCTCTCTCTCGACGTGCTCCCTCCCTCTCTCCTGACACGCTCCCTCCCTCCCTCTTCTCCCTGTGCTCCCTCCCTCTCTTTCTCTCTCTCCCCGTGCACCTCCAGCCGAAGGAAGAGCCGCAGCAGTGGCTGCCGCGGGACCCCGACGTCTCAATGATGTGGATCTTCCCGTCCGGGAGGCTGAAGAAGCAGCGGACGTCGGAGGCCTCCGGGGAGGGGAGGGCCAGCCATGGAAGCTGGCGGGGGAGGTGGCGGGGCCTTGCGGGCGTGGCGGACCACCACGAGGTGCAGATGGCGCGGAAGCGGACGTAGCTAGCGTTTGTGGTGATCCGGCAGGAGACCAAGTCGACGACGATCGACGGGAGGCCGGACCAGTCGACCCGAGCGCTGGCTCGAGGAGAGGGGGCGCTTTAGGAAGATGACAGCATTGGGTGGTTGTGCGGTCCGCTATGCGGGCTGACGGTGAAGGGCTCGAGGAGAGGGGGAGCCCCCGGCAAGAAAGTTTCCGGCGTGGGCTGAGACAAGGAGTCATCTTTTCGGCATGGAGAAATGACGGAGGCCCTACTATGCGGGCTGATGGTGAAGGACGAACGCATCCACAGCAGTCCTGCAGAACAAACAAGTTTACTTAAAATTTAAAAATTATGGTGTTTTTGTCAAACATAGAGTGACTTATTTTCATCAATTTTAAAAATTAGGCTGAAAATTGATACGTCATAATTTTTAAGATAGAAAGTTTTTTTAAAAAAAATTTCCCAAACACCCTATTAACTTTTGCCCTGCTGACTTATAATTTGTTACATTGTCTATGATTACTTGCACCTCATTTTCCTCATCAATCTCTTGAATCACATCATGAATAAGATTAACTAACATAATTGCATCCTTGGTCTCAACAATTGCATCCACTGACTTGAGGGAACCAAGTTCTTTTAGGATTATCGATCAAAAAGTTGATCAATGTCCATCGATTAGTGTATGTCCATCCATCTGTCATAATTGTGCAACCAGTCATCTTACATGATTCCTTAAATTCTTGTACCAAGCCGGTGATAGTCTTCACATCCTCTTGTAAAATTCATGTTCTCAATTCATATATAAATGGGGGTTTCAATCTCCTTCCATATTGACCCACATGTTTCAACATTCTTATGAAAGATGGACTATTTGCAATATTAAATGGAAGACTATTTTCAAAAAAAAAAAACTCCCATTAGAAAGGCAAACTCTAGTTCTTTCTTCTTTTTTCCAATGCATATTAAAGTTGCTTTGCTACTTTGTTAACTTCTCTTGTCCTTTTGATCCAAGACTGGAAACAAATCCATCTATTGGGCCTCTAACTTGCTGCTTTACAGCTGAACTAGTGTTAGTGCCATCATGAGTTTCAATAGGCATAGAGGAAACATCCTCCTCCTCCATGTATGAGCCAATTTTACAAAGATTTTTAAATCTTTGTGCAGCCAATTGCTTTTTTTCACGGAGAAGTCCCAAATATCACTTCATTTTTATTAAAGTTTATTGGATTGGGCCATTCAACTCAACACCTTAAGGTGTTGAGTGGAGAGGGCTCCACTAATATAAGCATATTATATTTTAACCCGTTTCTAATACGGGACTATTCTAACACGTCCCCTCATGTGTGTGTCAATATAGACTTTGTCATGTGGACCATGACAAACACGGGGTGAGCGACCCAGATCATAACCATGGGCTCTGATACCATATTAAAGTATATTGGATTGGGTCATCCAACTCAAAATCTTAAGGTGTTGAGTGGAGAGAGCTCCATTAATATAAGCACATTATATTTTAGCCCGTTTCTAATACTGGACTATTCAAACAATTTCTTCCTCAACTTCTGTTAGCACTTTAAGACAAGCACTAACATTCTTATGGGTTTTAGCTAAATGATCTTTCAGTCTCTTTACCCCACCAATATTTTTTTACCACAAAATTTGCATTTCAGGTAAACATAATTTTTTCTGGCTGTTGGAATTTCATTTTGCTCTCCATATTTCCATGCTGGATCAGACCCATTTCCTGTTTGTTTTTCTTTTTTGTGACATTCTCATCTTCACCTCCTGACATCCTGAAAATAAAAAATAAATAATTCACAAATCACAACTGCATTAAAAATTTGGATTTATAAAGAAATAAATAAACAATTCACCGCAATTCAGAAAGTAAAGACTACACATAGATCTGATGCAGTCTTGGAGAGTATTTTTGCTAAATGATTTACAAAGAAATAAAAAACAAATAAATGAACAGTTACTCATCAGTTACAAACAGATTACTATTTACTAACCCAAGTTGTCATCAGTTACAGACAGATTACAAACAAAAAAAAAAATTAACCGTAATGCACCCGTTGACAGACAGACTACAAACAAGAAAAAAACACCCCATAAAAAAAGACAACAGAACATGACCTGAGTGGTAGTCGCCAGCCGCTCCCTGGCTGGAGTCTGCGGCTCGTTGATAGGAGGGGAGCAGGAATCAGAAGAGGAAGAATACTTTTGAGTGGGGTATGTAATAAGGAAAAAAAAGCGGAAAGTTACCTGTAGCCGCAGGTGTTGTGCCTTCGACCACCTGCTGCTTGAGGTTGTTGGAGTCGTTCACTGTCACCGGCCGCTCACTGCAGTTAAGACATGAATATCACTGAGAGGAGAGGAAGGTTGCCTTTCGCCGGCCGCTCGCTAGAGTCGCCACTCGCTGGAGACTCCAAGAGCGTCACATTCGCTCACTTGACCACCTGCTGCTCGAGGACGCTGGAGTCACTCACTATCGCCGGCCGCTTGATGAAGGAAGGAAAAAAAAATACAGAACATTACCTGTAGGCTGTAGCCGTAGGTGTCGTGCCAGATCGCCTGTTGTGGTCGCCGGCCGCTCGCTGGAATTGCTGCTCTATGAAGATGCCAAGGACATCGCCGCTCTGCCCACCCGCCGAGGACCCTGGACCGGCTGGGGTCGCTCACCGTTGCCACGTGCTGGGATGCTGGCAGCCTGGCACCGCTGCATGCACCGGTGATGACGTGGAGGCAGGAGTCTCCGAAGGTTGCAAAGGACTGAAGGACATAAGGAGGACTCCTGGAGGAGAGTCTCCGAACTCTGAAGGTTGCGAAGGAGGAGAGTCTCCAAAATCTGAACTCCCAAGGTTGTGGAGGAGGAGACGACGCTACGACTAAGCCTGCGCCGAAGAAGAGAGACTCTTCGTATTCACACACATGGAGGGACTCATTGTTTAAAACCTTATTTTTTTATTAGGTTAGATGCAATTCTCACCATTTAATTACTCTCATCATGAAACGTGCGCCTCCTCACCGGCTTAGCGCCTCACCGTCTCTCAACGCCTCAGCAAATAAAAAACATAAGCCTCACATTTTTGCACCAAGGCGCATGCCTTGAGGCTATTTTGGAGCGCCTTTGCCTCAAGGTGTGCGCCTCAACACCTCATGGCAGCGCCTTTTTAAACAGTGACTTAGACTGAACTACTAAAACTGGTGTGAATTTTCTTACGTGACATATTTCTCCAAGTTTCCTTAAGGTTTATTCCTCCCCATTGGTCTTCCACAAATGTTTCAGAATCAGAAAAAGTAGTATTAGAAATGTAATGGGACCTTTCTGCCACTTTCAGTGTGAAAGCCTACCTTTTGTCTTTATGAACCAAAATATATGCTATAGATATCATAAAAGATATTATGTGCCGAGCGGATGCTTGTGGCTAGAAGTGTGGTGATATGGAGATATACTGTGCTTTATCATTATTAATAGTCAAATAGATTTAGCAATACATGGACATTAATCTAGAAACTTCATGCCTGTAGTCCTAAGGGTTATCTGTAGGTAACCAATAATTTTACTGATAGGAGCTATGGCATACAAAAAATGTTACCAGCAAACTCCAACATCCCATTAGAGTTGGCATTTCCAGCTACATTTCTGTTCCCCAAACTAACTGTTGTCACGATGGTCTGAACAATGTAATTGATTTCATCAAGATAAAAGGTGGGATGGAGTTAGCTACAGAGGCCTTTCTCCTTTTGTTGCTCAGCTCTCGCAGTATGTATATTTCCTATTTTTGCCTTACTATTGTAGCAGCCGAAGCCCTTTGTGTGGTGAGTTTTTTTGATATGACCAAAAGTCGTTTAATGGCAAATGAAAAAAATACCAGCCATATTTAATCCCTTCTTGCAATGCATTCATTCGTTGCAAGTTGGCATTGCTCCCCTTAATTCTTTCTCATTTACCGCAGAAATCATTTTAAAGAGTGCATGCGGATGGTCCCCTGTTTACCCTCGCAAGCTTCCCCCATATGTTGTTGCTGTCTAACGGCATTTTCTCTACAGGCTTCTCAGGCATTCCATGGAAAGATGAGTGCACAGGACACTGCCAATCCTCCAAACAACATTCTGTTCATCCAAAACTTGCCTCATGAGACCACGAGCATGATGCTTCAAATCCTCTTCCAACAGTACCCTGGTTTCAGGGAGGTACGAATGATCGAAGCGAAGCCAGGTATCGCCTTTGTAGAGTTTGAGGATGACATTCAGGCCTCAATTGCCATGCAGTCTCTTCAGGGCTTCAAGATCACTCCCCAAAACCCAATGGCTATCGCCTATGCAAAGAAGTGACATAAGTGGTTTATCCGAATTGTGGTGTTAGCTGTAGTTAGTTACCTACATACCCGAGAATCATTTTGGTTCTTTGCTTTTTTGGACGAAAGGAAACTGACCAAGCACTTGGAACTGTTCAGCTACTGCATTTTCTTCGCACTGATGCCAATGTAATATGAACTGAGTTTTCTTTGTAGGTTGCCGCTCTGTTCTTGATCTGTGTACTCTTTTTTTATGTTTTTTTTTCGTCAGACTCCAGGTGGACTGGTGTGTTTGCAACTCAAAAGTTTTTCTGGAAAAATATTGCTGGATGCCGTAGGATGGGGACGTGATAGAAAAATTGTGCCCCACTTGACCATGAGGTTCATAAGTCGGCAAGTGATGAATCTGGGGGCGGCCGAGCCCCATGATTGAGCTCATTACAGGGGCCATACGATATGAAAAATTTTAATGTGCTGCGTCTCTCACAGAAGATACCGGTGTTTCTTTGTTTTTGGAATCACACCGAAGGGTATGATAGAAAGGGCAATAGCAGATTCCCCACATCACCTCTATGAGTATTTACGAAGAAACAAGACTTGAATCCAAAGTCAAATGATAATACACGTGCACTCGAAGGAAAGGGAGCCCCCAAAGCAGAAACACCCAGAAAGGAAGAGGAGAGAACAAAACTAGAGAGAGAGAGGATGCCGTTCCCACAAACCACTGGGCGTATGAGTGCGCCACAGCCGAGAAATCTGCTTCTTACGAAACCAGCATGTACGGTGGTAACTGGGCCCTCTTTTTTATGCTCTACACGGCAATATTAAAAAAATAATGATGTTTAGTGCACATCTAGGGTTATTATTACACACTTGTACACTTGGTTTAATTTTTTTAAAGTTGATGTGCGATCTAAGTCATCATAACTTTTGTAAGTCACGAGCTCGTCACTCAAAAAAATTAAAAATAAAAAAGATCGATTCAAAAAAATGGGTATAATACTATTTATTTGATCTGAAATTTTAAATGTTTTTTAACTCGTTCGACGGAGTTGTAATTTACATCACAAGTTAAGAAGATTTAAATTTTATGTTGTAAAAATTTTTAAAATTAAAAAATTAAATCCAATGCTCATCCGGTTTGTAATAATCTTAGAGCAGATGCACCAAGCATTTTTCTTAAAAAAAAGAACCTTGGGTTTTCTACGCCACAGCCATTAATAAGCTCACGTCGTCCCAGTGCACAAAGAGATGCTCATGAACCACTTAAATGGTACTGACACACTTACCCATGTGTTGCTGCTTCCTTCGTGTGGCTTATTGAATGTGAAAAAATGTTAGTTCCACACGGTGGGCAGCCTCTTGAACACCGAGCCTCACTTCGGTATCGATTTATCTCAGGGTTAATTTTAAGTTA
The DNA here is from genome assembly GCA_022559845.1 of Amorphophallus konjac. Classification (NCBI taxonomy): domain Eukaryota; kingdom Viridiplantae; phylum Streptophyta; class Magnoliopsida; order Alismatales; family Araceae; genus Amorphophallus; species Amorphophallus konjac. Next base: position 59,084 of record JAHNEJ010002412.1, on the reverse strand, counting down.
ACTCCGGGATAAGTTTTTGTCTATTTCCATAAAGAGTTAGTGTTAATCGATTTAGGTTAAAGATTAATCCAAAATTATTCCTGAGTTTTAAAATCCACACCCAGAGATGTGTTAATAGGATGTTTGGGAGCAGTTTTTTTTAAATATATTTCTATCTAAAAACTTGTGTCAACATAATTTTTGAATTGAATTTTAAAATTGATAAAAACAGATGTTTTCTGTTTGGCAATAATATCGTAAAATTTAAAATTTGTGTAGATGTGTTTGTCAGGGTATTCCTCTCCGGGTCGTCTCCGGCAGTTTCTGTCCGTTGCAGAGAGAGAGAGAGAGAGAGAGAGAGAGAGAGAGAGAGAGGGAGCCGCCGGGGGAGGGGAGGTCGCCGCAGGGAGGGGCCGCCGTCGGGGGAGGTGAGGGGGCGCCGTCGGGGGGATGGGGAAGCCGTCGGGGGAGGGGAGCTGGAGCCGGAGGGGGGAAGGGGAGGGGGGAGGGCCTGCGCAGGGGGGGGGGGGAACCGGAGAGAGGGGGGGCACCGCACGGGGGGGGGGGGGGGGGAACCAGAGAGAGGGGGGGAGCCGGCGCCGGGGAAGGGGGGCCGCAGGGGGGCCTGCGCGGGGGGGGGGGGGGGAACCGGAGAGGCTGCGCGCCGGGGGGGGGGGGGGGGGGCGCTGGAGCCGGTCGGGGACGGGAGGGGGCGCCGCAGGGGGAGGGGATGCCCGGGGGGGGGCGCCGGAGCCGGAGGGGAGAGGCGGGGCTGCGCGCGGGGGGGGGGGGGTACCGCTGGAGCCGGTCGGGGACGGGAGGGGGCAAAGCAGGGGGAGGGGATGCGCGCGGGGGGGGGGGGGGGGGGGCGGAGCCGGAGGGGAGAGGGGGAGGGGCGGGGCTGCGCAGGGGGGGGGGTGCCGGAGCCGGAGGGGGGGATCTGCCGGGGAGGGGGGATCCGCCGGGGAGGGGGGGAACGGTCGGGGGAGAGGGACGAGCCACATGGGAGGGGACGCACGGGGGAGAACGATAGACTTCAGTTTCAAAAAAAAATTGGTCAGGAGTTGTTTTTTTTTTTGAGAAAGATTTGTACGTGAGTTGGTTCTCTCCCTAAAAATTAGGAGAGTCCTACCAAACACCCATAATTAAGTTTTCTCTCTCTTTTTTAAATTTGAGAGAGAAAGAGGTAAAAAAATCGCAACCAAACACCCTATAAGGTGGGTTAACCTCCTATCCTCAATAAATGTTCAATTAAATGTGTCTCTCTCTCTCATAATTAATGTCATTTCTCTCTCTCATTATTACTCGGTTAACATACTATTTATCAAATCATACTAGATTAAAAGTAGGTTAGTCCACATCCTTACTCTCCGATTAACTACCCTCCTACCAAATTAAAAATAGGTTAACTCCGAATTACTTTAATCGGGTTGAGTTAGCCCAACTTTAACCTAACTCCATACCAAAGTGAGACCAAAAGATGGAAAAAATCATGACATGAATGGACGTTGTTAGGTATACACTGTTTACATATGGTGTCTCGTTTTGTTTCTCCCCCGACGAGCAGCGATACATGTTAATTAAGTACCTCGTAATGTATAGTGTGAACGTGAGAATTGATGACAAAAATGGCTATTAACGAGATGGACTCATAGAAAGTAATAATTAAGAATATTATTGTCAGTTATATAGTTACCTAGCGTTGTTAAGGATCAGGTGGTGGCTACCAGCTAGAAAACGAAATAAAATCTAATGATGCAATGGTTTTCATTAGATATGGCAAGATCTGATTCTAGTTAATGTATATTTCTTTTATACATGTACATATATATATATATATATAAGAAATATTGATGATCGACAGAATTAAATCAGAAGATAATATAAAAGTAAATTGTCATCTTGACATCCATTATATTACACATTGTACACTAGAATAGGGATGAACACGATTTGGATTGATTTGATTTCAAGAATTTTTTTAAAAAATCAAATCGAATCCGATTAAAGGTTCAATCAACAAAAATCAAATCAAATTAAATGATTTTTAAATTAACCTAACTTAAATCGAATTGATTAAGTTTGATTTGATTTGAATCATAATTGAAAAATCTCACGGCTTAGTTTGCATATGTCATAGACAATTAGCATGGGTTCAAGAAGTTAACTTAATATTTAAAGAATAAATAATTTAAAATTATTAAAAAATAATAAAATCATAAACACATATTTCTCGTTAATTTGAAATGTTAACATTTCATAATCTCGACGTGTCAATCAAAAGCATAAGATGTGAAAACAAATCAAACCACTTTAAATAAGATAAGAGATTAAGAAGGAATTATATATTTAGCCATGCCAAAATCATCCAACATCACTTCTACGTTGAGATCAACAAGTATATTTTCACTTTTAATATCACTGTCATGTTTAGTTATTCATCTCTAGAAATTATTTGATTTTCTACTTAATTTTTTTCTTTGAAGTAATTTTTATGAAAATAACTATACGTGAACCATATTACTCCCATGTAAATATGTCAATTTACATTTGGGAATCCGAGAGAATTTGTGCTGCACAATTACTCGTGAACTGTTATTGTTTTATAAATCACTGTTTTCTTGATTCAATAAACTCATACCAATTATGTACATATTTAAAATTAGGGTTATACACTTGACAAAAATACTCTTAAATCGGGTCATACAATTTAGTTTAGTTTTTAAGAATTAAAATCAAACTAAATCTAAAATTTTAATATGATTCAGTTCGAATCTAAATCATTTTTTTTAAAATTACAACCTGAATCAAATCAAAATAAATCTTTCTGTTCGATTTAAATTTTAAGTTAAATCCAAATAATAATGCTCGCGCCTATCACAAAAGACCATTTTATCGTGAGGACGATAGAATATAGGAGGGGTGGATGTGATCAGGGTTTATTGTCTCGACCGATCCGTCCGTCCCGATTACGGCCCGGGACGGGTCGGGTCGGTCTCGTCTCGCTCCGTCTCGATTTATCTCGTAAAATATTAAAATAAAAAAACTCTTTATATATATATATATATAATATATATAATAATATAATAAAATAAAAAACTATATATATATAATATAATATATAATAAAATATTAATTTAATGAAACATCTCGATCACGACCTATGACCTGGACATCCCGCTCACCGCATGGATCGGGTCGAGATGTGCGGGTCGAGACGTCAAACTCTGGATGTGACTATGAATTGTGTGGAGGAGGCTATGAAATTCGGGTGGAAGTTGGGGTTGGGTGCAATAAAAAAAAGGAGTGGATGGTCGTGATAAAAATAGATTATCCAATTGTATGTTTCTAACTCAAGGGATACATGGAGTCTTAAAGAAGTAGTTAACTATTCTATTGACTAGTGGTATATAATTTTATCAAACGAAATGCCCTAAGAACCACAAAGACTTCATACCCACAAGTGAAACCTCTTACCTACACCACCAAAAAAGAAAGAAAAAACTTCCTTTTAACATGATGATGTTTCAAATAAAAAAGGATGATGATGTTGCAAACCTCCCATTAGATTAATAAGAAGTCGTTAGACAAAGTATGAATGGGAACGCAGTCGTCATGCACCTAAAGAAAATGTTATCACTTTTCCAATAAAAAGATACACGAGACGGTGGGCATTCTACTCCCATGGTGGGCGCATCATCCATGCATGCTCATGTGGCGGGAGTTCTTATGTTGGGCATCTCGTCCGGCTGATCCGAAACATGGACCGTCATGGAGGGCACGTTGCGCGCGCCTCCTGGGCTAATTGTCTGGTAAATTTGTAACATCCTTTTCAACTGCGTAATGGGCTTAATTTCACCGCAATGGCATGGGACAACCCATCTTGGTCGACTAAGAACTCGTATAAATCCATTATAAATACATAGACATTGTTGTTCATCAAACAACATCTTTAACATTAATTTTATAAAACGAACATTAACAAACTTCCAACAAAAATCTCTAATTTTAACCCCCTCTTCTTTCTCAGTAGTTTTTTTAAAAAAATGACGATGAGAAATATAATTCAATGATATTCAAGTCTATGCAGAGCGTGAGAGACTTATAATTCAAACCCAACAGGCGTTTAACTCACACGGATCATTTTTTCTTAAGTCTAAACTTTTCCCAAGAGTCATCCTCCCTTTCTTTCTCCTCTTTATCACTCAACATAACTTCTTTCTTCTTTCAACCCACCTCTTTTTCTTGCCTTTGAGGAGGGTCAGGTGTCCGAAGAGAGAGAGAGAGAGAGAGAGAGAGAAGAGACTTGTATTCGGAAAAACAAAGGGACTTGAGTTAGAGAATCCCTTTTATTAATCACCTAATCAAATCTTTAAAATTTCATATTCCACTCATGTGGGTCCCCTTCCCCCTATTCTTCTCTCCCTTTTTTTTTTCTCCAAACACACCCCATTTTAACGTCCCATTAACAATTAACAACACATTAGAGTCATCCACCAACGATCAAAACCTCCCAACCACTGTAGCAGTTAGCAACGGTTCCGGGAGCCCTCCTGATCGAGCTACGTGGCCCGCCCTAGGCCACCTGATCGGTATGTCCATGACGGGGGACACGCTGTCAGGGGGGGAAAGCACCACCGTTAAACGAAAGCCGCGTGAGGACGCGGGACGCATCGTTGGATCGGCGGGCGTGCGGGGCCCGCCTCCCTCTATCAGAACCGTGGGCCCCGCCGCCCTGCGTAAAAAATTAATCCAACGGGTACAAATCGCCATTAAAATGCCCTTCCATGCCTTCACAGAGTCTCAGACCTCCCCCCATCCCCTCCTGCAAAAATCTGAATATTCTTTAAATTCCCCAAAACACCGCAATAAAAAAAAAGAAGGAAAAAAAAGACCTACCCCCCCCCTCGCTCTCGCTCTCTCTCCTTCTTCTCTTCTCTTCTGTTATTGAGGCGTGGCTTCTCTCTGTCTGAGCTCTGTTGCAGAGCTCTAATGGGGGAAATGTGAGAGGAGGGGTGAATTTGGGGGAGTTGGAAGGTTCTTGGGAGTGTTGGCGGAGATGCCCATCGTCAGGTACCAGATAAGGAACGAGTATGGGCTCGCGGATCCCGAGCTCTACGGGGCGGCGGACAAGGAGGATCCGGAGGCCCTGCTCGAGGGGGTTGCCATGGCGGGGCTCGTCGGCGTCCTGCGGCAGCTGGGGGACCTCGCCGAGTAAGCCCCGTTCCGTTCTTCTTTGTTTACTTCGGTTGATTCCAGCTGGGGCTTACGTTTTTTTCCTTTTCTTTTGGCTTGGGTTGCATGTGGCATTTTGGGCTTTGGTGTTGATTTGAGGGGTGGGGAGTTGTTGGGTAGCAAATTGAGGAGTCCATTGGATGGAACTATGAATTTCGGGGTATTGTCTTGTGATTTGGATTCAATCGTTGCTCTCTTTGATCTGCTGCAACTTGGGTCGTGAACGAGGATGTGCAGCCTTCTAGGAGATCCTGTCTGCTGGAACTGAAGCAAGGCTAGGGTAGTATGTAACTATGTATTCCTCGCAGGGGAATATGGGATTGCCCGACTATTATTATCATATCAGCTTGCTGCATGTGTTCTGAAGTGATTTCTCCTTCTCCTTCTCAACTATGAAGAGGATTTTTTTTGCTTTAGTGTTGCCCAAGTATGTGGCTCTTGCACGTCTTGCATGTTTAGACATGGCTAAACTTCCATTCTCTGGAGATATCTCAGCAAAAGGAGTATGATTGAAGTACTCAGTTTATGAAGAAGCTCTCCAACTTCCAATTCTTACCGATTTTAGCATCCCCCCATGTCGTTATAAAGTTTTCTTTTTCACCAACTTAGTGGTTGTCTCTGGAAACATGAAAATCCATATGCGTGATTGGTTGACCGGCTTTGCCAGTACTTTTCACATTCATGTTTCCCAAGAAGACATTGGGAGAATCAGAATATCTACATCTGCAAATTTCACTAGTCACATGCTGCTGCAACTGTGGGGTTAACAATAGTGAGTGTTCATTTGCAAGCTGAAGAACTGATAACAATCTAGGTGCTGTATTTAAGGTGTCCAAGTGGTCTGAAATACATATGTGCAGTGCGGCAATCTTTTGATTCTCTTCACGCAGAAAACCATCTGCCACCACCAACTTCCAAATCTTTCCCTTGAGATTTTTTGCAAGCATGTTATTAATGACATATCAGACAAGGGTTAGCTTAACTTAGATGGGGGTATGCATGCTCCATGTGTACTTCCAGTGCATAGGTCTAAATCCTCATTGTTCCTTGATACAGTGGACTGTTGACCTGGTACTCAGAATGCATTCTGGGGTAGACCTATGCTACAAACAGAACTGAATGTGTGCTTGGCATATTTATCGCCCTTGTGGCTAGCTTATAACTGTTATCACAGGGTAGGAACTGTTATTGTGGTCAGAAGATATGGGACTTGTTTCCCCTTTTGGTTGTCTTTTCAATCTTAATGATCATCATTTTTTCTCCTTGTGACTTCTGGATATGGAGATGAATAATATAACCTTTAAGGTTCGAAGAAAATTAACGTTACAAAGGAACGATGAGGGTGGAGAATCCAAGGACATGACCTATTGTCATCACTAGTTTTATGGGGTGGTATATTTGGTTGTTGAGAATTGGTCTTTGTACTGAATAGAAACAACAGTTTAGTGTTAAACAAAATGTTATTACTTTGGCAATATTATATGCCATGGGAGGTCAATCTATTCCTCAATGTCAAATGGAGAGATAGATAGATAGCCATTGAAAAAAACAATTTCTGGGCTGTACATAAGATGTAAGATCCTGTTAAATTCCAGGTTTGTTCCAAAATGAATTCCAAAAGATAAAATATAAAAGAAAACTAATGATGCAACATGTTAGTTCAGCCACTGGATGGTAAAATGCAAGACAGGGTTCTGATGGGCTGATTCATTGGGAAAGACATACATATTTCTCCCTGACATCACAATGTTTGAAGGATTGCGCAATTCTGATCCAATGCTAGTTGTCTTGGAGGAAGACTTGTTTGACTCTGATGAATCTAGGATATTTAATGAAAAACTCGATGGATATTTAATGAAAAACTAGACTCTTGTTTCTCCTAAATTTTAACCTAAATTCTTTAAGGGAGAAGAGAGGAGAAGGACCAACATTCTTTGCCCCTGTGATGTTTAGCTGTGGCTGAGTTGTTCAGAATTACATTGCATATCATGCTGGGATCTCTGGATACAATCCATGCTAGACTAGGGAAAATGGCCATTTTTTTTTAATTTCAGAAGGCATTTTCTTCCTAAACCCATACTTGATATTGAGCTGGAGTTGGCTCATCCTAATCCAATTCCCTGTAAGTCTGGCAGATCTCAATGGTCCTGCCAAATTGACTTGGGTGTTTGGTCCTGATTGGTTGCCTCGGATAAAAATTGGTCAATTTTCTCTTCCACACCTGCAACCATCAAACATGCCTGTCACTACTGCCATCCATGTTCACAGGTTCATGTTACTTCATTTTTGTTTCTTTTTCTGTTTATTCTCTTCTTTGGATCAACTAGAAGTCTCAAAATGGGGAAGTACTATGTCAAGTTAATTCTGAAGACTGATGTCCAATTGTTAAACAATTGGATTTCTTAGCTTGAATACTGTGATTGTTTGGAATACCTTGTTGGAAAGGTGGTTGCTTGTAGTGTATGCTCTATCCTAAAGCAGTAAAACTATGAATATTTTAAAGGGAGTCAGTGGATGTTGTAGTTTTTCACATGATCATAGCTAGTGTTGTTGATATCTTAAGATACACCAATCCATGTTGTACCATCGATTAGACATGGGTGTCAAATGGTCTACATTCTTCATTGCACAATCACTGTAACAGTCCAATTTTGTTCCGAAGTATCTTGTGATCTAAGTGGAGGAGAAGCATGGCAACACAAGTATATCAGAATGAGGAAGTTATTTAGAGTTGTTTGGAATAAAATTCATATGCCATACAATGAACTGGACTGGACCGGCCTGAACCGGATTGGGATTTGGATCGGAGGTCCCTGATCCGGTTCAGCTGGTTTCAGGACCAGACCAGGTGGCCCTTGAAAAAAACAAGGAAATGTGTCTTTTTTAAAGGAAAAATTGGGGAAAATGTATAAATTTAAGTGAGATTAGGGCTTAAGTCTCCTATTAGGGTGTAAATCTCCTTGAGATTGAGTTTGAATTGCTTTAAACTAGGGTTCATGTGAGATTAGTGTTTAAATCTCACTTGATTTGGTGAGATTAGGGTTAAACATTTTTTTGGGTAGGCTAGGGTTTAAACCTTTTTTTTGTTTATTTTATATTTACTATAACAGTATTTGAAGGAACCAGTGGAAATTGGTTCCCAAACTTTTGAACTGACTGGTCCCCGGTTTGAACCAGGACTAGCCCCCACCGATTCCAACTTTGCTAACCTTGATAAAACGACAACTTGTCCACCTATGTTTTATGGGGCAGAGTGTTTGGCTCCTAGTTGCAGGGAAACGTTCCCCCAAGTGGGTAACACTTCCTCAGGAAATGCGCTTGCAAAATGAAACCTATTCATTTTGGAAATGTCTGGGAAACATCCGGAAGACCATAGTTGTCAAGGCGACAAGGCGAGCTTGGGGTCCTCGAGTGCCTAAGCGCTTAGGCGCCTGCCTAAGCGGCGCTTAGACGTTAAGTGTTAGCCTGAACTCTCAAATGTGCGCCCTCGCATGATGCGCGCCTGCCTAAGCTGCCTAACTAGGGAAGTACCATAGATGACCACTGTAAAAAAAAAGTAAGACATACAAAATTCAAATTCAAATTTAAAATATTTAATTAAATAATGAAGACAGAAGGGGCCCGCCTAGGCGTCGCTTTGGGCGCCTAGGCCGCCAAAGCGGCGCCTTGGCCCGCCTTTGTTCAGGCCAATAAGGCGTCTAGGCGCCTTGTTCTAAAAAAACCGCCTTCCCGCCTAGGCGCCGCTTAAGCGGTGCCTAGGCGGGCGCCTTGACAACTATGCGGAAGACATAGGGTGGAAACATCTCTTAAAGTTGCTGGCCTATGCCGGTGGAAGAATGAGGAGAAAGGAGGAGAAGGATCGGAGAGGGCTGTGTGCGCAGGCATGATCAGTGGCGGCAGCCGCATCCTGTGCAAAGGTGAGCACGATACGGTGGTGTGCTGCACAAGCCTGATAATGGTGCTGGGGTCCTCCACAGATGATGATGGTGGTGGTTGCTCACTCAGACGAGGATGACAGTGGCAGCGCACACGGGTGAGGATCAAGGATGGCAGTATCGGTTTCGGTACCGGTTTCGGCCGGTCCCGAAACCGATACATACCGGTTTCGGTATCGGTTTCGGTTTCGGCCGAAACCGGTTGAAACCATTCAAAAATCTCAAAAATTTAGTAAAACATGTCCGGTTTCGGCCGAAACCCGTCAGGTTTCGGACCGAAACAGGTGAGTTTCGGCCGAAACCAATACGGTTTCGTCCGAAACCATTAAAAAAGTATTATTTAATAGGTTTCGGACCTGCTACAGTGTTAAGGGCCGGTTTCGGATCGGTACCGGCCGAAACTGATACGTTTCGGCCGAAACGTATCGGTTTCGGCCGATACTGCCAACAGTGGTGAGGATGGCGGCCACAGCAGCAAAGGCACACCCCGAATACATTTGCCCTAATAAACCATCGGTGTTGATTTGGTTCTGGCCCACTGGGTTAAGTTTAAAGGTGTTGGGTATTTCTAAAACGACCCTTATAAGAAAATTTAATTGTAGCAATAACCAATCGACCCTGATGACAAAAGTTAGTTACAAAAATATCCAGTTTGAATAGGATATATTGCATTAGTATCCCAGAAGTTGTAAAAAAGTCATCAAATTGAGAAAATTTGTAAAAAGTAGAAAGCATATATATAAATCATGATAAAGTTTTTTCACCTTTGAAAAAAATCAAGACAAAGTTTCTTATTTAAAATCCAATACATATTAGAAGATTTATAAGTCAAATGATACTTTTAAATACTTTTTATGCATTACAAACACATTTGTAAAGGTGTAATACTATTAATTAATTTAAATTTACTTAATATATATATATATAATCGTTTCCCATTTCCTCTTATTTTTTGGAGGGTCATTTCTCACTTTCGTTTGTCGCTTCATTTCCTGCTTTTGTTTCCCAAGTTGGCAACTATGGTTAGGCTACCAAGAAAAGGCATTTTGACGAGGAGGACCAATAGAAATGAGAATGCTGACATGGATGTGTAGGAAGAAGGAGGTCTCATATCAAATGAGTCTATTAGAGATATGATAGTGGTGACAACAACAGCCAATTTGTGAAAACTGTTTGAGGTGGTTTCTAAAGCGAAGGAGGAATACTGTAAGAAACTGGGATGGGAACAGTGAAGAAAGATACAAAATTATGCATGCTCAATGTACATATAACATATGATGGAGTGTAATGGTGGAATAGGAATTGTGTCATTGGCCTAGCTTGTTGGGACTGGGAGATTTGGTAGATGCTGTGATGATGACATAATGATACATGATATGGCACACATCAATTCAAAAATGGCAAATGTTCAGTTTGACACAGATTTATGGTTAATTCTCTTTGTCTCCGATTGCTCGGGGAATAAAAAAAATTAGGCTCATATAGAGTGTGTTTTATATTGTTAGAGAGATATATATCAATATATGCCCTTTGGGCTGTATATTTCTCCTTTCGGTTGATTGTACAGAAGTTCCTATCTCTTGGGCTTCATTGTACCTGAGCCTCTGAACTTCAACTCAATACATGACTGTGGCTGTGTTTCAAAAGCATGGTGCAAGGTAGCAGCGAAAGCCTGAGAGCATGAGTCCTCCAAGTTTTTTTACGCATGACATGCTGGAGCATCTGGAAAGGGAGAAATGAAGCAGTTTTTCATGTTGGGAATGTTTGCTAAAGGACAGTATCTTTGTCTTGCTCAATGGGCTATTGTAATTGTGAACATTCCTCTTTCTGAATTCAGAGCATTAGTAAGGGCTGTAAGATGGATGTTGTTCAGGTTTTGGTTTATTTGCTTCCCTTTGGATGTACTTTCTTGGTTTATTACCTTAATAAAATTTGTGCACATCCCTTCTGATTCTCCCCCACAAAAGAAAAGAAAAGAAAAGAAAGGGCTTCCGAGGCCACTCATAATGTTGTAGCATGACTGCCCCTGATTGAGGGAGAATAGCAAGAATGAGAGCATGACATCCTCAAAAACTTTGTATGCCTTGTGATCCTGTGGAGCAAAATTCTCCTAAAATATTTGTCATTGGCATGTATATGTGATGTCACATTAGTTCTAATTAGCTTCTGACCATCACAGGGATGCCATTATCATTTTAATCATGAAGTAAGAGAAGAATCTTGCATTGAATTCTTGATTTAGAGATTCTCAAGGGTGAGGGATAAGGACATTTACTCTTGGGGAGTGGAAACAATTCTCTTATTTGGTGATGATAATTCGGTTTTTGGGCTATTGCTGCTATTCAAGTCTTTTAATCTTTATTAATGGTATACAGTAAAAGGAATTTTCTAATAATCATCTGGAACTGATTTTTGCCTGCAGTTTCAATATTGCAAAGATTTCCTTACATATTAATGTGGTGTCTTGTTCTTGTTATTCAACAGGTTTGCTGCTGAGATTTTTCACAATTTACATGAAGAAGTGATGGCTACTGCTGCTAGAGGTCATGCACTTATGCTTCGTGTCCAGCAGCTGGAAGTAGATTTTCCAGCAATTGAGAAGGGTTTTCTATCTCCAACCAGTCATTCACAGTTCTCCTACAATGCAGGTTAGAGTTCTTACAACTCAAAAGAGAAGAGAAGTAATGTAGTCTCTTGTTGGCTAACATCACCCAAATTGTATGCTCTTCCAATGCATCTGTCCTGGCCCAACTGCATCCCCTTGGGGAGCGGCGGCCCTCGCCGGTCTGCATCGGCCTTCCCGTTTCTGCTACGGGGAGGGACGACATGGAGGGGCTCCGGGATCCGGGAGTGGGTTTGAGGCAGGTTGGGGCTCCGTCGGAGCCTTCTGGTGGTCGTAGGGATCTCCCAACGTGCTTTGGCTGTGGCCAGCGGGGCCATATCCGCCATTTCTGCAAAAGCCAGGCTCTGGGATCTGATGTGTTCTGCTTCAGGTGTGGTGGCCGGGGACACCTCCAACGTTTGTGTTCGTCCCCATCAATGGCCGCAAGTAGCGGAGCACGGGTTCGACCGGGGCTATCTTTTGCGAGTGCGCTTCGCTTCGGTTCACCCTGTAGGATGCCGGGGAGGGGAGGTTCACACTATGTGAATGCGGTCCCATTAGAGCCGGCTGTGGTGCAGGGGAGGCTGCGTTGGTTCTCTTGGTGTTTGAAGGCGGAAGTGGTGGAAGGGGAGGCAGACGCCGGCTGGGTGAAGTGCTTCCTGGACGGCGGGCCGGCTGAGGGAGATGGCTGGGAGGTGGTGGGGACAGGGCACAGGTTTTCTTAGCTGTTGCTAAGAGCGAGGAGGCTGCAGTAGCATGGGCAAAGGCAGGCTATGCTGCGGCGGAGGGAGCGCTGTTCAGGCTGCTCAGTTGGTCCATGTTGTCGGGAACCTTTCTTGACCCCAGGCAGCAGCGTATCAGGCTGACCTAGGGGTGCCTGCCATCCTTTGTGAAGAGGCATGAGTTTCCTCGCTGGTCGGCGGTTTTGGAAGGCTAGTGCCGGGCTCCATTGTTTACTCAGAAGGAGGCTCGTTGACGGCGTTGGAGGCAGAGATTTGGATGTCCGGCCCGCAGGAGGTGCCCACCGTCTTCGTGTCCGAGATCGCCGGTGCTCAGTTTCCGGTGTGGGTGTATGTCCAGCCGGAGCAGAGGAGGTCTCCGCCGACGGCACCGTCTCTCGGGCGTCGCTCGCAGGGCCTAGGGTTTCCTCATGCTGTTTGTGGGGAGGAAGGAGACATGGCAAGGGGGTTACGTGGCTGCTTTCCAGGCCCCATGCAAATTTTGAAGGGGCGGGCCAAGGAGGGAACGGTACTGGGCCTCCTTCTGTTGTGGGCCGATCCGGTTTGGACCGCTCGCAGGACGGGCGAGTGGGCTGGCCTGATAGACCTCTCTCTTGTCCGAATCCGGAGCCCGTTACCCAGATCTTACCTGAGATTTCATCATCCAAAGGGGGTATCGGGTCTTGCGGACCCAACACTGTTCTTCTCCCCTACCTACAACCATCGAAGGGAAGGCGCCTGCCATGGCGTTGGAGGAGGAGCGCAGAGCACCAGATCTGGTGGAGCGAAGGCCCCCGGCGGGGACGAACGTCTGTTCGCCGGCGCCGGCGAACAACTTTTCAGGCAGTAGAGACGTGGGTGTGCATCCAAACATCGGGCGGCGAGAGCGCCCTCGCCGGTGATCTCGACGACTGAGGAAAGGTCCCCGACCACAAGGAGAGCTGGTACGTGATGCCATGTGCTGCCGGTTTTGCCCCTGCCGGCTCATAGGCATTTGCAGAGGGCGGTTGGGCACGGTGAGGTTGTAGCGGCCGTCGGTCCAGGGGAGGCCCGCCTGTCCTCTAGTTGTGGGTCCTTTTCCCAGCCGTTGCAGTCGCCTGGTCCGCTTGGGCCATTATCTTCCGGTGCGGCTTTGACTGTGCAGGGTTGTGTTGCCGTCCCTGCATCTTCGGCCACCTGCTTTCGAGATCGCAGCCCCAGTGCTCCGGATGATTCTCCCCTGCAGGAACAACCAGCGTTGTGTGTAAGGGGAGTAGAGGGAGAGGTTGTAGCTCCCAAGGAGTCTGTTGGGCTGCTGGTGGAAGAGGAGGGGGGGGGACGGTCGTCTCTATCCTTGTTCCCCTACCAGGCACCAGTCTTGCGGGTTTCTAGATAGCCTCTCGTGGGGGCCGAGCTGCAGTTAGTGGATGAGGGGGATGTAGGGGAAGCAAGGCTGAATCTTGTTGGGGATGGGAGGAGGGGTAGGGGTTCCTGGAGGTTGGAGTTGGTGAGGGAGATGCTGGGGAATATGGAGAAGATTGTAGGGGAGCAGGTGAGGGAGATGGCGAAGACGGTGGGCATCTTGTATGTGGCGGCAGAGAAAGATGTTCGTGGGGCATTCTCTAAAATCAGGAAGAGATGGGGAGCGAGCATTAGAGCCGAGATGAAGGCGGACATGGAAGGAGAGGAGGGTGGGGAGGTGAGGGATATCACAAGCTTAGAATGCATATTGTTTCTTGGAATGTAAGGGGGCTTGGGGGTTATGAGAAGAAGAGGGCAGTGAGGGAGTTGATCAGGAGTTGCAGAATCGATATTCTTTGCATCCAAGAGACTAAATGTGAGGGGGATGGTGTTGCTCTTATGAGGGAGATTGGAGGCTGTAGGTTATCTATGGGAGTTACTTCTTCGGTAGTGGGCAAGTCGAGGGGGATTTTTATCCTTTGGAACCCTTATGAAGTGGAGGAGGTGGAGCTAGATAGGAGGGGCAGTAGGTGTGCTGTCTCTTTACACTTCAAACAGTTGAGGGATGGCTTCTCTTGGGACTTCAGCGGGGTGTATGGCCCCCAGTCCAGAGAGGAGAAGAGGCTTCTATGGGATGTCTTATTTTTTCACCACCTCTCGTCGGGTCGGCCATGGTGTGTTGGTGGGGACTTCAATGCTGTGGCCGTTCCGTGGGAGAGGACGGGAGACAGTCCATACTCATGTGAGATGGAGGACTTCTCTGATTTCATCTAGGAGATAGTTTTGGTGGATGTTGGCATAGCACATGGTCTGTTTACTTGGTCCAACTTGCGGTCAAATGTTTCTTGCTCTCGGCTGGATAGGTTCTTGGTGTCCATTGATCGGGAGGACCACTTCCCTCATGTGCAGGTGCTTTCACTAGCGAGGTCTACATCGGATCATAAGCCTATCCTGCTGAAGATTAGCTGAGTGTTTGACAGCCGTCACAACTTTAGATTAGATATGTATTGGTTCAGAGAGGCCGATTTTATGGAGATTGTTTCTATTACTTGGAGGGTACAAGTTTGCACCACCTTTGCTATGGCTACTCTTGTGAAGAAGTTGTGTCATACTTCTCAAGTGCTCAAAGCATGGGGGGCAAATAGAATTCTCTCAGGGAGGGTGGCAAAGGATAGGATTCTTCATCATATTGAGAGGCTAGATGCTCTGGAGGAGGCAGACCTTATAGATATGGAGGACGGGAGTCTTAGGGACTCTATGAGGGCACAGTTTGATGAAATCTTGTCTAGGGATGAGATCTACTGGAGGCAGAGATCGAGAGACAGGTGGATTAAAGAAGGAGATAGGAACATTGGTTATTTTCAACGCATTGCTTCAAGAAGGAGGAGGGTAAACGCCATCACTTGCTAAAGGGCGGGTGACCCCTTCCTCTCTTTGGAGGAGGATATCAGAAGTCCTGCCAGAGACTTCTATTCCAGGCTGTTCATAGAGGATGAGCATTGCAAGCCGCAAATTGCAGATGACTTACTTCCTTGCCTCTCCACTGAGGAGAGGGTGGCTTTTTCCCAGACTTTCTCAGAGGAGGAGGTTCGCCAGGTTATTTTCTCTCTTGTAGGTGACAGAGTTTCGGGGCTTAATGGCTTCCCTTTGGCATTCTTCCAGAAATGCTAGGATATCATTAAAGTTGACCTTTTGGCTGCTCTGCGGGAGTTCTAAGAGAGGAGGGCACACTTGGGGGGGCATAAATAAAACCCTCTTGGTGCTTTTTCCCAAGAAGCCAGGTGCACTAGAGCTTCGAGACTTTAAACCCATTAGCCTGCTGAATGGTACTGTCAAAATCATCTCTAAAGTGTTGGTAGGAGGCTTGTGGGAGTTATGGACATTGTGGTTAGCCGTTTCCAGGAAGCCTTCTTCAGGGGAAGACATATCCAAGGCACATTCTTGATGGCTCATGAATGTTTGTTTGCTATGAAGACGCAGAGAAAGAAAGGGGTGATCCTGAAGTTGGATTTTGAGAAGACCTATGATAGGGTTAATTGACAGGGGTGGTCCTGAAGTTGGAAGGAGAAGGTGGGTTTTGGGGAGAGATGGATTGGGTGGGTTAAAGCTTGCATTTCTTCAGCTTCCTTTGTGGTTCTTGTAAATGGGAAGCCATCCTCCTTTTTTTACAATGAGAGGGGACTCCGTCAGGGGGACCCTATGTCTTCTCTACTCTTTGTGCTGGTGGCTAATGTGCTGAGTAGGGTGTGGCAGAGAGTTGAGATAGTTGGTCTGATCAGGGGGTTTCAGGTTGATAGAGGGGGTCTCTTTATTTCTCACTTGCAGTATGCAGATGACACCATTTTGTTCTTATCAGAGAGAGAGAAGCAGCTTTTCATGGTTAGGCTCTTGCTAGAGTTGTTGGAGGAAGTGACTGGCCTCAAAGTCAACGTCACTAAGAGTTTGCTCGTAGAGTTGAGTATGGAGGAGTGGTCTCTACAGAGGGCAGTTTGTATTATGGGGTGCAAGGTAGGGGAGTTCCCTATCTCGTACTTGGGCTTGCCGCTGGCCCCGAGTGCTCTTTACTGTGCAGATTGGCTTCTTATTGTCCAGAGATATGAGTTCAGGTTGGCTGGATGGAAGGTAAGGTTGTTATCTTATAGGGGTAGACTTGTCTTGTGTAGTTCTATGCTAGATAGTCTTTCAATCTTTTTTTTCTGTATGTTTCGGATCCCGAAGACAATGGCCAAGAAGATTGAGTCTATTCATAAGAGATTCTTTTAACATGATAATGGTGGGAGGTGCAGAGGGTGGCATGACATTGCTTGGGGGAGGCTGGCTGTGGGCAAAGAGGTGGGGGGTTGGGGGTCAAGGATGTGAGGGATTTCAACCTTGCACTCCTGTGTAAGTGACTGTGGAGGTTGGGGGAAAAGGAGGATGGTCTGTGGACACAGGTGGTTCGACAGAGATACTTTGGCAGGACGAGAGTGTGGGACCTGGGTCCTATCCCTCAGCATAGGACTTCACCTCTTTGGCACTATATTTGGACTTGCAGGGACTTCATCTCCTCTGGTGTCCGAGTCCGGCTAAGGAGAGGGATCAGTGCCTCTTTTGGAATGACAGATGGTGTGGAGAGCTCATCTTGGAGGCATCCTTCCCTACCCTGTTTGTTGTCTCTAATGCTCTCGTGTAGGGATGTCAAAATACTTGCAAACCCGATTACCCGCATCACTCGACCCGTGATGGGTCGGGTAATACCCGAATAAACGGATATGGATTCGGGTTCGGATATGTTTAAAATACCCATTTCATATTCGGATAGGGTATGGATTTAGTGCACCCGAACTCATACCCGATCCGAACCTGCTCTTAATAACTCATTGTGCATATTAGGCCTATGATTTTGACATGAACTCAACCCGTTGCCCGTCTTGTTGGGTTTGTGAGTTTGGACTTCTTGCTAAAATTATAAGGATGTTTTTATAAAACATAAAAATTACTTTGGAAAGGAAAGAATTGACCCGATTTCTATTTTCCCAATTCTTATAAATCTCACATTTTCTTGGATGTGGACATGGACTCATACTTTATGGGCGGATACGGATATCCACGGGTATATCCATACCCGTGACGGATATACCCGTATCCATATCCGCGAAAATAATAGGGTATTATTCGGGTATGGTATTTGTAAAATTTTCACGAATAGGGTATGGTATTGGTCTACCCGAGCCGAACCCAATCCATTTACATCCCTACTCTCGTGAGGACAGTGTCCCAGGCTTTCGACTCCCATTTTTCTAGGAGCACCTGGGCTCCGACCTTCAGGAGGGATCTTAGGGATGACGAGTTCGAGCAGCTCCATGACCTTCTCTCCCTCCTCCTCCCATTTCAGCCTCGGCCTGATTGTGAGGATGTATGGGCTTGGAGGTGGGGAAAAGAGGGTGCTTTCTCGGTCAGCTCTGCCTATACCATTTTGTCATATGGTTGCCTTCGCCATAGTCTCTATTCTCAGGTCTGGAGATCGAAGACCCCGCTAAAGGTAAAGTTTCTTACTTGGAGGATTTCTCATGGGAGGCTACCTACCCGAGACAGACTGAGCCGCTTCATCCTTGATGTCTAGTCGACCTGCTGCTTATGCTGGGTGGACGCCGAGACCCTAGACCACCTGTTTGTAGGCTGTACTTACTCACAGAGGGTGTGGGATGAGCTTGCTAGGAGGACTCACAGTGGTTTCGGTTGACACAGCTAGGTGCACCATCTGGTGGAGCATTGGGGCATAAGCTGGTCCCTTACAGGCCATAAGACCGTGTGGTGGTTCATCCTCCATGCCACTCTATGGATGTTATGGGGGGAACGCAACAACCGGATATTCAAGAGAGAGTCGAGAGCTGTGGAGTCGATTATCTCTTTTGTGTGCGATAGAGTGAGGGAATGGGCTGGTCTTCTTTGTAATGTGAATTCCCTCAATTCGCCTCTTTTTGTTTTGTTGGGGGGTTAGAGTGACCCACACTATCTTGGTGTGACATTTTGTATAGGATCGGTTGGGAGATTTTTTTTTTTTTTTTGCCTACACTTGTATATTCCTCCCATTTTTTCATTTAATGTACTAGTGGTACCACTCACTTTCAAGAAAAAAAAAGAAGAAAATAAGTGATTATAAAATCTTATTTCTTCTAGTTTACTTTCTAGTTAAAAATTGCGAGATGCATGACCTCTTTTTGTTTTTACGTATTAATGAGATCATCCTGCAATGTGCTCTCGGAATTGTCCTGTGTCATGTAATATTGCAATTAGAATTATCTCTAATTCTCGTTGTGATTGGCATGTTTGTATGGCCGGGATTATCTCAAGCTGCCTTAAGGTTTGTGGTACACCCTAGAGCATGTAAATGGCATAGTGCTGTATTCAATGGTTTTCAACTATGGTCATAATTCCAAGGAGAATGACCACTTTTGAAATATAAGATTCATTGATTCTGTCCCCATAGTTGGATAATGAATCTTCTCCAAGAAAAGTCATTTGGTGGCTGATTGACCTGCAAGGGAGTGTCCATCACTTGATTGGTCATTGGCATAGGAGGTGGAATCTGAAAGGGGACAAGGTGATTTGGTGGCTGATTCTGCATGCTATGTTGTGGGCATTATGGGGAGAGAGAAACAAGAGGTCCTTCAGAGGAGAAGCTTCAGCTGTGGATAGAGTGGTTGTATTTATTTGGGAGAGAGTGAGAGAGTGGGTGGGGCTGTTGTGTAATGTTGATTCCCACAATTCCTCTTTTTCTGGGCTTTTGGGGTGTTAGTGCCGGCCACTCCATCTTGTGTGGAAGGCCTCTATTGTATAGGGATTTTTGTGAGCACAATGCTTACACTTGTATATCTCACTTTTTCTTTTAATACAATAGTGGGACTACCCACTTTTCAAAAGAAGAAAAGTCATTTGCCAAATGAAATAGTCTTTGGAGTAGCTAGTCATGCTTCCATCTTTTGTTCAAGATCTCATGTTGATTTACTAATTTTTTGTTATAAACTGATTATTCATGTTTCAAGTGACATATGCAGTTCCAAATTTTATTTAATTAAATTTAACACATCAAGAAGTTCCGAAAGGAGGCAAGTTGAGTGGATCATGAGAACGTGCCTAGGTCTCTCTTTGTTAGGAGCGCTGCTGTAGTTTTTGGTGTTTGTCAGAAGTTGGGCTATGAGGATGTCTTTTTTCCTCCATCAATCATATGCTAATTTTCTTCATAATGGTTACAGTGGCTGAATGTTGTTAGTGACGCTGTTCAGCAAAGTCTGTCTAATCAAAACTCAAGCCCCCTTTTTTTCTGGGAAAGTGCATGGTACCATAAAATTCATTTAATAAAATAGGGAATTTACAAGTATATGAAGAGAAAGTTCTAAAAAAATCCCTCTGTGCAAAAAGTACACCAAGATGGTGTATCACTCACTATCTCTGCAAAGCAAAAAGGGGTTTGAGTCTCATTTACATTGCAAAAGATTTTGGCCTAATCATGAACCCTATCATAGATAAAAGAGGCTGTCCTCCTAGGAGCCTCGATTCCCTTTATAAAGATCCTCACATTCTCTGTCCTCCTAGCAGCCTCGATTCCCTTTGTAAAGATGCTCACATTCTGTTCATTCCAAGTCACTCACAATGTAGCATGGAGAATCATTCTCCATCTTCTATGATCCTCCTTAAGAGGCCACCAATCATTCCATCCAACAAGCGGCTCTCTATGCAATCTAGCAAGGTTGCACTTAACGCAGCCTGTCAAAAGTCAGCTTCCACAGCTCAAGCCTTTTGAACTATGTGAGAATGAAATACAACCTTCATTTTTTTCTAACTAGTCAAATTCTGATATGCTTGATTGGTTACAAAAGTTGCTCTTTGCGTTGAAGAGTGGAAACCAGGTAGCATTGAGTAAACCACGTGCACCTGCTAAGTTTTATCTCACTTCTTAAAGGTGCTTCTGAGATAGTCATGCACTGGCACAAGGGCCATAATATAGTTGTATACTTCATTGAACTCAATTTTGACTCAAGTCAAATTGTGATATACTGTCCATTGCATGATATTTTAGTACTTCTCACTATTTAGCTCATCTATGAAGGCAATTACAATACAAATCTAATTTATTTATCGTATCTTTTCAGTAATTGAGCAATTTCTGAGATTCTTATGAGAGAAGTGGAGGGCATGCCTAATATTTTTTGTTTTCTAGACTTTGCTTAAACAGCAGAGCGAATGAAGTAACTTCCTATTGCAATTTGCAAAATGGATACTGTAGTTCTCGCATCTATGTTATGAAAGGAAGAACAGGAAAATGAATTTCTAGTGGTACCATATGGCACACTGGTGATGATGATAGATGCAGCAAAATTGTCAAAGAAATAATGTTACAGCTGAAGGGAAAGATTCTGAGAAAGAAAATAGAGCAGTATCAGAGGAAGAAATAGGAAGCAAAGGAGGAACAGACTTGTGGACGGAGGAACTAAAATTGATAGTGTGGGTAGATAAGAGAAAGGAAGGTATCAGGTGGAAGAAACAGGGAAAAGGCATTTGATGATGGAAGGAGCTGTTGAACCCCATTGATTCTTGTACTTTTGTGAAATACTAATCAATTACACATTAAAATCCTATAACTGCAATGTGGACAGTTAACATAACTGCCTTGGTAACATAAAACTAAACTCAAAACAATTTAACCACCCACATCCTCTAATCACAAGTTCTTAGGGATTAAAAAAATGGTTCAGTCACCTTCAGAAGAAAGGAAAGTGACGGAGAGTGCATGATCATATCATTTTCCTGACCATCAATTGTTCTCAGATTATATCTTGGCCAGGTGAATGGTCTTATTAAGGTTGACGTCAAGTAGCCAATTGGAAGACTTTGCCAACTCTCTGGATTGTTCACTGTCTCACTAATCCTGGCATAATGCATTTTATTGAATGACTAGAAATAACAGCAAAATCTTGACTTTAATGTAAGATTTAGAAGCAGTGAATGTGAATCACAGAAAGATTGGCCCCTTTTGTTTTAAATCCAGCCGTGACAAGGAATGCAAACCTTCATATCTAAATTATATTCTATAAATTACCTCCTAGTGTAGATTTGGGACTACTGATACCTTGGTAGACCTGGCATTATCCGTGACATCTGGTGAACTTGTCACATTGCAAAAGTTTATTATTCATTTATTTTGACATCATTTTTTGCAGGTATTGACTGGCATCCTAATCTCCAGTTCGACCAGAATCTTATTACACGAGAAGATATGCCTAGATTTATTTTGGACTCTTATGAAGAAAGCAGAGGTCCTCCACGATTATTCATGCTGGATAAGTATGCCATCATCCTGAATGATACATATGACACATTTGATTAATTAATTTCTTACTTTACTTTTTTTTTTGCTCTTATCAGGTTTGACATTGCTGGAGATGGTGCATGTTTGAAAAGATATTCTGATCCATCCTTCTTCAAAATAGACTTTGCTGCCTCTGGAAAAATGGAACCAGATATTCAAAGAGAAAAGAGGTCCCGTAAAAATAAGGTAAATATTGAATTTGTGACAGCAATCAATGTAGTGGTGCATGTTTGTTCCTGGAGTACCTGCCTAGAGAGTCACTATTCCAGTACCATTGATATGGGAACTGCCCAGAGAGTCACAAATACATTACTATTACATGATAGAACAGATTTTTGTGAAAATGTGTTTTTATTGCTGGTTAATTCAACTTTAAGATGTTTACTTTGATCTCCTAGATGAAGTCATTTCTTTTCTTGAAATGGGAAGTTCTATCTTTTTCTGACAGAATATTCTATAAATATAGAGCTCCACAGATCCATGTTAAGGTCCATTCCATCACCCCATGGTATATGTATCCACCATTAAGCAGTTTCTTTCAACCACTTTGTTCCACTTAATTTTAAAAATATCAGTTTATGGTCACCTTATGCAAGTCTTCTGAGTTTTAGTTGCGCTTTAGATCAATAGATATCCAGTTCATGAATATTAAAACCCACATTCAAGGTAGATATACTATTATTAGTATATCTTTGACTTTAATTCCTTACTTTTCAATTGTATATTGTTGTGGTTTAGTCCCATATCGGAAATCCATGGGAGTCTTTCCTCTATACATGTGGGGGATTCCCGCAACTCAATGCCTAGGTTTTAGGTAAGAGTTCGGGCCTCCAACATGGTATCAAAGCCTTGTTTACCCATTGGATCCATATGTGGACACTTGGCCCTACCCGTGATGCGCCCCAAACCGGTTGGTTCGGCGTGAGGGGGGGGGGTGTTGTGATTTAGACCCATATCGGAAATCCATGGGAGTCTTTGCTCTATACATGTGGGGGGTTCCCTCAACTCAATGCCTAGGTTTTAAGTTAGAGTTCAGGCCTCCAACATATATCATATTGTAAAAGTATTTATAAGCTCTTTTACCCATATTCCTAACTTGTGAGGCGTATGATAATAAGTTTGACTGTTTACTGGAATTTGAAAATATCCTACTCTTTCAAGGGCTTTAAGCAAGCTTTGTAAGTGCTGGAGGGAAACTAAACTTCTCTTATTTGCTCATCTCCTACTTGGAGATCTGTGCATTTGATTTAAAGGATGAACAATCTTGAAGATGAGAAAATAGGTAATTGAGGCATTTCTTCATGTAAAGTCTATTTATTGAATAATGTTTGGAAAAAAACATGGACACTTCCTCTTAAGGACCTCTTATAGAAAGTGGAGGGAACTAGCATACCTGTAAGAAAGTCATATTCTTAACTTAGGCATCGTTGTAGCAAATTTCCAATATCTGAGGCCAAGCTTATGTCATTTCGGTGGACTTATCTAGTGATTTATCTTCTTTTCTGTTTGATGTTGAACAAAGTAATCCAGTCAGAAACAAACATTCAAATGCCTCCTTACATAAGTTCCCAGCATCCACCTGGCACATGCATGTCTTGTCTGATAGAAAATTTCTCTTCAAGTCATAACAGAGAGTGATTAAAGTATAAGAAGATTTATAGTGAATTAAGTAGAATATTCAGACTGCCCTTGTAACATATTTTAGAAAAAAAATGCACTCCCCTTCTAAAAGGAAAAGATGAAAGAAAAATGATGTCCTTGATTTGAAATGGCATCCTACCATGATGTGGCACCTTATTCATCGACTGGTTTGTTCCTCTTGAATTGATTGATCAAATGTTAAAGGAAACTTGAATGAGCGTTGGCCTCATCTGACATGCTTTTTTAATTCGCTTCTTACAGTTGATTTCAACATTTTTCCTTTGTTTCGTGTTTGCACGTGCATACAATAATATATCGATGCATTATTTTCTAGTTTTAACAATGCATGTGTTGCCAAAGAACAATTTAATCATAACAGCTCCCCCTTTATCTCTGTTAGAAAAAGGTACCACGTTTAAGGAATGGTGAAACCCCTGAATCTTACTTCACACAACATGCGAATCCCAAGTAAGAAGCATCCCCTTTATGTGATGTTATTATTCATTGCATATATTTCAATATCCAGTTGTCTCCTTCTGGGCCTGATTACTTTTTGGCTGTCTATTTGTTAGATTGGAACATGCAGCTTCTGAAAAAGCTCCTGAAAACTCACCTGTTAAGCGTGTGAAGTTGAAAACAAGGCAGCTGAATGATAATACTACCATTAGAAGAAGCTACATAGAGCATATTGTTGGAAACCAATCACCTGAACACACAGAATTATCTGAGAATTCCATAAGACACTCCCAAGTAAAGATGAAAACAGCTGATTCAACTGAGTTGGCTCCTGATGTGCGTGAGGTTATCATGGATACTTCAATTGACAGACCATTTTTCAGAGACAGAAACCGCACAAAGCGTTACAATAAAGAGGAATTGAGCCGCACTCAGAAGGATGAGATGGTATCTGATATAAGGGATAGCCAGAATGAGAAGAAAGGCTTGTTGCAGAAAGCAATTGGTGAAGTAGAAAAACTGCCTCCAAACTTTAACAAGGCAGATCATGAGGAGTTTTTTGATGCCGACCACAAAAGAGAAGGTAATGGTGATACTGAGATCAGGACAAATGGCAGTCTTGATAGCTATAGATCTGATGCTGCTGCTAGTGAGCTGGACAATTATTTGGATGCTCTAACTACAATGGATTCAGAGATTGAAACAGACAATGAAATTAAAGCTAAACCAACTTCAAGTTTCTTCATCAAGGAATATAGTAAGACAGATTTTAGTGTAAATGAAGAAATGGTTGGAATGGATTCAGAAATTGAAACAGACAGTGAGACCAAAGCTAAACCAACTCCAAATTTCTTCAGCAAGGAATATAATAAGATGGATCCTAGTGTAAATGAAGAAAGGGCTACAATGGATTCAGAAATTGAAACAGACAATGAGACCAAAGGTAAACCAACTCCAAGTTTCTCTATCAAGGAATATAATAGGATGGGTTTTAATTCAAATGAAGAAAGGGATTTGCTTGATGAGCATCTGAGTTCACATGTGATTAGAGAATCATGTACTCAAAATGGTTTATCCAATGAAAGAATTTCCAGTCCTCCTAAGGAAGATTCATTATTCAGTTTGGCTGATTCAACACCATCACATGGTACTTCAGTGGCTAGTCCTGGCATGTTCATAGATCCGGAAGCACCTGCAGGTGAAACCCATGATACAAATTTTGAGAGCAAGGCTAACGGTGAGCACTTGGAAAAGGAGTCTTCTGTAGATTTGGTTGAAGAACAAATGATACCAGATATTCCTATACCATTGAGTGAATCTCGAGTCGCATCTACTACTACTACTGATACAACTGCTGCTCAAATTTACACTGATCTCCATGCAAGTTCCGAAGACATACAGTCTGCTATTGGAAATGAAAATACATCATCTGTTAATACCAATAGCACTGAAAAGGGCAGCATATGTTTTGATGGTCAATATAGTCCTCCAGTCAATTCTGTTCTTGGAGCCGCAGAAGATACAAATGTCACTTTCTGCAGTCTGGTTGAGGGACATGGGGAAGTTGACAAGCTTCTGGAAGATGATTTTCATAAAAAATCAGATGAATCCAAGGTTCCTTCTATTACAAAAAATGATGATGTCAATCCTGGCCTTGTTTCTCAAGACACTGACATCATATCTGATGATTTATTGCAATTAGGGGATGGGTCTGACTTGAACATTCAGATGCAGGAAGATCCTTCTATTGAAACACAAATAGCAGTGCTTTGTTTTGGAGAGACAAGTGCTGAGGAGATTATATCGATTCCCAGTGTTTCTGATCCCCCTCAAATAGTTGATGCAACTAATCTTGAAATCACCCCTCCTACGTGCATTGAAGATTCAGTATCTCCTTTGTCAATGTTTGACGCAGAGCTGCACGGATCAGCATGCCAGGGCCCTGAAGTTGATTCAGGGGGGAGCACCTTACCAGGGAAATCTCCACCTGTTCCTCCACTTGATAACAGTTCTGGCACATTTGTGCCTGATGGCATAATTGGATCTATAGATAATTCTGACTTAACCAATGAGAAGTTTGAATGTGAAAGATCATTGACTATTCCTGGGGATGTTGCTGATTTTGCTGAACATAAAGTTACTAGTCCAGAAAATACAGGCAATTTTGCTGAAAATGAAGTGATGGCTTCTGGCATATCGTTACCTGGGCCTCCTTTTGACATGAACGTGCCTCAAGAATCTTGTAATTTGGACCAAGTGGAATTTACACAAAAGGATGAATTGCCTAACATTCTGAAAGTACTGCCAAATGTATCCAATTATGATACAATAGATTCTTTCTTGGTCAATGAAACAAGAGATTCACTGTTGCCTACTAGGGAACTACCTGCTGAGAGTTGTTCACAACATTCAGTAACCGAATGTAGTGAAGCTGATGAATTGTATTCTCCTACCATGCACTTGAAAGAATCTTCTTCCAAAGCTATCCAAGAGGAAGATCGTGTTTGTTCTGATTCATCTTCAGAGAAGCAAGAATTGGAGATCACAGAGGCATCTTGCCTGAAAGATTTGATAGACCTGGATCTTCAGCAGGTTCCTGGTACTGCTGCTTCTCAGGAAGAATATGTCATGGTTGGTTGTCCTCAAGATTCAGTATCTGCAGGATATGTTCTTGATTCATCTTCCCTGCTTGACTGTGGAGAACCTGATCATGTTTGCCATACAGAGTCATTTGAACTTGCACAAGATGATTTGTACCCCACAGATGACAACAGGGTTCCAATATCTTTTGCAGAAGTGGAGGGTGAAAAACTTTTAACCCTGACATCACAAAACGAACCCCAGTCTATTGAATCGGGTGTGGAGCATTATGTTGGGAATATTGAGGCATCCAATTCTGATGATCTAACTGGAGAAGATGATCATCAAGCTTCTAAAATTGATTTTCCTGGACAGGAAGAATCTAATGCTGTTGGTGATCCTGGAGATTCAAAATCCACAGAGGCTATTCATGATTCATTTAATAATATGGTCATGCAACCCGTCATCTCTGTTCCTTGTCAAGAAGATCAGAAAATGGTTGATTCTATACAGACCTCAAGAACTGAAGAAAGGCTTCTTGAATCATGTGACAATTCTGATTATGAGTCAATCAAGCATGCTGAACTGATCATGAATCTATCAGAGGTCACTGAAGTCATTGAGTGTCCATCAGTAAATCAAGTCCCTCAGTCAAAACCTCCCGCTTCATGTGAATCTTGCCAGGCTGCAAATGGTGATGTATTGCTATCCGAAGATGTCATCACAGAAAACATCAGTCCTTTGACAGAAGTATTTAACTCACAATCTTCTGGTGAATCTGATGAGATTTCTTTGCTAAAAAAATTTGGAAGACTTGACCTTTCTGATATCCAGTTTGAAAGAGAACAGTCTCGTGGACAAGATGACAACTTCAAGAAGACTGAGAGACAGCCATCAATGCCGGAAGCAGCACAAGATTCTGTTAATTATGTTAGCAGTGACCAGATTTATGAGTCGGGCATACCTTCAGCTAATGTATCCAGTTTGAACCAACTAGAAACAGAAGCTGGTTCTTCTATTCAATCAAGCCTTGGGATCCCAGTGACTTGTGCAATTTTCAGTGCATCACTTGCATCAGTACAAAGTTTTCCTAGCCCTGGTTCATCCAGCACTGTGATGATCCAGCAACATTCATCTGAACTGCCCCTAGACAAAGACCCACCACTTCCTCCACTACCTCCCCTGCAGTGGAGAACGGGAAAGCTTCGACTGAGCACTATAATGACTGATGGAGAAATGACTGGGCCTCAAGGTGGGGTGAACAGTTTGACTGCACTACCTTCTTTGGATTATTCAGGTGGTCCACTAGTAATGGGTGGAGCCATGGTGCAGCCAGTGAACCCATTTTTACAGGTACCAATGCATCCAAGTGACAGTGATCGGTTTGGCTGCCAACCTTTGGAGGAAGAAAGAATGAATCCTTTCCAGGCATCTGCCCTACCACCTGCAGTGGAAGATCTAAAATGTCACGGTGATATGCTTGCTTTAGATGCACAAATGAAATGTCTTCCTGCAAATTCATCATCTGTAGTTTCTCATGTAGAAGATGATCAGCAGAAGAATGAATTCTGTCAAGAAGCTTTGTTAAACCCATTTACGTCACCAGTAGAATTATCAGATGTGAGATATCAGCATTTTCACACGGTCTCTGAGGGAGAATCTATTGAACCTCCAAAATCTTCTGCTTCACAACCTACTTTAGTATGCACAGAATCTCTGCATGAAACTTCAATCCTGGATACTGTGACAATACATCCTTCAAACCCATTCTTGTCCTCAGGATCCCCTGAAAGCGAGCACTGCCAATATGACTGTGGAGAACCTGGGAATAGAATGGTACAACATCTGAGTGCTCCAGAGAGTATGTCAACAGCAGAAATAGCTCCACGAGGCTATGCTCCAGACACTATGTCAACGGCAGAGATAGCTCCACAAGGCTTTTTGATCTCTCAAGAGGGCAACATGGAGACTTTTGAAAGTTTTACCTTGCCTGCAGCAGAAACGGAGCAGCCAAATGGGAGGCCTCGTTTCCTACTTAACCGGCCTAGAGATCCTCTAATTGAGGCAGTTGCTGCTCATGATAAAAGCACGGTATGTTGGTGTCATTCTATATGACGAAATGAAAGATGAAGTATTATTCATTCTTCAACCGTACGGAGTGATATTTTTACTATTGCTTGTTTTGCAGCTGCGAAGAGTTTCTGAGATGGTTCGCCCTTCAGCCAAGCCAGAAAGCGAGAGAAATACGTTACTGGAACAGATAAGAAACAAGGTATATAGCCAGTGGTGAAGCTGTTTGGTGGTCCACGTTTGTTTTCTCTTTGCACTTTTCCAATTGACATTGGCTTCTTCTTGTCAGTCCTTTAGCCTGAAACCAGCAACCGTTGCAAAGCCACACATGAAGGGTCCTCCAACGAACTTGAAGGTTGCTGCCATTTTGGAGAGAGCAAATGCTATTCGCCAGGTCAGGGATTACAAGCTCTATGCATCCATTGGAAGCTCTCTTGTTCAATTTTGTTCAATGTCCTGGTCAACTTACTGCAATGTGTGAAAACGTTTTTGGAGCAGGCATTTGTTGGAAGCGATGAAGATGATGATGGGGATAGCTGGAGTGATTCTTGAGCCATGTCATTCGAAGGCAAGTGGCATCGGCTTGTAAGCAGGTGGGCGATTCTGGCGATGGGTTGCATATATCTGAGCAAATCGAGGCAGGCTGCTTCAGACAGATTGATGAGCAAAGGGCCTACCTTCTATGACTGCGCATCAATGTACGATATATAGATTTCTTTCTTTCTTTGGATAAAGCACCAAAATTGCATCCTATATACAGTTTTGTGTATCTTGCTCTGATGAAGATGGAAAGGCGGGATCAAATGGGTCCCGGTGCACTTGCTTAATCCGTGTTATGTGTCATTCTCCTTCAAATTTTGGGTTAAAGATGTCTTCTTTTTCTTTTCCCAGTGTATATGTTATTGTAGAGAGGATGTTATGTGGCGCTGTTGTATAGTCTCAAACTGGCTGATAAGCTTCATTTTCTTGTTTCCCAATTCAAGTTGATAGAAGGTATGAGTTCTCTTGGCAAATGCTCCTGGACTTGATACAATAATATCTGTCTATGCTCTCATTGGAGTGTTGACATTGGTTCTTTCCAAGCTACCAAATCCTCATGATCCACTTTGGCTGAATTCTTGACGACATTGGCGTATGCAAATTTTGATGCCTTCTTATCAAGTATGCTGTAGACGCCAAGAATATTACACAGGGCAAGTCGGTGCTAATGTAGAGAAAATGAAAGTGTTTGGGAGGAAAAAGCTTGTGCTTAGTTTTATATTATATCGATATTAAAGATTATATATCATTAAGTTTCTGTGCTATTTTTTCATTAGTATCTTTATTGATTTTATCAAAGGTATGGAAGATAATCTACAATGTGTGCAGTTCACGTACAATTAAAATCCACTTCAGAATTTGGGCATCTGTAGGTTCGGCTTTTATTATACACCAAAAGCATGTATATATATCAATAGTATCCATCAAATTCGTGTACAAATTGTGAATTATCTGCAAATTGTTAAGGATGGCCGAGTAATGAACGTTGCGCTGGATGTGGTTTTGTAGTGTTCTTTAGTGCGCCCACATAAATTTTTTAAGTCATTTTTTATTTATCTTTTTACCGTGGGATGGATGAGATGGACTCCCACCTTATCATATTTTAAAATTGCTGAATACCTAAGATGAGTAAAGAACTTGCATGTGCAGCAATCAAACTCTTTCAATACATATAAAGGCATTATCAGTAAGGGTAGCCTTGGGTAGGCTTGGACTACAACGGAACCCAACCCACCCTTCGTTCAGACAAACCAAGCTAACCTTGAGAGGTTTAAATTAGGTGGAGAGAAGACCTGGGCCTTTATTTTAATAGTAAGGCTCGCTGTACATCCGATTGTGTTGCACAATGTGGGTGTGCAGGGTTTTCATTTAATTTTAATTTTTTAATTTTTTTTTGAAGTAGCTCTCGTGATGACATAATTTGGGTGCAAGTCATCCCATCAATAGATTACTTAAAAAAATAAAAAAAATCAGATCAAATAAATAGTGTTAAGTCTATTCTTTTAAAAAATGACTTATTTTATTTTTAATTTTTTAGATAATTTGAGGGAGACGTGATTTACACTTCAAATTAGAGTCCTTAAATATTATTTTAATTTTTTAAAAAAATATAAAAAATTAAAAACATTGTACGTTTCAGAATGTTAACACACCACGGGTGTGCAGCAAACAAAACTCATTTTAATATATGACCATCCCAATTGACTGCATGGAGATTACTTACATGGTGCACGTCAGCTGTAATCCTCCCATCTTTGGTGAATATGTGATTGATGTCACATGTGAAAAAAAAAGTAAAAAAAATGTAGAATCTATATCAAATATGGGTTGTCTTTTTCTTTTCTTGCTCATCACGATATAAAAGTAGAGACTGATAAAAAGATAGATTGCAGACGACTTGGTGCCTGCCGTGCACGGTCTCTGGAGGGTAATACTTGCTCTGCAGCACATTTTCACATCCCCCGTCTCTTTGGTCCATATGAGAAATATTTGTTAGGCCTGTTTGTTACTCGGGTGAGATACCGTGTTCGACCTTTTTAGGGTCGAACACCGTATCTGGGGTCAAACACGGGCCATGTGTGTGAGGGGATAGTGTGGATCTCACCTCCAATTCTCTCTCATCATTTAACAAATCCTCCGATAATTCAGATATCAAACCGGCCAGAGAATAAGACCACCAGAAAAAGAAACCCCCCCAAAAAATGAAGGTCTGCAAATGGGCTGCTGCACACCCAAAGTATTACTCATCCCTTGGATTGCAACAAATATGGCTCATGGATGTAGGTAGGGCAAATTGGCAGTGCACGTTCCTGATTAAAACTTGCACAGTTGCCCGGTTGGTGAATACTTCACATGTGAGCATTTCCAAAACCATGTGCAAATTGACTACGAAAGAGAGATTGACTGATGTCCTGCGGTGCCACCCTCTCTCTCTTCGACACTCCGTTGAAATGCTTTGTCGACTCGGTACGACTAATATCAAGTCGAGCTCGTCGTATCGCATCTACGTCAGATCGAGATGGTTGACTCAATTTGAGATAAATCGAGTCTCTTCGAGTGAGACCCGAATTAAACTGTATCATATAGTGTCTAAACTGGACCGGGTCAATATGCGTCGGGCGATAGGGTGGAACCTCATGAATCCCAACTACAACTGTGTGACAGAGAGGATGGGCTCTACCTTGGCACCTCTTGCCCTCTCCCTTGATTGAGAATGACCTTCTAGATCTGAAATCTCGTACTTCACATAATGAGAAGACAGCTCTAGACTTAAATACTCCTCAGCCATCTTCTTTCATTTATAAAGAGAAAGGGGTACAAGTATAGAATTCTCACCCCGTCTGATGCCTTCAATCTTTTTGGTAAAACATCACTTGTACCACTTGTATCCCGAAAGCAAAGATTGATATGCTTGACAAAGCCACTGATCATCGTCTCATGACCGTAGGATCTGTATATGCCAAACTCTTTGAATTCCCATCTTTTTTTAAATAATTCCTCCGACTTAGGGTTATCAACCTCAATCTAACAAGGAACATCCAATTTCTGACCTCGTTCATGGCCAACCCAAGTCAACCCAAACTAATCTAAGATAAGTGAAAATTAATCTCAGATTAACTCCTCTCATTTAACCCACCTCTCAGAATGATTAACTATGTTCCACAACGAGAGATGGGTTAAAATGAAAGAGGTTAACCCTTGGTTCACTCCTCTCATTTAACCCACCTCTCAGAATGGTTAGCTATGTTCCACTACGAGAGATGGGTTAAAATGAAAGAGGTTAACCCTAAGTTAACTTTCACTTATCCCACATTAACTTTATTCTTCTATCAAATTATATTTTGTGTTAACCCATGGATATCCGGGTTTAAAGTGGGGATAACCCGCGGTGCAGAAAAAGATATCCAGCTCAGATCGAGACGCGCGGGGTTATCGCACAAAAACTTTGTTCTCTCGCCCCGCCTGGTATTTTTAGACTTTTCAGACATATCAACCCTGTTATGGTCTACCATACGGCCGGCCACGGCGTGGCGGCGGCAGCAGAGGCGGCGGCGCGGCTGCGCTTAGCACCGGCAAGATGACTTTTGCCCATCCACGCCGCCGCGAGTTGGCTCCCTCCCATGTTGCTCCTCCGGAGCCGTTGGCGGGAGGTGAGCCCCGCGCTCCTCGCGCCCGCCGCCTCCTCCACCCTCCTCTCCAGAGCCCCGGAGGAGCTGAAGGCATGGCTCTCCTCCTTCCGCCCCCCCGTCTGCTTCAAGCAGCTCAAGCACATCCACGCCCGCCTTCTCCGCCTCTGCCTCGACCAGGATAGCTACCTCCTCAACCTGCTACTGAGGTCCCTCTTCGAGTCTGGCAAGCCCGACCATGCCCACCACCTGTTCGACGACATGAGGGAGCCGAACATCTACATCTGGAATACGATGATACGCGGGTTCGTCGCGGCCGACAGATGGGAGGAGGCAGCATACTTCTATTGCATCATGCGTCGGGAGGGCTTGTGCCCCAACAACTTCACGTTCCCTTTCGTCTTGAAGGCGTGCACGAGGCTGCTCGACCTTGAACTGGGATTGAAGGTCCACGCCCACATCTTGAAGGCTGGGTTCGAGTTGGACGTGTTTGTTAAGACGAGTTTGGTATGCATGTACGCCAAGTGCGGGCGCTTGGATCAGTCCCAGGAGATGTTTGACGAGATGCCGGTGAAAAATGTCGTGTCTTGGACCGCGATTATTACTGGGTATATGGAAGGGGGGAGATTGGAGGAGGCACTTGGCTTGTTCCGGAAGATGTTGGAAATGGATTTGAAGCCGGATAGTTTCACCCTTGTCCGAGTACTGACGGCCTGTTCCCAGTTGGGAGATTTGAAGACCGGAGAGTGGATAGACAGATACATAGAGGAGAAGGGCTTGGACTGTAATGTGTTTGTGGCCACATCTCTTGTGGATCTGTACGCCAAATGTGGGAGAATGGACAAAGCTCGTCAGATTTTCGATGGGATGACCGAGCGGGATGTGGTGTCCTGGAGTGCCATGGTTGCAGGGTACTCATCAAATGGGCTTCCTAGGGAAGCTTTGGAGATCTTTTACCGCATGCAGGGACAAAGGGTAAAACCCGATTGCTTCACAATTGTTGGAGTTCTTTCAGCTTGTGGTAGACTTGGGGCCTTGGAGTTTGGTCATTCGGTAGGCAGCTTAATTGACAGGGATGTTTACCTTTGCAACCCTGTTCTTGGTACTGCACTGATCGACATGTATGCGAAATGTGGCAGTGTGGGTAGAGCCTGGGCAGTTTTTGAAGCAATGAAGCAAAGAGATGTTGTTGCTTGGAATGCAATGATCTCTGGCCTTGCCATGAATGGGTTTGTGAAAGTTTCTTTCAGCCTGTTTGCTCATATTGAGAAATTAGGATTACTGCCTGACGGGAATACTTTTGTAGGTTTACTTTGTAGTTGTACTCACTCTGGTCTGGTTGAAGATGGGCGACGGTATTTTGACAGCATGAGCAGAGTCTATGGGTTGACTCCGAAAGTGGAGCACTATGGATGCATGGTTGACCTTCTGGGTCGAACAGGCTTATTGGATGAGGCTTATCAGTTGATAAAAGAAATGCCTGTTGAAGCCAATGCTGTTGTTTGGGGAGCTCTCCTGAGTGGTTGCAGAATATATCGAGACATCTGGCTGGCTGAGCATGTGCTGAAGCGGCTTATTGAACTAGAACCACAGAATTCAGGGAACTATGTCCTCCTGTCAAACATATATGCAAACAGCAGTAGGTGGGGAGATGCTGCAAAACTTAGACTTGTTATGAAACACAGGGGAATTGAGAAGATCCCTGGATGCAGTTGGGTTG
The DNA here is from genome assembly GCA_022559845.1 of Amorphophallus konjac. Classification (NCBI taxonomy): domain Eukaryota; kingdom Viridiplantae; phylum Streptophyta; class Magnoliopsida; order Alismatales; family Araceae; genus Amorphophallus; species Amorphophallus konjac. The sequence continues at coordinate 24,692 of JAHNEJ010002412.1, read as the reverse complement.
AAGTGAATGGTGTGGTCCACGAGTTCCGGGTTGGTGATCGTTCGCATCCGCTGCATGCACAGATCTACTCTAAGCTTGAAGAGTTGGGGAAGCAACTGAAAGCACTAGGGTACACCCCAACCACCGAAGTTGTCATGTTTGATGTAGAAGAGGAAGAGAAAGAGCACTCTCTGGGACATCACAGTGAAAAGTTGGCTGTCGCATTTGGTCTAATTACCATAGCTGCCAAAGATGTGATTCGTGTGGTGAAGAACCTTCGTGTATGTGCAGATTGCCATACAGCCATAAAAATCATTTCGAAGATTTCTGATCGTGAGATTGTTGTCAGGGACAATAATAGGTTCCATTGCTTTAGGGATGGATCCTGTTCATGTAAAGATTTTTGGTAACTCGAATGATTATAACATAGATAGCAATGACATAATCCTGGATTTTGAAGCTGCCATATCTTTTTCAGCTTAGATTCTTTAAGTAACTCACCTTGGGGTTCAGTTATTTCTCTCATTCACATGAAACTGTGTTTGGAGCGATCAAGTTGTTTCTCAAAGATGGATTGGAGTTTCTGACTAGTGGTTGGTTCTTATTTTTCGTTCCCATGAAGCATTGTTTGACAAAGGTTAGATTGCTCTTCCAATCTAGAATTGCCTTGTTGTCAACGCCCAAACTGCTCTGTTCACATATGCCGGCAATATTATGTAAAAGTTTGTACCCCTCCTACTTCATGTGGGGTCAAATTATTGTATATTGATGTAAATGACTTCTTCAAAACCTCATGTAACTGAAGAATCTGGTAAAGTTGGCACTAGTTGAGGTTAGCTTAGCAAATGACAACAATGTCCTACCAATGGCGGAAAGAGGTGAGTCCAGTGACGGCAATAGTTAAAAGACGTCAAATCTGTTAAACATACTTTTTGACATAGTTGTTAGCACATTGAAGGGTGCCACAATTCTTAAAAAGGAAAGACGATTCCAATTTTATGGAGGAGGTTAAACAAGGGCAAGTTAATCTTTTTACTCCTTTAATCTATCTAATGTTGAGTTAATCAAGAGGCAAATGACACTACACACCCATAGACAAGGTTGGTCTTACATACGGTGCCGGTGCTTTAGGTATCCTCTCGACACATAAGGTTTTTGGTTTTTTTACCACAAAAATATTTTTTATTAAAAATGAAGTTGTTTATTAAAAATAATGGTACCATATCGAGTGCATATTGACGTACTGTCGTATTTATTTTTGGCTGGCATAATCTAGGACGTGCAATACGCACCGATCCGGTGTGCCTCAGCAAATCGTGGCTATAAATCATAGAGTATAGTTCATTAAGAGGTATATATGATAATATAAAGAACATTAGGGTATGTAATAGAATATGACAAATTTAGGCATATATATATGGCTTTGAATTCGAGGTTAAACAAAGGCATGCCAGTCTTTGTATTCTCTTCTTTATATCCAAAGATAAGATAACCAAATGGTAAGTGAGGGGAGAACTACAAATGATAGAATACACCTTATTATGAAGACATATATAATAATAAGTGTAGAGATGAAAAACTGATCTTCCGAACTTTTTACCACATTTTTAAGATTTATTTGATTGGGGAAGAATGTCTAGTCACCCGTGAAAGCCTGCAAACATCATGAAGAAGGCGTCAGAAGGAGCTATGTGCATTATCCCAGGGGACAACCCTCCGATGTTTAAGAATTATGACGAGGTGAAGAGCAACTAGAAATAGAGTAGATGATAGAGCGTGAGGGTGGAGTAGACAAACTTGGGAGCTGGAGGTGACGAGCCTAATGTGCCCGGCGAGTGCACGGAGAGTGCTCGCCGTGTTCAGATCGTCCACGGGGGTTAGCTCTCTTTGGTATCTCTCTTCTCTTCTATGGGTCAGAGCGTTTCCCTGCGTGCGTGCAAGTAGGGGTCTCTGTATATCTCTCCGTCTGTCTTTTGTCATTTGATCGGAGGTCTTTTTATACCGGTTGTCTTGGCGGTGGAGACCCATCCCCTAGGGAAAGGCGCGAGTTGTGGGGTAATGCCTTCCCGGGATCGTGGGGAGTTTCCCTTTCTGCACCTGTTTATCCGGGCCGTGCGGTCTTCAGGCGAGTCTTATGGTGCCCTAGGCGCGTGCTCGCCCTTACTGGAGTAGAGGCCGACAATGACGGGAATAACGTTCGAGAGTAACGTTCGGTCGTCGGAGAGTCATTTGACGGCCGAGATACCGGTGGGCGTCTACTCCAGTAAGAATACTTGACGGGTCTTGGGCTGACGCGGGCCTGACGCTAGTGGGCTGTGCCTAGGCCGAGTCGATTTTACCCTCCATAAGAATACGAGAACATATAACAGAATATGATAGATTCAACAGCTATGCATGTAATTATCTCTTGTATCAATGATTATGCGGCAGTCTTAACCTTCTTTGGGTCGGTAAAAGCACTCCTACATAGAACGAGAGAAGATTAGTATAGATGAATATATCACTTGATAGAATTGTTCAGTGAAATAAGGTTCATATAATCGGTCTCAAATAATTATTAGATTATGACGACATATTAGATTACGATGACGATGATGATGATATAGTTCTTACTCTTGTAAAGTAATGAGACACCCCCTTAAGATACTCTCTTTATCATCACCACCCCTTTAAGTACCTGTATGACTGGCTGACGTGCAAGGATGACTTAAAAGAGTACTTAACGGGGGTACAAGTGAGGTTGTTTGTTTGATCTTAACTTGACATGACTTGGTCTTAAATAAAATAACAACAAAATTTTACTCACCCAGGAAGGATCATCATAAACAAACCATGTTATTATTAAGGATCTTCAAACATTATTTATTTTAATCCAATGCCAACCGACCCACCAGCAGCCCTCTCCATTTTTTAGGCTTCAACGGCTATTTGATGCCACTGACAAGCAGCCTTCCTGAGCGCCCACGACGCCCCCAGCATTTTAACTACTTCGCCGACCACGCCCCACCATCCCCCCTTTTATGGGAAGACGTCTCCCCTCCGCGGCAGCGGCGGTGGTGGCGGCGAATCTACGCGGCTGCGCGCAGGTCCCTGCGGACGGGCTCAAGAGGGTATCGAGGCACGCCGGGGTGAGGTCCAACTCGTCGCCCGCTCCCAGGGCAGCTCGGACGGGGTCGGAAGGTGCCCACGGGGCGACAGCGGCCGGGAGGGTGGCGATGGAGGGGTGCCCGGGGCGACGAGAGGCGAGGACCCCGCTCTCCCAGGTGGTGGCGGACTGCGTGAACCGGTGGTTCCTGGACACCCTCAAGGAGGCGAGGTCCGGGGACGTGACGATGCAGGTGCTCGTGGGGCAGATGTACCACAGCGGCTATGGCGTCCCCCGCAACGCGCAGAAGGTGGGGGGTTTCCTTGGCACTCTGTTTTCCCTTCGAAATTCTGTTGTTCGGCTAGGGCTTTGGAGCCCTATTAGGGTTCGTATATCGTCACCCAACCGCCAATTAGGAATTGCCCACGGATGATTCTTTGGCTGCACCCGCCGCTTGCCCACTTCATCCACCACCAATTCAAACAATTGCAATAGCTATTCGACTATGAGTAGAGTGGAGAAAAAAACAAGCGTACGGATAAAGGAGAGCGTTTGACTTTTCTGTCATGTTTTCGGTCAATTGTATTTATGGATGTTGAATTTTGGTGCCAAACAGCCAAAGTTTCTATTTTTTTCGTCTGTTTGTTAGTAAAGAAATTCATCTATGTTTTCCCTGATGGTTGATTTCGATTGTTCATTCCTTGGTCTCTGGACATTTCATTCCGTAGTTGAGTTCTTCGGATGAGGAGTCGATGATTCTCGTTTGTTCTCAACATGTTGGTAATTTTGGGGCTAAATAGTCTTAACACTTACTTAGGTGTTTTCCGTCTTATGCCGGGGAGGCAACTCAAGGTGGGAATAACGTAAATTAACTTATACATGGGCTTTTCTTATTTGGACACGTGAGAACTTCTGCAACTCTACAAGATGGTTGATGGTTGTTCTTCAGTGTTTGTTAGCATTGTTGAATTAACAGAGAAACATGGGTTTGTCTTCTTTAAAAGTTTCATTCTTTAGGTTCCCTTTGCTCACTTTTGAAAAAAGAAGAAAAAAAACAGGTTTCTCTTACCAGATTCTTCTCCTGATAATGCCTTCTTATGCTTCTCTTTTTCAACTATTACATTTTCTTTCTTCCTGTTTATTGATGGTGTATCTTGTGGGTATTGTAGGGCAAGGTTTGGATCACAAAAGCTTCGCAACTCAGGCCATCAGCTTCAAAGGTTGGTGATAAACATCCAGGTGAGATGTTCTTCTGTTTCTCTAGGCACACAGTTGTTTTTCTTCATTTTCTATTGTCATCCTTGTCCCTGTTGCTTTTGACATTTGTGTTCCATGATTGCCCACGGTGAGCCTTTATCTCATTCCCATTTTAGGCTACAATGTCAGTGATTCAGACTCTGATGAACTGAAGGAGAATGCAAAGTGAAGATAACAGGTCTTACTCTATCTCATCAACAGAGTCAGAGGATTCTTTGTGGCTATACTATACCTTTTCTTGTATGTGTGAATGTTGATTGCCCTTGATCTGTTGCTCTAAGGTGTCTTCGGAGTTCTGCTGTTGTTGCTATTCTCTGTCATTTGTCAGTGATTCAGATCTGACGAGTTGAAGGATAGTACAAATTGAAGATAATAGCTGTTATTCTATTGAATGAGATCAAATTGAATTAGTTGCCAGACAGAACCAAAGCAAAAATGGTTTTCCAGCTGGAACTAAGGTGTAAAAACTTAGCTGGCTCCTTGATACTCAGATCAAGTTGTCTCATATACTGTTACCAGTTGGTTTAAGTAAGTTCAATTTAGCAAAAATTTGGTTTAAGCCTGAAATGGATTCAACGAACAAGCACGAGTCTATGCACACTGTAGTTAGATGCATCAGAAAATTGCTTTATCTCGTATCAGATGATGTCAGGTACGTGTCTCTATTTTTTTGCATCTGAGTCACAATTATGTTTAATTGAAAAGCATCTTTACATGCAAAAATGATGATGGGATTGTGACCTCTCTAAACAACGGAGTGTTTGTGTGATGTTGTCTCGTCCGACTGATGTATGCATGGTTAATGCATGCAGAAATTTGTGGTTTCGCATTACCCCTTTTTCTGATGGCCTTGTTGTCCATGATATTTGCAAGCTTGTTTAAAATCACTCAAGTAACGTTGTAAACGAAATTACAGAACAGTGTGCAAATCTTATGGATTTCTTTTATGATTGTTGCTGTAATGCTTTAGCCATTTTTAATAAACACGAAAGAGGATTTGCTTATGGTTTACTGTGAAGAGTAGGAAGTTGCAGGTTTTAGTATTGATATGTTGACTTCCATTTCATTGTTCGGGGGGTTCAAAATTAGTTTTCATATTCTGTCTTCCACTGCTTTGTTCGGTGAAAGGACCTTTGAGCAGTCAGCACCCTTGGAGAAGAAGCAGAGCTCTAATTGCAGCGGTTTTGTGAATGTAGGTCTCGTGTACAAGTGTGAAAATCCTCTAGAAAGTAATTCGCTTCATTTGTTTGTGAGTTGAACAAACCTGGCTGTTTCGGTCTTGTGAAGGAATGATGGGATATTTCCTGTAATGTTATCCGTGAGGGGGGAATCTTCTTTTAGAACAATTTAGCTGTTGCTCTCTTCTTTCCTTCCTACATTCTGTGTGTATTGTGTGGCGCCATGCTTTCTTTTCAAGTGCTATTATGTATCTCATAGATTTTAATGTTCTTCATTTTTCTTAAGAGAGAGAGAGAGAGAGAGAGAGAGAGAGAGAGAGAGAGAGAGAGAGAGAGAGAGAGGAAATGGCAATTTATTTTGTTTAAGTCTATCTGAAGTGCATGGAGCATGAATGGCACGGTAGAATGAAGTCTGCAACTGTGTATCCGTCTTCCTTTTTTTTTTTAAGTTTTCCCTTCATGTTCTATAGTTCTGCCTCACTGCCTCACGATGATCCTTGATTTCACCATCCCTTAATCCTTGTTTTGGATGTTCCTTATTCTTAATATCCTATTCATTGGTAGTACCTGCTTGTTTCCTTTTATTGTTACTGTTTTTGGTTCATTCTCACACCACTAGACACAATGTTGACAAGGTGTTTCCAAATCCCAGCGGCCAGTTTCTGTACAGTTACAATTGAAGGGGGAAAAGGTTTGTTGAAGCAATTTGACAGGTAGAGTTCAGGGCTCCACATCACATTGTATCCGGACACCTTCCAAATGAACTTGAAGATGATTCCTAAATGTGTCTGCGTCTCACTTCCTATGTTACATGCCATAAGGAAAGATTTCTTGCTTTTATGATGTTTTCCAAGTTGTATTTGAAAATGCAGAATTAAAAAAGAAACTACAGGATAATCTTAGAACACATATAAAAGGCTTCGAGCTGGATTATTAACTTTTGCATCTCAAGACGGGACTTCAAAGATAATGTTTTCTTTTTTTTAAAAAAATATTGTTTTGGTCAAGGACAAATAACGTGGCACTGCAGACATAGTTTTCTCCTTATTCCATATTCCCTTGCAAATCCACATTATTTTAGATGAGTGAGAAAATTCGCAAATTCTCTCGATTCCAATCCTAAAACTTAAGGCTTTCAAACGGATCTTTGATCCTTTAAAAGTAGTGTTGCACAGAGAGTACTAATGTATTTGATCATTTAACAAGAGTTCTACCCATTGTGCACCTTTCATCACCGGAATGAGAGTTCCTGACCCATGGTACAAATGGAAGTACACGTTTTTCAGTTTATTTCTTAAACTTGTAGCCGAAATAGATCAATGGCTTATGAAAGGAACAGGCAACAAGTTCTCACAGGGTTACGATAGCTTACATCACGCTTTTGCCTGGGAAAATCATCCATCTCAACCACAAATATATATATATATATATATAACATATGGATCATCGGACTTGCTACAACGATTTTTCAGCCGAGGGCAGATGGTATTTTAGCGTGCGTAAGTATGAAAGTGTTAAAGTAATAAAAAATAGGATTTTTTTACATATTAGTCCCTACAAATATGACGAATTATTTTTTAGTCCCTACAATCTCTCTATTGTTTAAAAAGTCCTTAAAATCATGTAACTCTTACAGAAAGGTCCGTGTAGTTCACCGACGTTAAAACAATTGGATATTCGATGGAATATTCCATCATTCCGTTAAAAAAAGTTGAAAATCCTAAACTATCCTTACTCATGACCCTTTCCAAGTGAAACCCTTCACCCCTGCAGACGCCCCACCGCCGTTGCAAGCTGCGGACTACCCCCACCGGCCGCCGCAGACGCCCCACCGCAAGGCCCCAGCCGCAGAAGCCCCACTGGTCGACGCTGACGGCCTACCGCCGACGGCCCACCGACCACCGCCGGCCCTTGCCATCACGCCCAACACGACAAATCGACCCTTGTTATTCTCCCCATGTCTGAAATGGTATGTTATTTTGATGGCTAGATTATTCTCCACATCTATGTTTACAGTGATAATAACTTGTTCGTGTCGTATGCAGTCATCAAATGTTAGTGGAATGCAGTTGTCTCGAGGAGCTGTCGTCTCATCTCGTGTGCCGCCGATGGAATGCAACTGTAGAAGGAGTAATTGTCGGGTTTACGTCTCAAATCGTGAGAGGTCGAAAGGCAAGCGTTTCTATTGTTGTCCGTATGCAAATACTGACGGGGATTGCGATTTCTTTGAGTGGGTTGATGATACTACCTATAATGTTGTGGATGTCAAATATCAACTGAAGGCGATGGAAGAATGCATGACAAAGAAATTAGAAAGGATAGAGTTGCAATTGAAAAACTTAAAATTACTGATGTATTGTGTCATATTTGTACTATTTGTCATTTGCCTATTCAAGTGAACGTGTTTAAGAGAGACGTATGCAATGTAAGTCCTATATTGGACATGTAATCGTTTTTACTAGAATGTAATACTACTTATTATCGTTAGTCTTATATGCCCCATGTGTATGCTTCACCAGCTCATTTCCAGACCAAATGCCTGCCAGTGCATGCTTCACCTGCTCATGCCCATGTTTCACAGACATGTGTGAAGAGTGAGGTGTCATCATCATCAGCATCTCTGGCCATCATCATCCAAAACGAAATAAAGGCTTGTGAGAATGAACAACGTCATTAAAAGATGTTCAAAGTGACTGTGGTGGTTGGATGCAGACAGATATTTGAGTTGGTTTATCTGCTTGACAGATGTTTGAACATGTGCAATCTGTGTATTTATGTCCGTAGCCCAGTGCTGCATAGTGTTCAATAAATGATCGAAGTGAGCTGTGACTGTAGAGAGAATATCAGAGCTGGAGCCGACTAGATGCTGGGAACTAAGCTGCGAGGAGATGTGAACTACTGCATCCTGGAACTGTGAATGTTGAACAGAAAGCTCTTGAATTTGCTGTTGAAGTTCAGTGTTTTTCATCTGAGTGTCTGCACGGAATTCCTTAAGTTCATTCATAATAGGAAGCAGCTGTGCACTGACATATACTAGTTGGGTATGAATAAGCTCTTGATTGGAGTTCAGCTTAAAATTTTCACTTTTCATGACAGTAAATTGCTCCTGCATATATTTCATCATATGGGAATGAAGAGAATGATTGGAGCTTGTGCCGGCTTGATCTGGTGCAGATGTTTGTGTATGGAACTCTGGAGGTGCATCTGACTCTCTGAACATCTGAGGAGGTGAAGAGGGTGGAGATGTTCTAAAAGGAACTATAGCTCCAATGTGTGTGTCTGGAGTAGCCTGAAGTTCGGTTGAGGGAACTGTTGGACCTTGTAATGTCTCATAGCCTGGAAGATCTCTTACTATCATGTTTCCTTTCTTCTTGTAATGCATAAACGTGCCAATGAATTTCTGACAGTAGACATTGGTCCTTGGAATTATCTGAACAGGTTCATCTTCCAATGAAATTCTTGTAAGGTTTCACACAGCACCTACGGGCGACGCAGCGGATAACAAAAATTTAATTTGCCCGATCTCGGTATTGTGGAAAGCTTAATCTATGCTCTGATCGGTGTTTCTAATACCCTAATTACGGGTTACGTGTTTCACCTTGCGCGGAACGACGCTATCCGCTAAGCCCGATGCAGAAAAATCGAGCCGCACAGCTGTACGGCCTCTAGAGATGATCCACACGGATCCTTGCGCAGCGACGGTACCTCCCCGGCACGACCTCCCCGGCTCTATCACCTTTTGGAGAGAGAGAGAGAGCAAGAGGGAGAAAGGGGGAGGCTAATCCTCCTCTTAAGCTTATGTGCTTGCTTAAGCTTAAGAGGTTGGAAGAGAAGGTTGTAAGAGTTCGAATGAACTCACGTAGGAAGCATATATATAGAGATTTTATCCTTTTCTAAAGACCTCCAAAGGACCAAAATTATATATATGACCTTTCCTCTATTATACATATGTATTAAGCTCCATTTACACTCCTTTCCAAAAGGAATTAAAAGGAATTAATACATACACTTGTATAATAATAATCCGTCACCCAAGAATCCATTGTGTGTGATCCTCTAGGCCCACAGTCACTCTAGTTTAAGGTCCATTAACTTCTAATTCTCAATTAGAAGTAAATTAAACGTATTCTTCGCTTCTACTAGAGCCGAATAATAGTTTAATTTATTCCGAACCTTTGATCACGTTGGGTCAAGCAAATCTGCGTGATCCTAGAGGACCCCGGGTTTAAACCAGCATGTCTGGTACCTGTAAGTCCACAGTTACCGCATCGATATAATCCCTCGCTCATTCTATGAGTCTGGTACGATCGAGGGTACGATTTATGTCAAACCCCATGATCGTGCCATTTAACTATGACCTCCTTAAAGTGTATGACGTCCGTCCTAAACGAACTCATACGACCCTGGCCAGGGATTTAACGGAGCGTCAATATCATGACCCATTAACTGTCTGATATATACCCGACAGTGAGCGATCCCTTCTTGACCATTAATGATCTTCACACGTATCCTGGAGTGGTTAATGACTCGGCAACTCATGACTTATGGTTAAAGTCACTTAGCTAAGTAATTAAACCATTCCAGTCCTCGTGTAAGATCCGATCAATGTCTCAGGTCAAAGGACCAACGATGCTGCTGTGACCGTTGGATCTTCAGTTGACATTAGGTATAATCAACCATCTGAAGATCCAATAGCGGATCAGTTCAGTGCACATCCTCCAAGGACATACACCTACACATATGTGTTGGTGTCCCGCACCAATGACCATGAGACTGGTCACTGACACATCATGTATACTGGTTTAATAGGTAATCAAAGTCCCCGAGTGATTACCCTCCAACTAGGAACAGTTTAAGGTATGTGTACATGTAAAGTCAATCTCATGTTCGAGATCCCATCTCGAGCTGACTTTATAACCACATATCCTAGGGACAACGTAAAGTAACACAATCGCATATTTACGCTCAAACACCACTTTATTAATGAACAAGATCGTACAACTATTGGGCCTACCCGACCCGAAATTGGCCTGTAGCACACCAACACTAACAATCTCCCACTTGAACTACAGCCAATTGCCCACAACTTTGAGGCCCATCTTATCCCGATGACGCTCAAATACAGTCTGTGTCAAAGGCTTAGTCAGTGGATCTGCTATGTTGTCTTCTGACGGTACACGCTCTACCATCACATCTCCACGATCAACAATATCCCGAATAAGGTGAAAGCGCCTGAGAATATGGTTTGACCTTTGGTGAGATCTCGGTTCCTTCGCCTGGGCGATGGCCCCATTATTATCACAAAATAATGGGATGGGAGCTGTTATCTCGGGAACTACGCCAAGTTCCAAGATGAATTTCTTCATCCAGACGGCTTCCTTAGCAGCTTCAGCTGCAGCAATATATTCCGCCTCCGTCGTCGAATCTGCAGTCGTGTCTTGCTTGGAGCTTCTCCAACTGACTGCCCCTCCATTCAACATGAATACAAATCCAGACATGGATTTGCAGTCATCTGGATCTGACTGGAAACTAGAATCTGTGTAAGCTCTAAGCTGTAGGTCCTCTCCTCCATAAAGCAGAAAAAGATCCTTAGCCCTTCGCAGGTACTTAAGGATGCCCTTTACTGCCTTCCAGTGCTCTTCGCCTGGATTTGCCTGATATCTACTGACAATGCTCAAAGCATTGGCAACATCAGGCCGTGTACATAGCATTGCATACATGATTGACCCTATCGCCGAAGCATAGGGTACCTTATTCATGTGTGCCACCTCCTCAGAAGTTTTAGGACTCATCCCATAGGCAAATTCCATGTCTCATGGGAATGAGACCTCTCTTGGAATTTTTCATCCTAAACCTTTTGAGGATGGTATCTATGTACATGGATTGGGATAATCCTAGCATCCTTTTAGATCTATCTCGATAGATCCTTATGCCCAGCACATAGGATGCTTCTCCCAAATCTTTCATGGAGAAAGTCTTAGACAACCAAGACTTAGTTGTTGTCAACATCCCTACATCATTCCCAATGAGTAAGATGTCATCAACATAAAGGACCAAGAAGGTCACTGAGCTCCCACTGACCTTGTAATATCCCGGACCTTTCGGATCCTTCTTCGTGGGTCCCGGATCTGGTTTTCGGAGTGTCCGGCTCCGTTGTGTCCGAAATTTCGTTTCGGACATCTTTCGTGTTCGGGTCGGCGCGATCCGGAGTTGTTTCGGAGGCCCGGAGGCGTTCCGCGGCTTTTCCGCGTGTGTTTTCCGATTCCCGGTGTGTGTTTCGGCTTTTCTCTTCGGACGCTCGTTGCGGGTGAACCGGGCTGTTCACACGGACACGAGTGGTACCGTTGCGATCGGTGCGTTCCGAGGATCGCGGGGGTGTGATTTCCTATTTTTTGGAATTTTACGGATTTTCCGGGTTTTTCTATAAAACCCTTTTTCTTTTCTCTCTCCCCCCACCATCTTCTTCTTCCTCCTTCCTCCTCCACCGTGTCTCCCTCCCTCTCCCTCTCTTCCTCCCGGTTGGCCACGGCGAGCTCCCCTTCGGCTGCAGACGGCGGCGGGGCGACGGCGCGGCGACGTGGGCGGCGGCGAGGCGGTCGTGGGGGCGTGCGGCAAGCGTGGGAAGCTTAAGGAAGAACGAGGGTTTTCAAGCGTTCTTCGCGATTCGTGGACGATCCGGCAGAGCATTCGCTCCATTGAGGTAGGGTGACGTTCCCTAGCTCTTCGCCGTTCTTTTCCGTGGTTTGTAGGCCGCGGGGAGGCCGAGAGAGGCATGTTTGGGCGTTTTTGGGGTTTTTCCATGTTTTGGGGTGAGCCGCCCGATCTATGGTTTTAGCCCATGATTCTATGTTTTGGTGGCTTAGATGCATGCTAGGGGTCCCCAGGGGTCTTCCCCCTTGTTTTCCCCCTCTCCGGTGGAGGTACGGGGGCGTGGTTGGTGTTTTTGGGGTTCTCCCGCCGTAGCGTGCTCTGGGGCAAGCGACGGTCACTCCAGTGACCGTCACATGCTTGTAACGCCCCTAGAGGGGTGCGTTACTTCCCTGGGTGTTGGCCTTTGGGGTCGAGGGCTGTAACGGTCCTGCGACTGGCCGCCGTTTGCTAGTGACGGCCCTGGGCTGGGCCGTCACATGCTTTCGACCGTTGGTTGACGTGGGGTCAGGCCATGTAACGCACCGAGATAGGCGCGTTACATGCGTGTAACGCACTGGGGCAGGAGCGTTACTTCCTGTTGTCCCCCATGTGGATGGGCCAAGCGACGCACTGGGCCCAGCGCGTTACTTACAAGCGACGCGCTGGGGCAGGCGCGTCACTTCCCTTTCCATCCCGAGCGTGAGGGCCATGTGACGCGCTGGTCTAGGCGCGTCACATGCGAGTAACGCACTGAGCCCGACGCGTTGCTTGCAAGCGACGCGCCAGGGTAAGCGCGTTACTTTCCCTGTGGTTTTCGTGGGTGTGGGGTGCCATGTGACGCCCTGGCCTAGGTGCGCCGCTTCCAAGCGACGCACTAGGGTAGGCGCGTCGCTTCCCCCTACCCCCTGGCCGTGTGACGGTCCGCCTTAGACCGCTATTTCCAAGTGACGGCCCTAGAGTGGACCGCCATTTGGCAGTGACGGTCTGAGGGTAGACCGCCACTTCCTGTGTTGCCCCATGAGGGTGGCAACCTCGCTTTTCTCCGACCGTGGTCTCCGTGTGACGGGACTGGTGCGTGGGGTGATTCCCACACGTTGTCGGGCTTGGGTGTTGTTTTCCGTGACTCGAGAGTCTACTCCTTTAGCGACCCTCCACTAGTCGTAGCCCACCAGTGCGCGGTGCTGGTCTCACCTGGGAGTGGTGTACGGGCACCCACCTTTCGAGACGGTTTGTGGACCGGTTACCGTAGGCCCCTCGTCGGTAGCCAGAGTCCGGCTACGGGGGAAAACCGGTCAGAGGACCAGACCTAGTGACGCAAGGTCTGTGTGTGCACACGTGGTTGGGGGCGGTTGGACCCACGTCGACGGGCGTGACCCCAACTAGTTACTTGTTTGTGGTTACTTGTACGGTGTTTGCGCCTCGGGTAGGACCTACCATGTCAGGCGGTGCACCTGCGGTGCGGTGTAAGACGCCAGGGGACGCTACCGGCTGTGCTTCTAGTGGGTGGTACTCCTGTCGAGTACGGAGTGTCAGACTGTCAGTCGTGTGTTTCCGACCTTCGGGTTTTTGACGGTTCAACCGTTGAGTTTCAGTTTCCTCGTACCGTGGCACGTGTCTCGGTTTACGTGCCGTTAGGGTCTAGTTCTGTAGAGTACAGGGCTTTCCTTTCCGAGATACTTTTCTACCGCTAGAGTAGTGGTTTCTCGTTTTTCGAGGTAGGGTTCGAGTGATCCCTACTGAGTCTTGTTCCGAGACTCATTCCCTGCGTGTTTTCACCGTGTTTCAGGTGAGGCGCCACCTTCGGGGAGCGCGTCAGGAGCGCAGCGTGGTGCGGGTGCCCAGCGGTAGTGCCGGAGGTCAGAGCCGGGGGATGCCCCGTGTAGCTGTACTTTCCTTTCTTGTCACTGTACTAGTCGTGGACTATTGTTATTGTGTTATTTTCTGTTGTGGACCATGTAAAATGTTATTCTATTATAACTGTTTATTTTCTGCAATTATTTGTGATACTTGTGTAGTCTCCACACCATCCTTTTAACCCTTCCGAGTCTTCGGGCTCGTGGGTGGCGGTGCGAGTCTCGGGTTATCGGGCCTTCCCGGTAATCGGATTCTCGGGTCGTTACAGCTGGTATCAGAGCGCGGTTGTGGAATTACATGAGAATCATAGGTAATTGTAGTGGTCCACTAGTCTATGACGATGATGTACAGGTGACGCTGGCATTGGGCACCGCGTGTTTATTCTGACCTTGCCGTTTTTGTGTCTTCTGTCTTTTGCTTCAGGAGCGAGGATGGCGCCGAGGAGGAGTTCTCGCTCTCAGCAGGGGCAGTCGGCTGGAGGCCAGGAGATCCAGCAGGAGGTCCAGCAGAGGGACCAGGAGGAGCATAGCAGAGCACCACGGGGGGCTACCGAGGCCGAGGATGCTGCGAGAGTTCCGGGGGCCGAGGGTTTTCTCCGTGGCATGTACCATCTCATGGCTCAACAGTTCGGCAGAGAGGCCGGTGAGGGCTCGTCAGTCAGGGGTGGGCCAGGCCGAGCAGTGAGGGATTTCATGCAGTTCCATCCACCTTACTTTAACGGCCAGGCAGACCCTGATGCGGCTCGTGATTGGCTTGATGAGATGGAGCGGGTGTTCAGTTCAGCGAAGAGTGCTGCCGAGGACAGAGTGGTGTTGGCCTACAACCAGTTGCAGGGTACGGCTCGTAGGTGGTGGTCTTCCGAGTGGAAGACGTCCTTTCAGCTTCGTCCACTTGAGCAGACCGAGTGGGATGACTTTGTCAGTGCTTTCGAGCGTACGTACTGTCCAGACGTTGTTACTACGCAGCGGATGCGGGAGTTTCTGGAGCTGGTGCAGGGTGACATGTCCGTGCTGCAGTACAGGGCCCGATTTGTCGAGCTGGGTCGGTATGCACCTCATATCATGGAGCATGAGAGGGTGAGGACCACGCAGTTTGTGCAGGGCTTGAGGTTGGAGCTGAGGCACCATTTGATCGCGAATGGGGCCACTGATCTGGAGACGGCGTCTCGTGTTGCGATTTCCTTGGAGATGGATATGCAGAGGACTCGAGGACCGATCAGCCAGGGGCAGTCTGTGTCAGGTCGCAGCCAGCAGTCGGCTACCCAGCAGCAGGGTTCCTTCCAGCGTGTGTCGGGTGGTTCAGGAGTACCGGCATCGGCAGCTTCGGTGACAGGATCTGCGTCCTTCGGCTCGAAGGTCAAGAAGTTCTTGAAGAAGAGTCTCCGTAAGAAGCACAAGGTTCAGGGGCAGGCTTCATCGGGCAGTGTACAGCAGCCGTTCTCTTTGCAGCGTCAGGGATCGGTGGGTGGATCGCGAGGACCTTGTCCACGGTGTAGTGGGACCCACCCAGGCAGGCAGTGCACGGCGCCGATCATCTGTTTTCGGTGTGACCAGCCAGGGCATATGGCGCGCGACTGTCCTCAGAGGCCGCTGCAGCAGCAGGTTCCCCAGCAGCAGCAGCAGCAGGGACAGTATCCGCCGCTACCCAGGTCAGCTAGTGTGGGAGGCAGGCAGAGAGCTCGTGGCCAGATCACGCACTTGACCAGGGCAGAGGCAGTAGCGTCGCAGCTCGTGGAAGGTACCGTTCAGATTTTGGGTTGTGCGGCTCGGGTTTTATTTGATTCTGGCGCGTCTCATTCGTTTATTTCGGAGGATTTCGCGTCGAGCGTCGAGGAGCCGGTGACCCAGTTGTCCTGTGATTTGGCTGTGGAGTTGCCTTCGGGTGACTTTATGGTCACTCCGTATTGCTTCGACCAGGTTCCGGTGTGGATCGATGGACGGAGTATGCCAGGCAGGTTGTATGCGTTGCAGCTTTGGGATTACGATGTGATTCTAGGCATGGATTGGCTCGAGACTCATAGAGCGGTGGTGGATTGTGGAATGAAGAGGGTCTACTTCCAGCATCCGAGCAAGAGGACCTTCTATTTCCAAGGTATCCGTTCCACCTCTTCTCGATTTCTTATCTCTGCTATTCGAGCCCGTCGATTGCTTGATTCAGGTTGCCAGGGTTTTCTCGCGTCAGTGGTTGTGTCTGACCGGATGGAGCCGAATGTCGAGGACATTGCGGTGGTGTGCGAGTTTCCCGATGTTTTTCCTGAGGAGTTGCCTGGATTACCTCCCCAGCGGGAGATCGATTTCGTGATCGAGGTTGTGCCTGGTACGGGACCTTTGGCGAAGGCTCCCTACCGTATGGCCCCCGCTGAGTTGAGGGAGTTGAGGGCGCAGTTGCAGGAGCTGTTGGCCAAGGGGTATATTCGTCCGAGCTTTTCCCCTTGGGGTGCGCCCGTGCTGTTTGTGAAGAAGAAGGACGGTAGTCTGCGGCTGTGCATTGACTATCGGCAGCTGAATGAAGTGACCGTTAAGAACAAGTATCCGTTGCCGCGGATTGATGATTTGTTCGACCAGCTGCAGTCTGCGCGAGTGTTCTCGCGGGTTGATTTGCGGTCCGGTTACTATCAGCTGAGAATTCGCGAGTCCGATGTGGAGAAGACTGCGTTCTGTACGAGGTACGGGCATTATGAGTTTCTGGTGATGCCGTTCGGGCTCACCAATGCCCCAGCAGCCTTCATGGACTTGATGCAGAGGGTGTTTCATCCGTATTTGGACCAGTTCGTGGTCATCTTCGTGGATGACATCCTTGTTTATTCGCAGTCTGCCGAGGAGCATGCGTACCATTTGGGTGTGGTGCTGCAGACGTTGCGAGATCACCAGTTGTATGCGAAGCTCAGCAAGTGCGAGTTTTGGCTCAGCGAGGTGCACTTTCTGGGGCACGTGATTTCTGGTGATGGCATTTCCGTGGATCCCGCCAAGGTCGAGGCCGTGATGCAGTGGCCGAGGCCGAGGTCGGTGACGGAGATCCGGAGTTTCTTGGGGCTTGCGGGTTATTATCGCCGGTTTATCCAGGATTTTTCCCGCATTGCGACCCCGATGACGAGGCTCACGCGGAAGGATGTGCCTTTCGTCTGGTCCGAGGAGTGTGAGCAGAGCTTTAGGGAACTGAAGAGATTGCTCACCTCGGCTCCGGTGTTGGTTTTGCCTTTTGGATCGGGAGGTTTTGTGGTGTGTACAGATGCTTCCGGCGTCGGATTGGGTGCTGTTCTGATGCAGCATGGTAGAGTGGTGGCTTATGCATCTCGGCAGCTAAAGCCCCATGAGGAGAACTACCCTACCCATGACCTTGAGTTGGCGGCAGTGATCTTCGCGTTGAAGATCTGGAGGCATTATCTGTACGGTGAGAAGTTCGAGGTGTTCACTGACCATCAGAGTTTGAGGTATGTGTTCTCGCAGAGAGATCTGAACCTCAGACAGAGGCGTTGGATGGAGTTCATGAAGGACTATGACTTCACCCTGTCTTATCAGCCGGGCAGGATGAATGTCGTCGCCGATGCCTTGAGTCGGAAGGTCGTGATCAGTGCCTTGATGTTGAGGAAGTGGAGGCTCTGGGAACAGGTGCCCGAAGTATCTTTCAGGCTCAAGATTCCCCAGGAGCCAGGGTTGGCAGTGCTTGCGAGTCTGACTGTCACTCCCGCTATCCGTCGTCAGGTGACAGAGGCTCAGCATGCGGACCCTGAGTTGCCCCGGATTTTGGCGATAGCTGATGTGGAGCTTGGCGAGGACGGTGCTGCGAGGTTTCGTGGCAGGCTGTACGTCCCAGGGGAGGAGCAGGTTCGTCGTGCGGTGTTACGCGAGGCTCATGGGAGCAGGTACACTGTGCACCCGGGTGCGACGAAGATGTATCGGAACTTGCGGAGGCAGTTCTGGTGGCCTGGCATGAAGAGAGATGTGGCCGAGTTTGTGGCCAGGTGCCTGATCTGTCAGCAAGTGAAGGCGGAGCATCAGCGACCAGGCGGTACTCTCCAGCCCTTGGATGTTCCTGCTTGGAAATGGGACCATGTGACCACGGATTTTATGGTGGGGTTGCCCAGAACCCCGACTGGGCAGGACAGTATTTGGTTGCTGGTGGATCGGCTGACGAAGGTGACGCGGTTGCTACCGGTCAAGGTCAGCTGGAGCGTGCCTAAGTTGGCTCGTCTTTATGTGGAGCGGATCGTTCCGTTGCATGGGGTTCCCATTTCGATCGTGTCGGATCGGGATCCGCGCTTCACTTCTGGATTCTGGAGGAGTTTCCAGCGAGCTCTTGGCACGGAGTTGGCATTTAGCTCGGCGTATCATCCACAGTCGGATGGTCAGTCTGAGAGGACCATTCAGACTTTGGAGGACATGCTGAGATCCTGCTGCCTGGAGTGGCAGGGGAGTTGGATTCATCACCTACCGTTGGTGGAGTTTGCCTATAACAACAGCTTTCATTCGAGCATCGGCATGGCTCCCTATGAGGCTCTGTATGGGCGTCCTTGTCGGACTCCACTCGATTGGTTTGAGGTGGGTGAGCGTGTTTTGACGGGACCGGAATTGGTGCAGCAATGTGTGGATGTTGTGCACCTGGTTCGTCAGAACATGTTGGCGGCCCAGAGTCGGCAGAAGAGCTATGCTGACCGTAGGCGGCAGCCCCTCGAGTTCGCCGTGGGCGATCATGTGTTCTTGAGAGTTTCTCCGATGAAGGGGGTGATGCGGTTTGGACGGCGTGGGAAGCTGAGTCCCCGCTATATTGGTCCTTTCGCGATTGTGGGGCGCATCGGTGAGGTTGCTTACCGGTTACAGTTACCCTCTGAGTTGGCGTCGGTGCATGACGTGTTCCACGTCTCTATGTTGCGGAAGTATATGCCCGATGACTCTCATGTGCTCGAGTTTTCCGTTTGGCCTGAGGTGACTCCAGATCTTTCTCTCCCAGAGTTTCCGATCCGCGTGGAGGATAGGCGAGAGCAGCGCCTGCGGAACAAGGTTATTCCCTTGGTGAAGGTCGTGTGGCAACGACACTCTGGTGGTGAGGCTTCGTGGGAACGTGAGGACGAGATGCGTCAGCAGTTCCCGTACCTGTTTGAGTGAGTCTTCCTCTTCTTTCCCCTTGGGTTGTTCTCAATTTCGAGGACGAAATTCCTTAAGGGGGGAGGGCTGTAATATCCCGGACCTTTCGGATCCTTCTTCGTGGGTCCCGGATCTGGTTTTCGGAGTGTCCGGCTCCGTTGTGTCCGAAATTTCGTTTCGGACATCTTTCGTGTTCGGGTCGGCGCGATCCGGAGTTGTTTCGGAGGCCCGGAGGCGTTCCGCGGCTTTTCCGCGTGTGTTTTCCGATTCCCGGTGTGTGTTTCGGCTTTTCTCTTCGGACGCTCGTTGCGGGTGAACCGGGCTGTTCACACGGACACGAGTGGTACCGTTGCGATCGGTGCGTTCCGAGGATCGCGGGGGTGTGATTTCCTATTTTTTGGAATTTTACGGATTTTCCGGGTTTTTCTATAAAACCCTTTTTCTTTTCTCTCTCCCCCCACCATCTTCTTCTTCCTCCTTCCTCCTCCACCGTGTCTCCCTCCCTCTCCCTCTCTTCCTCCCGGTTGGCCACGGCGAGCTCCCCTTCGACTGCAGACGGCGGCGGGGCGACGGCGCGGCGACGTGGGCGGCGGCGAGGCGGTCGTGGGGGCGTGCGGCAAGCGTGGGAAGCTTAAGGAAGAACGAGGGTTTTCAAGCGTTCTTCGCGATTCGTGGACGATCCGGCGGAGCATTCGCTCCATTGAGGTAGGGTGACGTTCCCTAGCTCTTCGCCGTTCTTTTCCGTGGTTTGTAGGCCGCGGGGAGGCCGAGAGAGGCATGTTTGGGCGTTTTTGGGGTTTTTCCATGTTTTGGGGTGAGCCGCCCGATCTATGGTTTTAGCCCATGATTCTATGTTTTGGTGGCTTAGATGCATGCTAGGGGTCCCCAGGGGTCTTCCCCCTTGTTTTCCCCCTCTCCGGTGGAGGTACGGGGGCGTGGTTGGTGTTTTTGGGGTTCTCCCGCCGTAGCGTGCTCTGGGGCAAGCGACGGTCACTCCAGTGACCGTCACATGCTTGTAACGCCCCTAGAGGGGTGCGTTACTTCCCTGGGTGTTGGCCTTTGGGGTCGAGGGCTGTAACGGTCCTGCGACTGGCCGCCGTTTGCTAGTGACGGCCCTGGGCTGGGCCGTCACATGCTTTCGACCGTTGGGTTTTGACCGTTGGGGGTCAGGCCATGTAACGCACCGAGATAGGCGCGTTACATGCGTGTAACGCACTGGGGCAGGAGCGTTACTTCCTGTTGTCCCCCATGTGGATGGGCCAAGCGACGCACTGGGCCCAGCGCGTTACTTACAAGCGACGCGCTGGGGCAGGCGCGTCACTTCCCTTTCCATCCCGAGCGTGAGGGCCATGTGACGCGCTGGTCTAGGCGCGTCACATGCGAGTAACGCACTGAGCCCGACGCGTTGCTTGCAAGCGACGCGCCAGGGTAAGCGCGTTACTTTCCCTGTGGTTTTCGTGGGTGTGGGGTGCCATGTGACGCCCTGGCCTAGGTGCGCCGCTTCCAAGCGACGCACTAGGGTAGGCGCGTCGCTTCCCCCTACCCCCTGGCCGTGTGACGGTCCGCCTTAGACCGCTATTTCCAAGTGACGGCCCTAGAGTGGACCGCCATTTGGCAGTGACGGTCTGAGGGTAGACCGCCACTTCCTGTGTTGCCCCATGAGGGTGGCAACCTCGCTTTTCTCCGACCGTGGTCTCCGTGTGACGGGACTGGTGCGTGGGGTGATTCCCACACGTTGTCGGGCTTGGGTGTTGTTTTCCGTGACTCGAGAGTCTACTCCTTTAGCGACCCTCCACTAGTCGTAGCCCACCAGTGCGCGGTGCTGGTCTCACCTGGGAGTGGTGTACGGGCACCCACCTTTCGAGACGGTTTGTGGACCGGTTACCGTAGGCCCCTCGTCGGTAGCCAGAGTCCGGCTACGGGGGAAAACCGGTCAGAGGACCAGACCTAGTGACGCAAGGTCTGTGTGTGCACACGTGGTTGGGGGCGGTTGGACCCACGTCGACGGGCGTGACCCCAACTAGTTACTTGTTTGTGGTTACTTGTACGGTGTTTGCGCCTCGGGTAGGACCTACCATGTCAGGCGGTGCACCTGCGGTGCGGTGTAAGACGCCAGGGGACGCTACCGGCTGTGCTTCTAGTGGGTGGTACTCCTGTCGAGTACGGAGTGTCAGACTGTCAGTCGTGTGTTTCCGACCTTCGGGTTTTTGACGGTTCAACCGTTGAGTTTCAGTTTCCTCGTACCGTGGCACGTGTCTCGGTTTACGTGCCGTTAGGGTCTAGTTCTGTAGAGTACAGGGCTTTCCTTTCCGAGATACTTTTCTACCGCTAGAGTAGTGGTTTCTCGTTTTTCGAGGTAGGGTTCGAGTGATCCCTACTGAGTCTTGTTCCGAGACTCATTCCCTGCGTGTTTTCACCGTGTTTCAGGTGAGGCGCCACCTTCGGGGAGCGCGTCAGGAGCGCAGCGTGGTGCGGGTGCCCAGCGGTAGTGCCGGAGGTCAGAGCCGGGGGATGCCCCGTGTAGCTGTACTTTCCTTTCTTGTCACTGTACTAGTCGTGGACTATTGTTATTGTGTTATTTTCTGTTGTGGACCATGTAAAATGTTATTCTATTATAACTGTTTATTTTCTGCAATTATTTGTGATACTTGTGTAGTCTCCACACCATCCTTTTAACCCTTCCGAGTCTTCGGGCTCGTGGGTGGCGGTGCGAGTCTCGGGTTATCGGGCCTTCCCGGTAATCGGATTCTCGGGTCGTTACAGACCTTCTTGTAAACACAGGGTTCATCTTCATTCCGAATGAAGTTGAAAGATTTGACAGCCTCGTCAAATCTTAAGTTCCAGCTTCTAGATGCCTGCTTTAATCCATAAATGGACCTTTGAAGTTTGCATACCTTATTAAGATGTAGCTTGGAGGTGAATCCTTCAGGCTGTACCATGTACACCTCTTCTGACAGATTTCCATTAAGAAAAGCTGTCTTCACATCCATTTGCCAGATTTCATAATCCAGGTATGCAGCAATGGCAAGGAGGATTCTGATTGACTTAACCATGGCTACCGGCGAAAATGTCTCGTCATAGTCAATGCCTTGCCTTTGACGATATCCTTTCGCCACTAGTCTAGCCTTGTATGTGTCAATCTGTCCATCTGCACTGATTTTCCTTTTGAAAATCCATTTGCAGCCGATAGGGACCTTCCCTTCGGGTACATCAACTAAGTTCCAAACTTTATTGGTGTACATGGACTGGATCTCTGAATCCATTGCCTCTTGCCATTTCTCGGAGTCTACACTATGGATCACCTCCTGGTACGACTGAGGATCATCATCCTCATCGATACATACCTTAGAGGACCCCTCTGAGATATGTCCAACATATCTCTCAGGTTCTCTCGGTAGTCTACCAGATCTCCGTAGTGTCAGTGTTTCACCTTGAATAGGATCAACCGATACAGTCTCATCTAATGAGTTTGTGTCTATGGGTTGTGGTTCTTGGACCTCGTCCAGTTCTATCTGGCTCCCACTATTTTTCTGGAGTAGATATTCTCTTTCCAGAAATACAGCTCTCTTGGCCACTAAGACCCTTTGCTCAGAAGGGTGATAGAAATAATATCCAAACGTCTCCTTTGGATATCCCACAAACCTACACTTATCGGTTCTTGACTCAAGCTTATCACTCTCGTTCTTCTTTACATGAGCAGAACACCCCCAAATTTTAATGTGATTAAAATTTGGTTTCCTGCCCTTCCATATCTCATATGGAATAGAAGGAACTGATTTACTTGATATCCTATTCAATAAATAAGCCGCAGTCTCTAACGCATAGCCCCAGAGAGACAAGGGTAGTCCTGACATAGACATCATGGATCGGACCATGTCTAACAAGGTCCTGTTTCTCCTCTCGGATACACCATTGTGCTGTGGTGTATACGGTGGAGTCCACTGAGAAACTATTCCATGGTCTTTAAGATAAGAAGTGAATTCATGGCTTAAGTATTCACCTCCTCGATCCGATCGAAGAGCCTTAATACTTTTGCCTGTCTGTTTCTCTACTTCATTCTTGTATTCCTTAAACTTCTCAAAGGCTTGTGACTTATGTCTCATTAAATACACATAGCCATATCTAGAGAAGTCATCAATAAAAGAAATGAAATAGAGATAACCTCCTTTTGCTTCTATGGACATGGGTCCACACACATCCGAGTGTATGAGCTCGAGAAGGTCAACAGCCCTCTCTCCATGTCCACCAAAGGGAGCCTTAGTCATTTTCCCCATGAGACACGACTCACAGGTATCAAATGGCTTGTATTCGAATGAATTCAAATACCCATTTGAGTGTAATTGAGAAACCTTTTCTCACCTACATGACCAAGTCTGCAATGCCATAGATATGCAGAATTTACTTCATCAGTATTGGAAATTTGCATAACATTAGAACGTGTATCTAACACATAAAGACCATTGACTAATGAACCATTGGCTATAATCAAACCATTATTCATTATAGAGCACCCAGTGCTATTAAAAGCCAATGTGTATCCAATGTTATACAAGCCAGAGATTGAAATAATGTTCTTAATAATATTAGGAACATAATAACAGTCATTCAGCTCCAGAATGACTCCTGAAGGTAAACTGAGGCGTGCAGTCCCGACAGCTTTGGCAGCAACTAAAGCTCCATTGCCCATCCTCAGTTCAATCTCCTTTTTGCCCAATCGCCTTCTATTTGCCAGCACATGCACAGAATTGCAGATATGAGATGCACATCCAGTATCCAATACCCATGATGTGGATTCCATATATGACAAATTAAGGTCTATGACAAAAATACCTTCATTTAGAATTGCCTTGCAATTCCTTTTCCAATGCCCAGTTTCCCCGCATCGAAAACATTTGTCTTCCTTTTCATTCTTCTTGCCCTTCCCTTTGTCAACTTTGGCGAGTTGCTTACCCGTGGCCTTTTTCTTTCCCTTCCCTTTGTTACTCGTGGTGGATATTTGAGAGGCCTTCCTTTTCTTGTTGGCCCGGCCAATAACCATTACAGACGAAGATTGTTTATCTTTCTGCATGGTTCTTTCAGCACTCTTTAACATATTGAGCAGCTCTGGAAGAGTTGCTTCAATCCTGTTCATGTTAAAGTTCATGATGAAGGAAGAGGAATCGGGCAATGACTGGAGTATAAGATCAATGCATAGTTCAAGATCCAACTTGAACCCCAATGCATTGAGTCTTTCAATCCACTCCATCATTTTCAGTACATGGGCCTGCACTGATGAACCCTCAGACATCCGTGTCCTGAAAAGCCTTTTTGAGATGTCATACCTCTCAATCCTACCCTGCTCCCCGAAGACCTGGCGTAGATTGAGAAGTATACTTCTACAATCAGTCTTTACAAATTGCCTCTGTAACTCGGGAGCCATAGAGGCCAACATGTAACATTGGACAAGGGATGAGTCCTCAGACCACTTGGCATAAGCCAGTAACTCGCCCTCGTCGGCATCAGGAGCTGGCTCAGAATGAACCGTGTCCAACACGTACGCAATCTTTTCGGCGGTAAGGACTATGCGTAGATTACGCAGCCAATCCGAGTAGTTCGGTCCAGTTAATCTATTTGCATCCAAGATGCCGC
>JAHNEJ010000671.1:0-160570 GCA_022559845.1 Amorphophallus konjac | reverse complement strand
ACAGTGCCCGTTTCTCTTCTGTCTCTCTCCCCCTCACACTCCCAGTATAGTGACCCTGCCCCTCTCTCCCTTTGCCACTACCCTCTGACCCACCATGCTCTTCTCCCCGTCTTTATGCTGCGCGCACGCCCCCTTCCTTTTCCCTGTTCACCTTCCCGCAACATGCTTCTCCTCCCTGTCAATATGGCGTGCGATATTGTCTGCTGACCCCACCCCTCTCCCCCTGCCTCCGCACGCCCCCCTACAGTCGCGAGTTCATCTTTCTCTCTCTTCCCTCACCCTCCTCGTACAGTGACCCGACGCCGGCCATCCCTCTCCCATCGCCTTCACTTATTTCCCCCATACTCTCCCTACCTCTCTTTTCTCTCACTCCCACTCTGTCATGGCTCCCTCACTTGCACGCGGCTCTCTCTCCCCTTCCCTCTTCATACAGTACCACCCCACGTCACGAGCTAGGCCCGCTGCCACCGTGCTTCCCCTTGGCCTCACCTCCCCCCTCTCCTCTTTCATTATCCTCTCTCTTTCTCCCCCTAAAGGCCCGACCGACCTGAGAGAGGGAGCTCTGACCAACACTTATGGGATTAGTCTCGCTCGTCTCACAGTAGCACCACCTAGTGCCTTGTCACCTAGGTGATGCCAGGTGATGCCTTGAAAACAGTGGGTGAAATCTTTTGTTTTAGTGGAGCGGGCCCATTTCACATGAGTAGTGCATTTGTAGAGTTTTCTGGGGTACCTCTTTGTAGTTTTTACATGCTTAACTTGAAGCTGTTCTAGGATTGTGGGATCAGATTGGGTTCTTGGATTGAGATTGGATCAAAATTGGCCTGCAGTCCGCCAATTTCAAACCAATTCTAGCCAATCCAAATCAAACCTATGTAGTCTGAGGCGTGAGGCGAGCGAGACGACCAGGGGGTCGTCTCATGTCTCAAAGGCCTAGGCATTTGACGCGAGATATTATTAAAAAATTATATATAATTTAAAAATAAAATTTTATGTCAAAATATCACAAAAATATATTTTTTGAATAGTAAATATCATAAAATTGCATGTACACTAAACAAGAAAAATAACTAACAAGTGCAATATTATAACAAAACAAAAATAGTTAAACAACCAAACAAGTATATAATCCCATAACACAAAGTGTTTCAAATCTCTCTCAACTCTCAAGTCTCCTCATCACTCATAAAAGAGGAGTCCCTATCACTTGGAAGCTCATTCTCATTCTCTGATTGTGTCCCCTCGGAGTCAACATCTCTCACATTTATGGAGTGAGATGTGGCAATACTTTTTCTCTTTCCTAGTTGACGCTTTTTAGTTGTTGCCCTTGTGCTTGGTCCTTCCTCTTCATTAACACCGGCAGCGATTTCAACATCTAGCCATGTGAGGTCCTCCCCTTCATCCACAAAATCTTCATTTTCTGGAGGATTAGCTATCCACTCATTGTAATCATCAATGTCATCCAAAGAAATAGGATCATAGTCACTTTGCTGAAGACGCAAATGACGAGCATGGAGACGTCGATTATATTGCATAAAAATGAGATCGTTCAGCTTATTTTGCTCCAACCTATTCCTTTTCTTTGTGTGCATCTACAAGTATATTAGTTGCAATCAATTAAAAAAAAAAACACTAATCTTTTATGTACTTGAATATGGAATTATTCATCTAACCTGTTCAAATGTACTCCAATTGCGCTCATGATGCGGGACGAATGAGGGACTCGAGACCGCTGTGATGCGAATCTGGGAGTCTAGGCGACGACGCGATTAAATTGACGACGCGAGAAACTCGACACCAAAGAGCTCCAGAGAGGTGAATAAGTCCTCAACAAGAAGCACACGCTCACGATTCGTCCTAAGCGAGGGAAACGCGAGATTTGCGCGGTTGAGAAATCGGCAGTGAGTCAAGGGTGGTCGGCTCTTTTTACGTGCTCGGATCGAGTCACGGGATGGGTCACGCTTTCTCGCTCGTAGTGGTGATTGAATTTGAGCAGGCTAGATTCCCTGTCTCATGCTAGCAGCGGCATTCAAACATATACGAAATAAGCAACGCGACAAAGAGAGGAGCGAGAACGTACCTCCACGCTCCAGGCGTGGGGAAGACAACCCCGGCCAAGAACCGTAACTCCCGGTACAGTAAAGGTAAATAATTATAACACTGAATTTTACGGCCCACTCCACGTAGGGAGGTAAAGGGCTACAACAGCAAACCATGAGCGCCGATCTTGGGTTGACGGGCGGCAAGCCGGAGGGGCTCTCGGGCGGAGACGGGTTGCCGGTCCGGATCCGCACGAATCAGGTCGGCAGGACAGCAAGCGATGGCGACCAATGGAACGGGGGTCTCCGGAGATCTTCTGATGGCAGCGATCGGCTGGGACGATGGCGGGGCGTCCCTGGTCGATCCCCGGAAGCGGCGGTCGTTGGATTTGAGCCGGCGTATTTCTAGAAGAAATAAACGGGGACTGCTCTTGTTGGCTTGTCACGGGACAGACCTGCGCGATCTGACGAAAACGCGTGCTGTGCTTAGATCCGGAGGCGGATCGGAGCGAAACCAACGCCGTTGTAAAGTAGACTCGGAGATCTACAACATATGTGAAATTCACATCCATCCAGCGTTCGGATTGGGAATGAAAAACTCTGCAAAATTGTGTTCTTGCTGGCTCGGATTACAGAACAGACAGGATAGACAGGATCTGCCTGTAGATTGGGTTTGACCGAAGGGAAATTCGTAGATCTAGATCTTGGGGATTTTATGGGTGAGGGGGGGAAGTGAGGATCGCGCACACCAAATTTGGTGGCGATCTGAGGTGGTTTTGGGGGTGGAAAAAATGGTGGATCAAGCTACGGGCTCACAGATCTGCAGAAAGGTAGATTGCGCGGGTGGAATGAAATTACTGGGAGGAGGGGCAAACGATGGCTGATCGATGTGAAAATTAAACTGGGAGTGGGGGAAGACGTGGGTAACAAACCATCAAAATTTCAGCTCGATCAGATGGTCGGATCTGGAGATCCAACATCCTCTTTCACCTTCTATCTTGCAGGTCGCAGATCTGGACAGCAAACCAGAGAATGGCCCGTGGCGGCTCGATGGCGGCACGAATGGAGGCGGCGGCGGCGGTGGCTGAGAGTCACACTCAGCAGAGGTGGTAGACCTTGGCATCACTCCAAGAACAAGGCTTCACACCTTGGAAGAATGCAACCTTCACAGCTGCAAGGAGAAGAGAGAGGGGCGCCCTTGGGCTTCTTGGAGAAAATTCTGATTTTTCTTCATAATTTCTCATGAAAATAATGAAATATAAGAGTTTTATATGAAAGGGAAACCCTAGCTAAATGACCTTAACTATCCTCAGATCTAGGGTTAGGGAGGGGTAATTAGGGGATAGAAAATTCACATTTCTTCTCCCTTGGTCAATATAATACAAAAATAAAAGAAAGGGTAAAGGAAGGGGGCGTCCCCCTTTAAAGAAGCCAACTTGGATTTTTTCTCCTTGGTCCAAGTCCACCTTGGACCATGGACCAGCCCACATGGGCCCTAGAATCTAGGAAGCCAAATGAGAGAGGGGCCCAATTGGGCTTAAGTGACTTTTAAGGCCCAATATGAGAGTAAACCCTTATTGGACTCTTTTAAGGAAGGAAACCCATTAACACCTAATGATTAGTCCATTGGCTTATAATTGCCTTACAAATGCAAACCCAATGACTCAATGATAAAATATGCAAATTTAAAAAAATGTTAGATGCCTTGCTTTGATGTCCCCATCAGCTCACAACTAGATGCACTACATGTCAAACTTAAGATCCGAATGTCTATCTTTTGAAGGTTTGGTGTGACAGTACCAAAGTTCAATCACCAAGTAGCTACACTACAAAGAAATTATAATTCACATGTCACAATAATTCTTACTCCACGATTGCAATGAAAATTAGACAAGAAATTGAGAAAAGCATCCATACTCGGAACCATAGAAGTGCGTTGCCTAATGGCCATTTCTCTCCCAAATAATCCTTGGGCATACTGATAAGCTGCAAGCTCCTTGAAAATTGCATCTTGTACTGAGGCTTCTGGAGCTAGCTTTTCAATGCAATCATATAACTCTTGCTTAACTTCTTGATCATACTCAATTTTTGAATTAGAGAAATAAAGAGTTGGATTAAGATAAAGGTCAGTTGCATGTAAAGGACGGTGCATTTGAAAGTCCCACCGTCTATCAATGATTTCCCAAATTGGACCATATTTGTCAAGCTTTTCATTTAATGCACTCTTAATATTCTCCTTTGCACGATCCATAGCCTCATAAATGTAGTCCATCGCTGGCTTTTCTCATCAATCAACCGTAAAACCATAACAAGGGGTTTGCATATTTGCAATGAATATTCCACACCATTCCAAAAAGAAGTCTTTAAGATTATGCCCTCTACCTTCTTCCCTTCATTTTTTTTGGCCCACCGATTCTTACTAGCAAGCCAATCAGCAGATGTAAATATCCTTCTCAAAGAATATTTGCAATGAATATTTCACACCATTCCAAAAAGAAGTCTTTAAGATTATGTCCTTTACCTTCTTCCCTTCATTTTTTTTGGCCCACCGATTGTTACTAGCAAACCAATCAGTAGATGTAAACATCCTTCTCAAAGAATCTTTGCAATCAAGCAGACTCTGTAAATTTAAGTAGTTGGTGGCAAAGCGAGTGACATTTGCACGTTCAAGATTCTTGTCATTTGTATATTTTCTCATCATAGCAAGAATCCTTATGTGCCCATAAATAAATGTAGTTATCAATTTGCCTCTAAGAATGGTTTCTTTCATTGGTGACAATTTGGAAATGTCCTCCAACATCAAGTCTAAACAATGGACAACACATGGTGTCCAAAATAAATGAGGATGGGCTGCCATCAACATTTTCCCGACTGTCGCATAACTAGACTCATTGTCTGTCACAATTTGGATAACATGTTTAACACCAACTTCGTTAATAACATTGTCCAATAAATCTGCCAACAATTTGACATCTTTCACATGTGCAGAAGCATCAATTGATTTCAAGAAAATAATCCCACCTAGAGAAAGAGAGTAAGACAGAATGACAGTGAGAGACATAGAAAGCAAAATAAAAAATATATTGAAAGTTGATAGTGAGAGACATAGAAAGAAAAATCTCACATGGAGAGTTCACAAGAAAGTTGATCAGTGTTCGTCTCTTCACATCTGTCTATGCATCGGACATGATGCTATAATCATATCTCACCCAATTTTCTTTTTAGGCATCCACCAACTCTTGAGTTGATTTTATCTTCTTATGTAAAAGAGTCTCACGCATCTCATGATAGTTAGACAATTTAAATCTCGAACCGTATTGTCCTACAGCTTCCAACATTGTTTGAAAGCTAGGTAGACGCACAGTATTGAATGAGATGTCAGCTTGATAAAAACCATCTACCTACATATTGACAAATCCTATCACGATGTTCCTTTTTCCATTTTTTATCTCTTACGGTCTCAACTTGTTCCAGATCAGGAGTGCAGAACTTATCCATAGGACCCTTCATCCGTGGTGGCTTTGAAATAATGTCATCATGTATATTAACTTGATAGACATCCAGAGATTAAGATTGACATGAATCCTTCAACAAATTATTCTACCTTCCGTCTCCCTCACCATTTGTAGCTTCTCAGTTCTAACTTTCTTGGTATTTTGCATATATTCTCGGATTTCTATCTTCACATCCACGGGAACCTTCTGGCAAGCTGTCACATTTGTACCTAGGCCGGCTAAATGTTGCTTAAGTCGATAAATCCCTCCTTTGCTCACATTTTTACAAAAAATTATATGTTATCTCATCTCTATTTTGTGGATTGGCAGAGATTTCATATTTTCACCCAATGTCTTTTGGTCTGCCCTTTTCTACATTGGGCCTTTGAGTGCTTGCATTTGATGATGCATCACCAGAAACAGACACAGAAGTAGGTGGTGTAGGCATAGACATCTTAAAAAAAAATCAAACAACAAATTTAAATCATATTACAAAAATAAATCAAACAATAAATTTAAATCATATTACAAAAATAAATCAAATAATAAATGTAAAAAATATTTTTACTAACTTTTTATTGCTGACGGCGATTGCCCTGCACGAATCACGATTGATCGTCACTGTGGTCTGTGAGAGACAAAGAGAGAGGGTGAGATAGAGTGACTAGTTAGAGAGAGGATTAGCCCCTCTTAACTGTGCATGCGTGTGTGTCTGTGTGAGAGAGAGAGCAGGAGACAGAGAGTGAGAGAACAGAGAGAGTGGGCGGGAGACAGAGAGTTGAGAGAGAGAACAGAGGGAGTCAGTGGGAGAACAAAGAGAGTTAGTGGGAGACAGAGAGTGAGAGAACAGAGAGAGACAGAGTGAAGGCGAGGGAGAGAGAGGGTAAGAGAGGGAGACTGAGCGAGGGAGACAGAGAGGGGCTCGGCCCCTCTCAATGTGAGGGAGATAGAGAGGGGAGAGAGCGAGAGTGGCAGGGGGAGAGTGACAGGGTGGGAGTCGGACTGTGGGAGAGGGGCGAGAGGGGCTCGGCCCCTCCCTCTCACTGTGAGGGAGATAGAGAGGGGAGAGAGAGAGTGGCAGGGTGGGAGAGGGGGTGAGCTCCCCTTCGTATGTGCCTGCGTGAGAGAGAAAGAGGGAGTGGCCGACAGACTCGGAGAGAGAGGGAGATGGAGACGGCGAGAGGGGCTCGACTCCTCCCTCTCACTGTGAGGGAGATAGAGAGGGGAGAGAGTGAGAGTGGCAGGGGGAGAGAGAGTGAGCGGGTGGGACTGTGGGAGAGGGGCTGAGCCCCCCTCCGTGTGTGCCTGTGTGAGAGAGAAAGAGGGAGTGGAGTGGAAGATAGAGAGAGAGGGAGATGGAGACGGCGAGAGGGAGTTACCGGACGCCGGACGCTCGCCGATCGCCACAAGCTGCTGCCACCGTTGGAGGGAAACGATATGGTAGGAGACGGGATGCGAGCGAAACCCTCGCGGGTTTAAAGGCTCCGGTTCGTCATAGTTAACGGGTAATCTTACCCGATACGCGGATCCGCCGGGCGGGCGAGCGGGAGAAGCACGTGCGCCTCGCTTTCTGCGAGGCGCGCCGCCGGGTGGGCGGGCGGGCAGGCGGGCATGCGTGCGTGCGTGCGAAGCACGCTGCGGCGAGCGAGGCGCGCGTGAGGCATTCGCCTCGGCGAACCGTGACGGCGTGAGGCGGGCTGCCGTCGCCTCGCCCCGCCTCACTGCCTAGGCGAGCGTCTGGGCGGGATTTTGACTACACAGATCAAACAGTTTGCTCCTTTCCTTTATAACTAAAATGGGGATTGTATTTCCCCATTGAAATTAGATCGGTCAATCTTGCAAACTGTGGATCTGTTGGATGTAATGGTTCTGAAAGGCCAAATATTATTGTATTATCTTTATAGATTTATCTGCCTGCTGTATCTTAGAAAAATCTTGGAAGATGCAGCTCAGTCATTTGTCAAAAGTTCGTCCCACAGACTGAATTGTGAAGTAGACCTTGCACATGCAATTTTATTATAGATCTTTTCCTTGACAAAGGTTTTGTTCATTTCTACTAGTATGATGACCTAACAAAAACCTCACTCTTAGTCTTAGGCTTTGGTAACACTATATTACACATTTCAAGACACCATATTTTAGGGAAATTCTACCAAGTTGAAATCTCCCCCGCAAATGGATTCTGCATCCGTTAGACAAGGAAATGGCACCTGTCTAGATTCTTATGCCAGAATATAGGATGACGTGATAATCAACTCTTTAAGTCTGCAAAAATTGGCGACATCTTGAATAGATGCCCTGACTCTCATCCAGATAACAAGGTCTCTTAAATCATGAAGTGGCCCATGGGCTGGATCTGCCTGTCCACCGATGACCCGGGTTACATGGAGAGTGGTAAGCCGGGTAACATTGCTGTCCTCAAAATCCACATCCCCTACACTTCCCAAAGAAGATTTGTAAAACATTGTTACAGTCTAAATTAAGTCAATGCTGACATCATAATCTCTTAGGCTTGCAAATGCCCTCTTAGGCTTTTCCAGCTTCTATCCTAAGAATTTGAAGCTATATTCTCATCTGCTGTGAAGAGTTGGTCCGTCTCCTTTCTAATAGATGATTCACTTACAACTGATCAGCACCAATATCTTCACCAAAACATAGAACCAATATTACTCCACTCCTTGGTTTTGAGTAAGGTTGGCCACATGGGGATAGGATACGATTTGGATTCCTGTTATTTGCAACTCAGACACATTAGCTTGACTTAACCTGACTCATGCTAGATGCACAGGTCAGACCATTGCTCAGTGAGTATGCCAGTTTTTGCCAAGGGGAGCATAATTTAACTGGTTTTTACCCGATATCAAATAGAACTCACATGACATCATTCTCCAGAAAAGTTGAGAACTTAAGATAAAGATATGGTTTTGGGGATGCATAAGAGAAAAACATCATCTAGTAGACTTTCTTTTAGTTAAAGTAAGATTGTAAGACGTATATACCTGAGAAAAACTATAACAATACCAAACAAGATATATTAACTCTAGAGTGAGGAAATGGGCTGAGGTTCTTTGTAATGTGAATTCTGTCAACTCTACTCTTTTGTGTTGTGAAGGGTTAGTGTGCTCACTGTCTGTGGCATTTTTTTGGGATTGGGCTGCCTATACTTGTACATCCCCTTCTGTACATTTCCCTTTTTATTTAATACATTTGTGGTATTATCCACTTAAAAAAAAACTCTAGGGGCCTTAGTTGAAGACATCTGTCTAGATAGTAGCGGATGTATATATGGTGTGGCGAGGGCATGCTCCTGGAAGCAACTCCAAGACATATTGATGGAACATTGCATGATAGTGCCTCGAGTAATATTTGATGTGTTGTCACTAGGTCCATATGAGTATATTGGATTGATGCCACATGCTAATGTGGAGAATATGCAGATATTGCAATATATCCACTTATGGGAGGCTGGCTTAATGAGCAAAATCCCGAAATGTTATTTTTTGAAAGTGGTTGGTACCCCTTTATTATATTAAAGTAAAAAGAAGAGATATACAAGTGTAAACTGTGTGCCCGAAAGATCCCTATAAAAAAATTGCAAATTCGGAATTGTATCATGTTGTATATCTTACACTCCTGAGACTTTGTAACAACATCACCCCCCCTCCAAAAAAAAAGAAAAAAGAAAAGAAAAGACAAGGAAGTTGATAATGAAAAGATGAAGCAATTTTTGGGGTTTGGATTGATACATCTTCATGTGATTTACTTGGAGCAGCAAGGGAGTGTGTTGATCTAATATCTCACGCCCTTTGTAGGAAGCATCAAATTGTTGTACAACCCCTTAGATCCTCATGGTTAATTTTGCAGAGTTTCTTTCACTGCATCTGAAGTTAAATGAACCTCAATGAGAGTTGTCTTTAGTCTCATGTTGTGGAAATTTAATGGGACTTCACTGGAATTGTGCTCCATCCTGGGGATGAGTGCTATACAGCATGAGTTGGACCAATATCAGTGAGCCCCTATAGATCACATATATGGTCTGGCTCAAGGGTTCAGGAACTCCAAAGCCCAATCTCACTTGTTATGTATGAGTTGGATCAATCCAGCAAACCGTGCTTTTGGGTTTCCCAGTAACGATGCCTGGATACAGGAGCTGTAAAAAAATATTTTGCAAGTGGATTCAACCGTAGACACCTTCTCAAATTTCTTCAATTTCGATCTTTCCCCCCCTCTTTGCAGCTTCATTTTGAGTTGAAAGCTTCATATTTGCCTTCCGCTTCTGTCTATTGGTTGAAATCACGTTCCCCAAGCATTTACGACAACCGCTGAAATGAACATCTCATCTCCCATACGCCATATCTTTCAAAAACATTATGATTCTTTATCGTGGGATATATACTCACTTTGTTCGGAGCCTGTTGATCTATATGCTTGCCACCATATATAGATGAGAAAATTCTTGCACCAAGCTCCTATATTCTGTCACTTGGAAGTATATGGAGCAGAGATGGTGGCAGCAATAGGGATAGGATGGGAGGGGGCGAGAGGAATATCTTCTAGCTTACAATTCTTCTTTTCTTAGCCTTGATTTGATTGGAGGTTATCCCCCACTTGTCCCGGGGATAACTCTCAATCTGCCCCATTTTTTATTTGATAGACAAAATCATTTAACTCGGTTAGAATTGGAGATAATTTCAAGTTAACCCAATTGTTCCACACCAGAGCGTAGAACAATTTAACTAAGTTAACCTAGAGGAATAACCCATTGTCTATTAAAATAAACGGGACTAAAATCCATGATAGGTTAATCAAGAGATTGTTGCACCTGTTATTTTTCTGATTTAAGCGAGACAATTTTCTCTAATTATTTAAGGTCAATTATATTATATTTTGACGGTGGTTGAAATACGGCGCAAGGTTAGTATCGTCGCTCTATAGAGTTATCTCCATGTTCTGGGACTCTCGGTCAAAGACCCCATCAATCATAATTCTCTCGAAGTGACTGAGGTGATTGAGGGTCAATTAAACCCATAATGACCCATGAACGGAATGGAGTAAAGTGTCATAATCCAGGACAGATCTCCAAATTCTGAGAATTCTTGTAGGAGGTTCGGGATCAAGTAATGTTACATCGTAGCAAGAGGATGTACATGTGGAAGATGTTCACTTATCAACGGAAAGTTTGACACGTGCGTACGAGACGATCCCGACAAAAGTAAACTTCTCCCTTCAGTCAACAACGCAGAGGAGACTAAAGAACAAACAAAGGAGAAGTTTTTCTCCCTTCCACATGTCCCGGCTCCGAGCAAACTACTAAAAGAGGGCCAACCAGGGTTTTAAGAAGGGATGCGTCGCCATTTTTAACCTACCCTGGCAGGGTGGGGACTCGAGACACAGCGCCTAGGGTCAAGAAGGACCCACGCGGCTCCCCTTGACCCCGGGAAGACTTGTCGGGGTCAAAGGGACCCTGTGCGAGGTCATTTGACCCCGACTGCCCCACCCGGGGTCAAACGGGCACCCTGCGGGGCCGTTTGACCCTGGCGGCTCCACCCTTGGTCAAACGCCCCCCCTAGGGTCGTTTGACACCGGTAGGATTCACCGGGTCGTGTGCCCTCCCGTGGGGGCTATTTTGTTGGGTCCGAGGGGTACAACCGGATCTAGAAGGGGGGGGGGGATTAAATAGATCCCCTTATAAAAAATGCCCTCTAAAAACTTTTCCACCAGATAATCTTCTAGTTTGAACACAGCGGATATAGCATTGATGTTTGGACATGTGAGTGCTTGTTATAGATCCACAAGGCATTAAGTTACTCAAGAATGAGAGCGGATCGCCGGAGGAAATGCATTATGAACAGCCGACAGTCAGACAAGTCTGATGCATCACAAGCACTGGTTTGCTGAACGATGCTAGGAGAGAAATGTTCTCCCAAGAATGAGTATACGGAGGCTCAAAGGAAAGTGCAAACCGAAGCTTACGGACTCCTCATAGGGTAGCTAACAAACGTACAAGCAATGCGCCATAGAAACTATGTATATATCTAAGATTTGCAGGATCACAAATAGCTTATGAGCTAGAGAAATGTTAAACACCTAAGATTTACATGTGTAGATACAATCATCAGAGTGCTTTCTTAGGTGAGTGTGAGCCTTTGTCTAAACATCAAAAGTGCTGTTAAACGGTGAAGGCTTCACACTATGTGCAGTGTTTGGTTGAAGCAGAAATGCTGAAATGAAAATTATAAGTTCCCGTGAGAAGATGGTAGAGGAAATGGAGGCAATCACACAAGAACATACCACTGCATGATGGATTTTTAAGGTGGTTCAGTCTGTAAACCCGCAGACTTACATCCACCCTCACCGAACCGGTGAGGCTTCACCACACGCTGCGAATGCAGTACCACACGGCGACGACGCCCCAAACCACAGACCAGAGAACACTCTCTGTCTATCTTCCTACACATAAATCGGTAGGGACGGTTCTTCACAGACCGGAGCACACCTCCGTCTGTCTTCCTACACACAAACCGACAGGGACGGTTCTCCACAGACCGGAGCACACCTCCGTCTGTCTTCCTACACATAAACTGGCAGAGACGGTTCTAGATCAAGCGAAAAATATAAAAGGAAAATACTGCAAGTGCAGCAAAAGGTTTTTCCGGTCTCACACACAAAGATATGGAGTTTAAAGCAGGAAATGAAGATCGTAGATAGGAGCTAAGAAACCAAATGTAGCTTTTGACTAAGTCAGGAAGCATTCCTTCAAGGTTGGGCTTCTCCTTCTTAGCTCACTTCTCTCTTCACCGTTGGACTGGGTTGAACAGGGTGGAGGGGCTTCTCACTCTTATTTCTCTCTTTCTTCTTTCTCTTCTCTTTACTCCCACGTCACTGGATTGGGCAGATCCAGGCGCTGAACTGCCCTCTTTTCTTCTTCTCTTTTTTTTCTTCTTTTCCTTTTGGGGACGAGCTAAAGGATGTAACCTTGAAGCATGCTCGGCCAACTCTTCCCAGGTGGAAGGGTTAGCATATATATAGAGAACCCATGTTCACGGTATGCATTTTTGACCTTAACATTTGAATCTTCACCTTGAGCTCATACAAAGAAAACTGGGTTGTTCGGTCCTTTGGATCACTTCAGAGACCTAGGAATTCTGGTCTAGTGGACCTTGGCTTGAATCTTGGACTTCGAACTTCTCTTCCCAAGATGGAGGTTGAGTGAGAAATGGCGAAGTGCCAGCTTGGAGACAGTCCTGCAGTGCTAGGTACATCTGTGGATGCTTCTCCATTGGCCTGGAGTCTTCATTACTTGATTGGTCAGAAAGTATGTGAGTAGGAGCTCCCAAGTAAGATCTGCAGCATCTATTTCTTCTGCTGGCGGAACTGTCAAGGATGTCCTTTTGTCTTATGAGATCTCTGAAATAGTAAATCTGATTGGGTGGAGGCAAAAAGGTGGCTTCCATGAGATGTGACTTTTCCCAGATTTGGTACCTGACTTTTTCATTGACCAAAAGGTTGATATGGAAGGCCAATGATGACAAGGAGGCTAATGATGACAAGGACAATTGACTGTCCAAGGAGCCTTTTCTTTCGCTTGGAGTCTTCTAAACACTATTTGTTTGGTCAAAATAAACAATTAATCAAGGAGGTTCTTTAACCAAATACCTTTTCCCCATTTGCCCACGAAGACAGACTAGCCTTTTTCCAGATCTGAACTTCTGCCAGGTTCTTGTACAGAGATCAATTTGATTGGATGTAGTCAAAAGGTTGAGTACCATGAAAAGTTGACCTTTCCCATAAATGATACCTGACAGATCTACCTTCTCAAAAGATGTTCTGTAACCTCATGATGGAGAGGGATAATGGTCAGTCCTAGGAAACTCCTCCAGACCTTAAAAGACGTGTTTTTGGGCATTTGCGGTACCTATTTTCTCTCTCCGGATCACCCAAATGTTTTGACAGAAAAATTGCTTAACCTGGCTTCAGAAACACTGTTGCGTCGATGCAGCTTGATGGTGAGGTCGGTGCATCTGCTGAGGTTCTACTGAAGACTGCTTGTTAGGTCGATGCAGTTGGATTGTGCTCACAGAGACATTTCATCAAATAGTTCCTTTTTCTTCATTGACATGACTAACCATGTGCATCGATCTTCTGGCAAAATGTGCATAGATCTTCTGATGCAAAATGTAATGTGCATCGACCTTCATGCAAAATGTACATAGACCCAGATGTAAAAAGTATATGTGCACCAACCTTATAATGTGCTAGCATGAGGTGCATCGACCTTCATGCAAGATGTGCATCGACCTTCTTCACGTGCTGGCATGAGGTGCATCGACCTTCATGCAAGATGTGCATCGACCTTCTTCACGTGCTGGCATGAGGTGCATCGACCTTCATTCTGCACTGGCTCGATGTGCATCGACCTTCATTCTGCGTTGGCTCGATTTGCATCGACCTTCATCACGTGCTGGCATGAGGTGCATCGACCTTTATTCTGCACTGGCTCGATGTGCATCGACTTTCATTCTGCGCTGGCTCGATGTGCATCGACCTTCATCACGTGCTGGCATGAATGTGCGTCGACCTTTGTTCAGTGCTGGCACCATGTGCATCGACCTTTCTTCTTCAAAACATGAATGTGCGTCGACCTTAGTTCTTCAAAGCATGAATGTGCATCGACCTTTCTTCTTGAACTTCTGTGCAATCGGTTGTCTTGATTTTTGTGCACCAATCAGTATTCACACTTGCCTTGATTTCTGTGCAAGCTTATTCCTTTGCATTTTGAGCTTTTTTCAGCATATTACATGACGTCATTGCATGGTGTCTTAACTTATCAGACTTTGACATGAAATATAAGAGTGTTGACATCATCAAAAGCAGATAAGACTCATCAATGACTCATAGTCAGACATCATCAAAACAGCATATGACCAACATTCTCCCCCCTTTTTGATGATGGCAACTATGAGTCATTAAGAGTTCGTCATGAGTCATATCTTAAGGAAGTATAGTCAAGAATTAGGCAAAGACTCATTAAAAAACTTCTCCCCCTTTGTCATCAGCAAAGAAGGCTTAAATTAAGGCCAATAATAAAGTCAGAAAAACGAGTTCAAATTAAAGCAGGCAAGTAGATAGCCATAAATGCATTCAACAAGAATGTTAAAGGGAAGAATCAGCTAGTGGGACCTTTTCTTGTTGAGTCCACTGTTGGGCCCTTGAGTGTGGGGTTCTCCTTTCACTTATAAGCCATGAGTTCTAGTGCAGCAGGTAATGGGATTGAGACCAAATGACGGTGGCAAATTGATGAATGTCTCAGACATAAGAAGAGACTATAAAATGGAGCAATGGTCAATGCAGCATAGTCTAAAGCATAACATTCAGTTTCAAAAGAAATTGGCAGCCAATGAGCAGATTTCTGATTTTTCAAATTTTCAGATTTTCTAGTGTTTTTCTATGCAGTGTATGGAATTAATAAAAGCAATTAAACTATATGCATGAAAAAGGCTTATGCCAATATACAGAAAGACATGATAGCACCAAGGGATCCACATGAGAGTTTATGGAAGAAGGAGATGAGATGCTGTGGAACTCATGCATGCTAAGAACAAGAGTTGAGGCAACGAATAGCAATGGAGAGGGATTGAACAACTCATTAACTAGGCTCACACATCAGGGGTTTTCATTTGAGGAACCAAAATTCTCCTTTTAGAGCAACATAGTTCAAGACCATGATAACAACTATGGTTCAAGGTGTATAAGCCCGAAATCTAAATGTAAGAACCCTAAAGATATGATCTAGCATATAAAATAGAACTAAAACAAATTCTTTTAAGATCAAGAGCCTCTCCCCCATTCCATTTCCTTTTTACTTAAAGATTTCATGAGACACCATTTAGAAAGAATTTTAGTAAGTATTGAAGATAAACATCTTGAGGTGCAGAATTCTCTTTAGGGACAGCCCGATAAAATTCATTTTCTTTTACATAAAATTAATTTTTTCTTATTTTTTGAAACCAATTGCTTTCTCATTTGCTCATTTTACAAGGAACAATCAGGTTTAATTTGTTCCTTTGACACGAGGAGACACATTAATTAGATGTCAGACTCCTCGGTTACTCAGAATTTCATTAACCATATTGTCTCAACTTGAACAGAGGTGACTTGTCATATCATGACATTGTCCACATCACTCCTTTGGTGAAGGGACATGGTTTCTCAATGAACTTTAGCCATTGCTCTGTCTTAGTTTTGATTTACTCAAAAAATCTTTAAACAGAGGTAACTGGACCTTTGCTTCATGACATAATACATATCACTTCTTTGGTGAAGGGTCCATCTTTCTCAGTTGATCGAAGTCATTGCTCTGCATATACATGTTTTCAAAGATAAGCATGTTCCCTTTAAAAGAATCAGACCATTTTCAATGTTAAAAAATAATACTCAGTACACAGTTCTTTAACAAGGGTGGCCTCACTACTTTCAATTTTCAGATCATTGGAAGAGATTAAGGCACAAATCTTTATGTCTATTTTAAGTTTATTCCATACACTGATATGGTCATTCTCAAGACCCTTAAATCCAGATTTAAGGATTATACACTCCAAACCATTAAAAAATAAGCTCGGTCTGAAAGACTAGCAGGAAGCTCTTTAGAAGGAAAACATGATTTTAAACTCCCCCTGAATGTATGAACTCAGTCAGAATTGCATGAAGAGTTACTGTTATTATGCGCATGAGAAACAATAGAGACATACACAATCACTGAAGGATATGAGAGTGGGTATTGTGCAAAGCAGTGAAGGTGCATGGATAGTTAACAACCGGTTAGAAAACAAAAGATGCAATGTGAAAAGGCCTGCACTAATGACAAGCTGCTAGATAGAATCGGAGGAGAGCATGCAACAAACTGAGTTGACCTGTTTTTCAATTGGAATGGATTTCAGGAAAGAATTTCAATCAAATTAAATCCGATCAACAATCATGTCACGCGATTTCAAATATGAATCATGACAATTGAATATGTATGTGCACATCAACAACACAGATTTTTGTATAAGACAAGGTCAATTTTCAGATGAATCAATTTATACATGAATCATGTATCAAATACATTAAACTCTTCCTAGCAAAAGAATTCATTTACATAAGGCAAAGCACAGTTGGAGTGAACTAGTTCAGCTTCTCCACAAACATGTCATTTATTCCAGAATAAGGCCTTTAGCACTCCAACTAACATGCTCATGTCCAGATGTACTGGGGATACATTGTTAATGCAGAGCTTAACCAATGAGCACATGAGGTTCTAAGTGATGTAGGTCTGGGATGAATTTGATACTGACCTTTGGTACTCGGCGGAGGATCTTTCTCACGCATAGTGATGGCTTTCAGACAGACATAATCTGTCCTTCCACACATGACCATTTAATATACTACAAGGTCATGACATGATGATGCACTGAAGGGGCAAGGAATGTCTGCAATGAGGACTCCTCCTTAGTTTGATCTTACATGCAATATGACATGAAATGCACTGCAAAATTGTTTACAGGCATGTAGACCCAGACACATTTATTCAAACAACACTGTTCAACAATCTGAATTTATTTTTCTAGAAGGGAGTCTCAGATGCTATTATCATCAAAGATAGAATTTGTTCTAGAGGAAGTGAGAAGGATAGCACCTGATGTCTTTGCATGGAAATTTTTCATTTTGATTTTGAAGACATCCGTAACTTCCCGCATGGTCTGTGTACCTTGACTTCTTGATGGAGAATTGCTCCATGCTTCTTATCTTCAAGGCACACCTGCAAGGTTCTCATTTTTCTTGCATTCAGATTGATTTTGAAACATATAAGCATGAATGGCCATTAAAGAGTACAGATCGGCAGAAATGCAATCGATCAACAACATCAAAACAGTAATTTAAATGTAGAAATTCAGGCTTTTTAACTCTCCCTAAATGTATGCACGAATTTCAAATATTCTTTTTAGATTTTTAGATGCTGATGTTATGTAGTTGATTCTGAAAGGAGATATGCGTATGATTATCCCTATCTCTGTCCATGGGCATTTGAGTACTCAAGGAAGCTTTAGCAGAACATGGACAGTGACTCATGGTATCAGGCGGAGTCACATTCTCTCGCATGGTTATAACAATTAGAATACTTTAACCTACCCTCCTTCTTTAACAATGTGAACCATAGATTTCAGAACCGAGCAGGAGGTGAGTTATGAAACAAGAATCAACCCACAAGTATATTCTTATCAAAATACTCATCCTTGAGCATGAGCTTCAATCAAAAGCAGTAAATTCTCATATACACATTCAAGCAATGTATGCTATACGTTTACACATCAATTGAGCTTTACAAGAAACTGTAGTCTCTCCCATATAAAAAGCAGGGAGGATATTGCATGATGATAGATTAAACAAGTATGACATGAAAAAAAAATATCATGAAGAATGAAGAAGTTCAAATATAGAAGAAGTTAAAAAAGCAACTATGGCTTCATCATATAAACAGATATATCAATAAATATATACTGAGGGTTTACCAACATCAGAGTTACAGATTGATTGGCAATAAGCACATTTTCAAATCTCAAGATAAAATTATTTCCCTCGTGAGCCAGACATTTAATCTTGTTGAGATCCTTTTCAAGTCATAGTCCATCAAATGAATTTTCAATTTGAAGTAAAGTGTGAATCTTAGTTTAATCAAGATAAGCTATGACCAAGAGAGTTCTCAAACATGGCAGAAAAGAAGGCACAATTGAAAAGATTAGCCCATGAGAAAGGCACAAATCACAACACAAAAATAATGTCATTATCATACAGTGCCTTGAGCAGCTCAAAGGATATTAACACTTTGCACAAAATGCCAAACCAAAAGACATGCTTAAAACATATGAAGAGAATCATTGAAAATGGTTCAGGATCAAGAATCAAAACTGGTTGCACTAGGATCATCTCTGAAGATCGTTGGATCTTAAGTACACAGAGCCTCGCTCTGATACCAATTGTTGGGTCCGAGGGGTGCAATCGAATCTAGAAGGGGGGGGGGGGTTGAATAGATCCCCTTATAAAAAATGCCCTCTAAAAATCTTTCCACCAGATAATCTTCTAGTTTGAACACAACGGATATAGCATTGATGTCTAGACATGTGAGTGCTTGTTATAGATCCACAAGGCATTAAGCTACTCAAGAATGAGAGCGGATCGCCAGAGGAAATGCATTATGAACAGTCGACAGCCAGACAAGTCTGATGCATCACAAGCACTGGTTTGCTGAACGATGCTAGGAGAGAAATGTTCTCCCAGGAATGAGTATACGAAGGCTCGAAGGAAAGTGCAAACCGAAGCTTACAAACTACTCATAGGATAGCTATCAAACATACAAGCAATGCGCCATAGAAACTATGTACATATATGAGATTTGCAGGATCACAAATAGCTTATGAGCCAGAAAAATGTTAAACACCTAAGATTTACATGTGTAGATACAATCATTAGAGTGCTTTCTTAGGTGAGTGTGTGAGCCTTTGTCCAAACAGCAAAAGTGCTGCCAAACGGTGAAGCCTTCACACTATGTGCAGTGTTTGGTTGAAGCAGAAATGATGAAATGAAATTATAAGTTCCTGTGAGAAGAAGGTAGAGGAAATGGAGGCAATCACACAAGAACATACCACTGCACGATGGATTTTTAAGGTGGTTCAGTCTGTAAACCTGCAGACCTACATCCACTCCTCACCGAACCGGTGAGGCTTCACCACACGCTGCGAATGCAGCACCACACGGGGACGACGCCCCAAACCATAGACCAGAGAACACTCTCTGTCTGTCTTCCTACACACAAATCGGTAGGGACGGTTCTCCACAGACCGGAGCACGCCTCTTTTCTCTCTTTCTTCTTTCTCTTCGCTTTACTCCCACGGCACTGGATTGGGCAGATCCAGGCGCTGAACTGCTCTCTTTTCTTCTCTTTTTCTTCTTCTTTTCCTCTTGGGGACGAGCTAAAGGATGTAACCTTGAAGCATGCTCGGCCAACTCTTCCTAGGTGGAAGGGTTAGCATATATATAGAGAACCCAGTTCACTGTATGCATTTTTGACCTTAACATTTGAATCTTCACCTTGAGCTCACAAGAAGAAAACTGGGTTGTTCGGTTCTTTGGATCACTTCAGAGACCTAGGAATTAGACTCTGGTCTAGTGGACCTTGGCTTGAATCTTGGACTTCGAACTTCTCTTCCCAAGATGGAGGTTGAGTGAGAAATGGCGAAGTGCCAGCTTGGAGACAGTCCTGCAGTGCTGGGTACATATGTGGATGCTTCCTCATTGGCCTGGAGTCTTCATTACTTGAGTGGTCAGAAAGTATGCGAGTAGGAGCTCCCAAGATCTGCAGCATCTATTTCTTCTGCTGGCGGGACTGTCAAGGATGTCCTTTTGTTCTATGAGATCTCTGAAACAGCAAATCTAA
Organism: Amorphophallus konjac; assembly: GCA_022559845.1. Classification (NCBI taxonomy): domain Eukaryota; kingdom Viridiplantae; phylum Streptophyta; class Magnoliopsida; order Alismatales; family Araceae; genus Amorphophallus; species Amorphophallus konjac. The sequence continues at coordinate 140,567 of JAHNEJ010000671.1, read as the reverse complement.
TTGGGTGGAGGCAAAAAGGTGGCTTCCATGAGATGTGACCTTTCCCAGATTTGGTCCCTGACTTTTTCATTGACCAAAAGGTTGATATGGAAGGCCAATGATGACAAGGACAGTTGACTGTCCAAGGAGCCTTTTCCTTCGCTTGGAGTCTTCTAAACATTATTTGTTTGATCAAAATAAACAATTAATCAAGGAGGTTTTTTGACCAAATACCTTTTTCCCATTTACCCATGGAGACAGACTAGCCTTTTTCCAGATCTGAACTTCTGTCAGGTTCTTGTATAGACATGAATTTGATTGGCTGTAGTCATAAGATAGAGTACCATGGAAAGCTGACCTTTCCCATAAATGATACCTGACAGATCTGCCTTCTCAAAAGATGTTCTGTAACCTCATGATGGAGAGGGACAATGGTCAGTCCTAGGAAACTCCTCCAGGCCTCAAAGACGTATTTTTAGACATTTGCAGTACCTATTTTCTCTTTCTAGATCGCCCAAATGATTTGACAGAAAAACTGCTTAACCTAGCTTCAGAAACACTGTTGCGTCGATGCAGCTTGATGGTGAGGTCGGTGCAGCTGTTGAGGTTTTACTGAAGACTGCTTGTTAGGTTGATGTAGTTGGATTGTGCTCTTAAAGACATTTCATCAAACGTTTCCTTTTTCTTCATTGACATGACTAACCATGTGCATCGACCTTCTGGCAAAATGTGCATAGACCTTCTGATGCAAAAAGTATATGTGCATCGACCTTCATGCAAAATGTGCATAAATCTTCTGATGCAAAAAGTATATGTGCACCGACCTTGTAACGTGCTAGCATGAGGTGCATCGACCTTCGTGCAAGATGTGTATCGACCTTCTTCATGTGCTGGCATGAGGTGCATCGACCTTCATTCTGCACTGGCTCGATGTGCATCGACCTTCATTATGCGCTGGCTCGATGTGCATTGACCTTCATCACGTGCTGGCCTAAGGTGCATCGACCTTTATTCTGCACTGGCTCGATGTGTATCGACCTTCATTCTGTGCTGGCTCGATGTGCATCGACCTTCATTCTGTGCTGGCTCGATGTGCATCGACCTCCATCACGTGCTGGCATGAATGTGCGTCGAACTTAGTTCAGTGCTGGCACAATGTGCATCAACCTTTCTTCTTCAAAACATGAATGTCCATCGACCTTAGTTCTTCAAAGCATGAATGTGCATCGACCTTTCTTCTTGAACTTCTGTGCAGCCTGCTATCTTGATTTCTGTGCACCAATCAGTATTCACACTTGCCTTGATTTCTGTGCAAGCTTATGCCTTTGCATTTTGAGCTTCTTTCAGCATATTACATGACATCATTGCATGATGTCTTAACTTATCAGACTTTGACCTGAAATACAAGAGTGTTGACATCATCAAAAGCAGATAAGACTCATCAATGACTCATAGTCAAACATCATCAAAACAACATATGACCAACATGTTTTACCCCAAGGGCCCCATCGAGGTCCCGTGCTCACGCGCGTGGTCGCACGACCTCGAGTGGGGCCCACCCTAAGGTGAATCACCCCTCTCGACCCCCCTTTTCACCCCGGTGAATTTGTCCGGGGTCGTGGAGGGTCAGTCGGGGACTGTCTTCTCTATTTTCTCGCAACCGTGGAGGGTGGTATCAGTCCATCCAGAGGTGTCCCATGGTTTCTCACCTGCTATTTGCTGATGACACGCTTATCTTTTCTAATGGTTCTATTCGCCATATTCGCAAACTTATGACATTCTTGAGGAAATATGAAATTGCTTCTGGATAGCTCGTGAATGTCAACAAGAGTTCCTATATTGTCTCCAAAGACATGCCCGAGGCATCATGTATATCTATCGAAGAGGCAACCGGTTTTTCTAGGGGCAAGCTGCCCATCTTCTACCTTGGGATGTCCCTATACTCGGGACGACAGCGGTCCTCCTACTTCAGCCACATTCTTTCCAAGACGGCTACTAAATTGCAGGCTTGGAAGACTAAGTTCCTTTCCTCGGGAGGTAGACTTGTTCTCATCAGGCATGTTCTTTCAGCCCTCCCCATTTACACTATGTCGGCCACCAATATTCCAGCCCCTGTTATGAAGTCTTTCCACAGACTCCTTGCTAACTTTTTCTGGGGATCATATGAGGGGTCTCCTAAGAAGCATTGGATCTCCTGGGATTCCATTTCTCAGCACGTTGACAGTGGAGGCTTGGGGGTGCTTAATCTCCATCTTATGCAGGTTGCTTTAAGGACCAAAATGTTATGGGCTGCTATCTCTACTGATTCCCTTTGGGCCAGGTTCTTTATGGCCAAGCACTTGTACAATACCCACTATTCTGAGGCTTGGTTTCCCTTGATGCTTGCTGCAGACCGCAAGATATGGCAGTAGGCCGCAAGGCTTGTTTTTGAAAATCATCGTGTGTTGATCACGACTACATCAACTCATACTAGCTTCTGGATGGATAGGTGGGCTGGTGCTGCTCCTCTCTATAGCTTTCTTCCCTCTCATGTATGGTCCACTTTGGTTGATAAACATTGCTCAGTCCAGCAAGCTCTTGCTGATCCGTTGCATTCTCATATCGACACTGTTCGGAACTTTTGTACAGCTGGTTGCCTTGACTACGTCTTATCTTCGGTTGATAGCAATGATCAATGGATGTGGTGCCTCACCTCTAATGGTGCATTTACCTCTAAATCAGTTCGTGAGCTGCTCCAAGGGAGGTCCTCTTCTTGCTGGTCTGGTTTATGGTCCCCTCTGTTCCCTTTGAAATGGTCGGTTCTAGCGTGGAGAATTGTTCGTGGCTGCCTCCCTACTGACGCCGCCATTCAGAAATGTGGTATTCCTATATGTTCCATGTGCTCTTGCTGCCCTCGCCATTCTTTGAATCAGATTTGCATCTCTTCTTCCATGGGCATATTGCGAATGAGGTTTGGACTGCGTTGTATGCAGTCCTCAACTTTGACAACCGTGCGGTCTTGACTGCAACTAATGGGGTTCTTGATTACCTAATGGATAGTGGCCACTCCTCCCTGGCTGGTCGCATATTCAAATGCATCTTTATGGCTGTGATTTAGGAGCTATGGTACAGCAGGAACTCAGCCCGTTATGGTGACCAGCCCATGATTCCTCGGCGCATCCTTTGCCGGGTCATGCTTGTTGTTTGCCCGATTGTCCGGTCTATCAAGTTCAAAGGGAGAGACATCTCTCCCTCGCTGCGTCACATGCTGGCCTCTTGGGGCATGGTTCTTCCCCCTGCCTACCCTCCACCTAAAGTGATTCAGTGGCTTGCCCCTCCTCTAGGACGGCTGAAACTCAATGTAGATGGTGCATTCAAGTCTAGCTGCGGTGTTGCTGGTGGCGGGGGTATTGTTCGCAGCAATGGTGGTGATCTCTTATTTGCTTTTGCTGCTGCCTACTATGGGGTATCTTCCAATCTTGAAGCCGAGGCCTTGGGCCTCCGTGATGGGCTTTTCTTTTGCCGGTCCAAAGGTCTCTCAATTGTCTTCGTTGAGTCGGACTCTCTTGTGCTCATTCAGATCATGAAGGGTGGCTGCTCACGGCCCGACGTTTGACTTATATTCTCCACGACATTGCTGCCCTCTCTCAAGCGCTCCAAGTCACCTTCACTCACATCTTCAGTGAGGCCAACCAGGTCGCGGATTCTCTTTCTGGTCTTGGGTGCTTTTTGTCAGTGTCTCCTATTTTGTATGATGCTGGGGCTGATCTCCCCCCTTCTGTAAAGGGCCCCTATCGTCTTGACAAGATAGGGTGCCCTACTATCAGGCCCTGATCTCTTGTATTCTCTTTTCCTTTCCCTTCTGTAACTTCCCTTTATCATATTAATAAAATTGCCTGTTAGTGGTAGGTGGTGGAGCGAACAACTCATTCCCTCTCTGAGGGGTGAGCACTCTCCTACCACCACTCTCAGGTATTGTTTTAGTTTTAAAAAAAAGTTGTCCGGGGTCATTTGACCATGTGACCCCTCGTTTAACCTTGAGCCTTCTTTTTCAAAAGAAAGGAGGAGAAAAAGGGAGAAAAACCTACCTTGTCAAGGTGGGGTTCAAAAATCAACCCACCTAGTGAAGGTGGGGTCCAAAATCTAACCCACCTTGTCAAGGACCCAACCCACCTTGTCAAGGTGGGTCCAACACCTTCTATATATACCCCATGAATTTAGAAGGAACACGTCGACGAATAGAGATGATAGAAAATATACGGAGGACACTCGGACGGAAGACGGAAGCACGAGATTTGTTCTTTTGGTTGACCCATTTCGGGGCATGAATATATAAATACCCCTGGGTCTTGTATTTATGCCCTTGGCAGTTATGTGTTCTTTTGTGTGGCCCGTCGTAGGGTATTAATAAATAAATATCTTGGGTCTTACATTTATTTCCGTAGTGGCCATATATGGTTGTTTTCTATGGCTTTGGGCGGTAGAATAATGTAACTTCTCGAACTAATTGAGATTATAGAAATGCTACTAAAATCGCAAGAAAACTCATAAGTCATGTAATTGCAGTTGTACCTTGCAAGTTTTCCAAATTGTGGCTATCTCGTGTTTGTGTGGAGATTCGTTGTACTGTCGACAATCTGCCGACCTAAGTATGTTTTGCTCGAGTGTCGTTAAAATCTCGCCCATGGTCTTCGTAGAGAAAATTATCAAAATACTTTTGGAACTCACAAAATTACCAAAATACTCTTGAGATCTAGAAATCATCAGGATGTCCTAATGTGTCTCCGACGTCTTGTAAATTATCAACATATTTACAAATCATAGGGTTTTGCCTAACCAAACACGGCCTTTGATAAAACCCTAATTTCGTCAATAGTTGTTGTATAGGGGGGTTCATTGTGAGCTACACAAGTATGTCCTCAACATTAGAACCTATGTAAGGGACTCTAGGGTTTTTTTTGACAATTAATCAAGGGTGCTCGGACATTATGTCGATATAAATCAATATTGACTGCGGTTAGTGGGGAAAGGTCCCGTACCCGAGTCTACATCGTCTGATCAAAATAAACCCACAGAATGAACCATGCATAGGCTATCTAAATAGCCTCATATGTGCATCAATATAGATTTCTCTTTTTTCCGAAGAGCTAAGAAATTTATACCCATCTCTCACTATCTGAGAACAAAAAGAAAAAAATCAATGACCAGCAGACTGGCACGTCCGGTTGGACCTTTCTCGCCTTTCTTCTTCTGGTCAAAGAAGTCCCAAACCTCCTCTTCCTTTTACATGACCGGAAGAGGATCATTTAGCTGACTTGCATCGAGTCTTCGAACGGTTTCGGCAGTATCAACTCAATGAATTCAATGAAATGTGCCGTTGGCGTCTCTAGTGGTAAGTTTCTCGACTTCATTGTAAGGTATCGAGGGATAGAGATCGATCCTGACAAAATTAGGGGTTTAAGAGGACTATCTCTGCCTAAAAATTTGATAGAGCTCAGATCTCTGTAGGGAAGACTCGCTTATATCAGACGATTCATTTTTAACCTCTCTAGAAGATGTATGCCCTTGGGTAAATTGATGAAGAAAAGAGCACCCTTCATATGGGACAAAGACTGCCAGGAGGCCCTTGAACAAATTAAGGAGTATTTGCTATCTCCTCTGGTCCTAGAGGCACATGTTAAAGGGTAGCCCCTTATCCTTTACATTGCTACCATGTATGCTTCTCTGGGGGGACTTCTAGCCCAAATCAATGAGGGTAATGAACAACCGTTGTATTATTTTAGCAGGAAACTCATCGGGCCTGCGCATCGATATTCGCCAATGGAAAAGGTGTGCTTAGCCTTGGTATTTGTTGTGAAAAAGTTGAGACACTATCTTTTGGCATACTGAGTGGAGCTCATTTCAAAATGTGATCTACTCAAATTCCTTTTCCGTCAACTTGTTCTCTCAGGAAGGGTCGGAAAGTGGGCACTCATCCTCATGGAATTCGATATCACCTTTGCCCCACGTAAAGTAATCAAGGGGTAGGGGATGGCTGAGCTCTTAGCTGCACATCATGTGCCAAAAGACTCACCGCTCAATATTGAGCTCCTTGATGAAGAGGTGTTAGCGCCTTCGCAAGAAATAGAGGAATGTGTTGAAGATCTCCCATCACAAGCGAAGCATGACATCCTCGCTCTTGATTTGCCATTTTGGGAATTATATTTTGACGGCGTTTCTTGAATAATCAAGAGGGCTAGCAGCCTTACAGATTTTTCATTTGGTGTCGGAATAGTTTTTGTATCTCCGCAAGATGACATTCTCCATAATTTGTGTGCTCTCATGAAGCCGTTGACCAACAACGAAGTAGAGTACGAAGCATTAATTATTGGGCTTCAGCTTGCGTTGAAGATGGACATTAAGCGCATCAAAGTGTCTGGGGATTCTCAACTTGTCATTCGACAAGTTCAGGGTGATTATGACATCCGAAAGAAGGAATTGTTCCCCTTTCATGCAGCCGTCATGAGGCTAAAAGAAAAATTCTATCTATTTGAAATAGGTCATGTTCCAAGGAGTAATAACTCTCAAGCAGACGCTTTGGTGAAATTGACATCAGCCTTAAAACTCCCACATGAAGAAGAGTTGAGTGTCACCGTCAGACACCGAAGGCTCATGCCATGCATGTTGGATGAAGAATATGTTCTCATTGTCTATGAGGTCAATAACATTTGAAGAGGCAAGATCTCGCGCCGAGTTCTGAGTTGTATGATCTAGATCACAAGATGCAGCCACTCTAGCAAAGCATTCTGTAGAGAGGGAAGAGGACGATCAGGGGGCCCAAGGTTGTAACCCCAGGGAAAACCCTCCGATGCTTAAGTCAGCGAGTAGTAGAAGCGAGGTGCGAAGGGAGGCGGGAGAGAAGAGGGGCACGAGATTGCTCTCCACTAGTTGAAGTGGCGGAGGGTGGGTTTACCTTTCCGGAGGGATTCCTTGGGTTTATATAGTGGTAGGCTTCCTCGCCAAGGTAGGAGAGGGATGGGGCTTGGAGGACGCTGCGTCTCGGTGAGGGACTCTTCTCGGTCAAGGACTCTCACCTTCTCCTTATCCCCCAGGTCTTCGTTCCTAGATATTAGCGTAATCTCCACTTGGATAGGCGCTAGCAGCGAGGACTTAGCCATAGCATGTTAAGAAGTCCTGATGCCGAGCTAATCCATAAAGGATAAGTGGGGGCATTCCTCTTCATCGTTGGGGGTACCTGTCCGACCTCGGGATCACTTGGTATGGCCTGCGGGCTTTCCCCGAGCATAAGGGGGACTGACAGATCGGGCACCGAGCTAAAGCTCGGGGGGCCGATGTAGGCCTTGGACAACTGAGGCCTCAGGGTAAGTGGGTCCTGCAGGGGCTGTCACCTGTTGGGCCAGGCAGGCCTCGATGGGCTATTTGGGCAGTGCGTATAGTGGGCCGTGAATCTCCCCCTCTCCACTTGCCCCCTACTCCCGAGCCTAGGATGGGCTCGGAGAGTAGAAACGATTTTCGGCAAGGGCAGGAATTGGGCTCTCTTGAGCTGTCCCAGTCTCGCTTCTCGGGTCCATAAATGTGGTTACCCTAACGCGTGGGGACTCGAACATAATGATCACAACTTTTGGTGCCGGTTCGAATGTGCCGCCTCGGGAGGTGCTAGGCGGCGAAAAATCACAGTGGTTATTCCCGTAGGGCTGCCTGGGGCTATAAAAGCTTTCCCGGCCTTCGTCCTTCCACCTTCCCATTAGGGTTCTCCTGCCCCCCTGCTTTTGCGAGTTCGCATGTTCCAGGAGAGGAGCCAGAGAGAGTGGGAGATCGCTAGTGCTTTTGAGGAGCTTGTAGAGATCACTGCGGAGGCCATTTGACAGCTTTCACACCCTGTAATTTTCTCGGATTCGGGTATTTCTCCATCTTCTCCTACCTCTTCCATGGTGGAGCACAATGAGGATGTCAACGGCCAGGAGGTGGAGCAAGGAGCGGGAAGTCGCACACCGACGCCAGGCCGTCCACCCCGCGACGAGCTCATGGAGGCGGACGCGAAGGAGCTCAAGGTCCGTTTTCGTCTGCCCTGGCGGTATGCCTTCTCCCCTTTGCTGACCTCATGAGTCTAGCCTGAGTACTCGCGGGGACTCCTTCTGCAGTTACCTCCTCGCCTGGAAGTGCGATTTCCGCCTCCCCCTTCACCCCTTTGTGATCAAGTTACTGGCCTCCTACCGACTTGCCCATGTCTAGTTGGTCTCCAACTCCTACACCTTCATTTTTTCCTTCATTGTGTTGAGCCGCCGATGTGGCCTTCCCCTCTCACTCGACCTCTTTCACGCTTTCTATGAACTAAATTCTATAGATTCGGTACCCCTAGTCGAATCGCGTCAAACAGTGGGACGTCGTTCAATAATAAGATTGTGTACGTATTGGCGGCTAAGTTCCACATTGACCGGAGGACATCGTCAGTCTATAATCCTCAAGCTAATAGGCTGGCTGAGGTCTTCAATAAAACTCTTTGCAAATTGTAGGCCGAAATAGTTGTTGGCCGAAAAAAGGGATTTGGGGTGAAAAAGTGCATGAAGCCCTATAGAAATTGAACTGGCATCTTATTGCGCTGCTGTCCACGTTGGGCTACTAGGCCAATACTAATCTGAAATAGAAAGGAGGTTCGAGGAATTGTCAAATCTAGAAGGCGAAAGACTCTGAGCCTATAAACACTTACAAGCTTATTAAGTCCGCATGACACATGCTTACGATAAGCTCGTCAAGCAAAGTGCATTAAAAAAAGTGACCTTGTCGTGATCAAGAAAAAGGAGGTATTGGCAGGAAGATCCAATGGTAAACTTTAGCCCAACTGGCGTGGACCCTACATTATTCAAAAGGTCTATGAAGGAGGTGCCTATACGGTCATTGATCACAAGAGAAACAATCCCTTGCCCCCTCTTAATGGTAAACACACAAATCTCTACCTTGCATCACAGCACGAGCTCGTACAACAATCTTCACAGGATATGTCTCCTCCTGAAGGAGACTCGAATTGAGTTCAAAAAAGAATGGGGTTTAAAATACTGGTGTCTTGACGGACTTAGCCATCTCCCATCCGAGGGCTGGCTAGGGGCAAACAGGCTTTACACATGGTTTATGTGAAAACCCGCAAGGGCGTCTCAGAGAAAAATAGGTAATCCCTCAGTGTGAAAACCCGTAAGGGCGCACCAGAAAAAGTTAAAGGGGGCAAACCTCGACGAAAATCCGAAAGGACGGTGAGGTTGGTAATGTGAAAAAAAATCATCTTCTCTTTGCCGCATACCTCCATGGGTGGGTCCGAGTCAAGGACTTCACCCTACGACGACAAGTTCATCAGGATGACGTCATAGCTACAACGCTGACGTTGGCCCGTGACATCCGATTCCACCATGATTGCTATATTTTGAATTTCGGGTTTGACTTATATGTCTGTCTCAAGCTGTCAAATCCATCAATTCCTCTTGTAGAGTTGACTCGCATATCCTTCGGCATGTTTACCCTACCCATATTTTGGACTTTCAGAATTGACTCATATATCCCTCTCGGGTTGTCAAATCCGTCTATTCTTCTTGTAGAGTTGACTCACATGTCCTTCAGATTGTCAAACCTACTTTTATTTTGAATTCTAAGTTTGACTCGCACATCCCTCTCGGGCTGTCAAACTCACCCATTCTTCTCGTGGAGTTGACTGTCATGTCCTTCGGACCATCAACCCTACTTATATTTTGAATTTTGAATTTGGCTTACACGTCCCTTCCGGGTTGTCAAATCCATCAATTTGGCTTGTAGTGTTGGTCTATGCATCTATGCATCCCCTTTGGGATGCCAACCCTACTCATCTTTCAACTTTTAGGTTTGACTTACACATCCCTTCCGGGCTGTCAAATCTATTAATTCAGTTTGCAGTGGTAGCCTATGTGTCCCCTTTGGGCACGTTAACCCTACCCATATTTTGGACTTCTGGATTTGACTCATATGCCTCTCTTGGATGGTCAAATCTGTCCATCTTTCTTATAGAGTTGACTCACATGTCCTTCGGACTGTCAACCCTACTTATATTTTGAATTCTGGGTTTGACTTACATGTCCCTTCCGGGCGGTAAAATCTATCAATTCCTTTTGTAGAGTTGACTCACATGTCCTTCGACACATCAACCCTACCCATATTTTGGACTTATGGATTTGACTCGTATGTCCCTCTCGAGCTGTCAAATCCGTCCATTCTTCTTGTAGAGCTGACTCACATGTCCTTCAGACCGTTAGGCCTACTCATTCCAGATTTAACTCATACGTCTCTCTCGGACTGTCAAATCCATCAATTTCTCTTATAGAGTTGAATCATATGTCTTTTAGAGTGTCAACCCTACTCAAGTTTCAGTTTTGGGTTTGACTTATACGTTCCTCTCGGGCTGTCAAACCCATCCATTTTATCTATAGTGTTGACTTACACGTCCCCTCAGAGTCAACGTTACTCATGTTTTAATCTTCGATTTTGACTCACATGTTCCTTTCAGGCTGTCAGTTCCAGACATTGCTGCTTATAGTGTTGGCTCCCTTGTTCTTTCGGACTACAACCCTATTTGTACCTTAACTTTCGCTTTGGCTTATTTCCAGTTACAAACCTCCAAAGACATCATCACCCTTGACTCCCAAAGCCTGAGAGTCGGCCAATCTTGATTGTTAGAACTTTGCAGATATGTCATTTGTCCCATCGGCATCATAGATGTTTTCAAAAAAAGAAAGAAAAAGAAACAAAAAAGGGGCTAAAAATATTGGTTCCCCAGCGAACTTAGTTGTTCTCGTTAGGGGGACAACTAAGGCCAATAATACCTTTAACCCAGCTGAGGTGAAAATCTGCAAGGGCATCTCAGACAAAAATGGCTAACATCTCAATATGAAATTCTACAATGGCGCACTAGAAAAAGTAAAAGGGGGTCAGTTCTGGCGAAAATCCAAAAGGACAATAGGTTTGGTAAAGTGAAAAAAAAGGAAAAAAAGAGAGAAAGATGAAGAGAATAGTCGACATACAAAAGGATGAAAACAACAAGCTACTGAGCTCTATCCTTTATTCATTAATCTCATCAAAATAAAGGAGTTTGATACAAGGCCTCTGGGAAACCAAAACAAAATTGGGCAAGCTGCAAAAGCCCTGTACGCAAAGGTGATCAAAACCCATCAAGGTTTGGACTCGCTCCTCCTGAGGTCAGCAACGCGAGTCTCACTCAGAAGGACCTCCTTCTGGAGCCTGTCAAGTCTACGCTGGATTAGGGGTGAGCACGGTTTGGTTTGGTTTGGTTTGAAGAGAATATTTTTTAAACCAAACCGAACCGAATTAAGGGTTCAACCCGAACCAAATCAAATCAAACTATTTTGAAGCCAAACCAAACTGAATTGAATTAATACGGTTTGGTTCGGTTTAAACCATATTCATGTCCCCTTTTATACATTAGATTGGATTCAAACATGAGTAGAGAAAGATAGGGTAAAGAATTTCTACCAAATAAAGTAAATATTAAAGAAATAACATCAAAAGTTGAAACTTGTAAGAGTAAGCTCCACAATATTTTCACATTAAAAAGTAAGAATTTTAGTTACAGTAAAATGGAAGGTGATTTGAAACTTACTTCATAGAGTCGGAAACCCCATCAGGATGACGGGGATTGGACTTTTGGAATTAGGGTTTATAGTTATATATACACTTATATTAACTTGACAAAAATATCCTTAAATTCAGGTTATTCGGTTCGGTTCGGTTTTCCGAACTTCAAAATCAAACCAAACCAAAATTTTTAATACGGTTCGATTTGAACCCAAACTCATTTTTTTTAAATTTCAACCCAAACCAAATCAAACCAAATCTATCGGTTCGGTTTAGTTTTTGGGTTGAACCCAAATTATGATCACCCCTACGTTGGATGGTCTTCGCCTTGGCCTGCGCACGGCAACGTTCCTCCTAGACCTCCTGCAAGTCCCTCTGCAGTTCCTCCACTCCGAGGGAAGCCATCTGATCGTGCAATCTAACAGCTTCAGCCTGGGCATATCCCTCTGCCTGTGCCACCTACAATCTTGAAGCTTCTCCTCTTCCTGCTAGATCATCACCCTGGTCCTCTGTTGTCGCTCCTGGACAGTATGGAGGTGTGCGAACTCATCCCATAGTGCTACGAAGTTCGCCATCCAAGCATCCCTGGGGAGAGCAAATGCATGGTAGCCCCTAGTATAACCCTCAAGACTGCTCCTCATGGCCTCAACAGTAGGAAGGGGATCAATCTGAAGAAGCAGTTGAAGGTTCTGAGCAAGTTGGGCAGCCATATCAACACTTGCCAGTGACACGCCCAGTTGGGGACCATTCAACCACTCTATCCCAAGAGTGGGGAAGCTCTCTGAAGCCTCATCAACTGGAACTGAAACAAAGAAAGGAGACAAAATCTAATGAGTGCCCTTTCACGTTAAGAGAAAAATTGAGCAGAATTGTAACTTACATATTACAATGCCCTCACCTAGGGTGGGACTGTGCTCAACTACAACCCCAGGAAGAGGCTCCTCTTGAGAATCTAAAGGAGGGACACTAGCAGGTGCCAATGCTGATCTAGTAGGCTGAGTATTAGTGGCTATACTCTCTACATGTGGAACAAATCCATGTGTAACTCAGACTTATTTATGAAAGTGCTGAGAATGAGAGCATAATGGGATAAGACATACCTATCTTCGAAACACTTCTTTCCTTTGGGGCAGTAGAAGGGGTGAATTCCATATGGAGGGACATATTTTCCTCTTCAGCTGGCACTTCCTCATCATGAATTTGTGCCACTTTAGAAGTCTCCACCATCAGCTCTATGGAGAGTGGAACTGTCGCAAAGACACAAAGAAATGGTCAACATAATAAGGAGATATCCACCAGTTGGGCTACAATATAAATTTCCATTAAAAGAACACCTGGAGCTAAAGGCTCAATGGGTGCAGTGGCTTCGCTAGGAGCATCCTGCTCCTCTAGAGGAGCATGAGGTGTTGCTCCCACTATTGCAGTCTCGTCAGGCAGAGGGACAACTTCCTCTTCAATTGGGCTAGTAACTGTTCAAATCAATGAAACATTGAATGCCAATAAAAAGTGTGAGCAAAGCCAATACAGAGGCAGAGTTCATACCCGGAGGATCCACCACACTAGTCTCCACCAAGCTGGTGGTGTGCGTTAATAGCCCCGAGGCAAAAGGCAACGCGACACTATCTGAAGTCCCCGACTCTGGGAGGCCTATACCAACCCTCATCCCAGACCCCATAGCTCTCAGGTTCTCCTGGTAGTTTGGGAGATCCAAGTATGGATCGGGCTCAACAAGCCGAGAGAACATCCCTATAGAGGTAGCCACCTCAATAGTTGCATGATTTGTAGCAAGATAAGTAAGGAAAAAGCTACAAAGCACAAATGAAGACAACGAAATTGACTTCTGCTTCCTGGGATAGTCCTTAACTCCCCGCTCTCGGGGGAACTAGTCAGGGAGGAAGAAGAACCCTCACTAGATGAAGAATTAGAAGCCCTTTGTGCTCGATGAAGTGTTCGAACTCTCCCCACCGGGGGAATTAGAGGTTGGAGAGTCTCCCTTGCCAGAAGAGGAGTTGTCGCCTTCCCTGATAGGAGGACTGGGGATGACTCCGAGATCTCCTGTAAGAAATTTTGCATTAGTAAAAATGTTTGGCCCCTCTCGTACAAGAAGGGGGGAGATATACTAAGAGGATCTACCTGAAGCCCGAGTGTTAGAAACCCTCTCCACATCAAGCAAAGTAGAGGCTGTGGTCACCAGCGTATAGTCATCGGTAGGAGCAGTCAAGTCCTCAACATCGAAGACAATATCCAGGTTGGATTCATCAAGGACCAGTCTCGCCTCTGTGAAGGCATTCTCCGGAGGAGGGGAAAAGCTCATCCCTACTCTAGCCTCGGGGGGACCTGCATTGGACTAAGTTATGTGTGATATTTTAATATCTCATGCACGTTGTAAATGCTATTAAAAAAAATCAAAAAATCATGTCACTTACTGGCGGCATCCACTCTGGCGGGAGACTCTTCCCTGGGGTGAGAGGAGGGCCTCATATCCTCCTCGTTTTCAACCCGACGTCTTTTTGAGGAGATATTAGCCTCGCCTAGGGTTGCATCTAGATGATCGTCCAATGGAGAGACCCCATCCTCTTGGCCGTCGACGCCATCTGCAAATGACAAGGGAATGAATGAGATAAGCATTCCAAGATATAGAAATACGCATACAGTAAAAAGAAGGCAATGAAGCAATTACCTGCTACTCCCATGTGCACTGCCGCTTCATTTTATTTATTCGGACTCGCAATGCCTTGTTTCCTTAATCTATCAAAGAGGCCACCCCTCGTGGACTGTTAGGTCATGGTGGGATGAGATCCTACATTTTTTTTGACACCTATAAGTGGCTGATCCATAATGTATACCGGGAAGCTAATGGGGTCGCTCACGCTCTCGCCTCTCATGCGTGTCACGCCAAGGTTAACATTGAATTTCTATCTTGGAGCTAGCTACCAGTCAAGGCGCATGGATGTGATGTCCTAGACGCATCCGACATCCCTCACCGTTGTAACTTTTAGCTTTATTTGGGCCTTGGTCGATTATTTGTTGGGTTCAACATTTCATTCATTCTTTTTTTACATGCAGGGGTATGCCCCCGAGATCTTTATAGTTCTTCATTCCATTTTAATAAAAGCTAGGCCTAAACCTATCTTGGTGGAGCGGGAACACACCTCTTCTCTAAAGATGGTGTTCGCTCTCCCCAGATCGATTTAAGGACCTTGTTTGGTGCCAAAAAAAAACTTGCTACTCCCATGGGTCTCAGAGGCCTCAAAATGATTTACTTGTGTTTTAATTGGAGAACATGAGCCACCCTCCTCGCAACGTCCAAGATTGCATTCAGAGTAATGGCCACCTTCAACTCGGAAATATATTTCACGGGGCCATCGGAGCCCACTACATTAATCACATGGGCTTTCCATTCCGCGAAGGTGTTGCCTCCAAGTGCTCCCTCAAGCATCGACTGTGACAACTGAGACTTCCTCTTCAGACCACAGGAGCTCCTGAAATGCTCCCACCAAGAATAGGTCAGTGAAGAGCTATAGGCCCCCCCATGGCCAGAAGAAGGGGCTGGGATTGCACCTACTATACCCTGGAAGGGCTTCAGAGCCCCAGTATATTGGATCCTGTCTACGGGAATGGACCGGCCCTCTACTTTCCAGGCATTCTCTATGTCCCTGATGGCCCTGGTGGCCCCAAAAAAATGTGACCTGACAAAACCTAGGTCAAGGAGTAAAGGACGTAGATTATCCCTCCTCAAATGCCTCTCCTCAACAAATCTAATGGTATCACTATACTGCTTGAAAATATTGCTGACTTTGAACCACCGGTGCGTATAATGTATATCAAAATGACCCTTGCGTGCCTACGTTGGAATAGGATAATCGTCCTTCACATCACGACAGAGGAAGCCACGCTATGCCGCTACAACTAAATACACGTCTCTGTGCTTATATTGTCAAAAAGCCAGAGGAAACTCTCCATTAGGAGGAATGACCTAGTCATACCCAAAGTTCCGGGCAAATCGGTATGGGTAGTAAGGCTTAAGGGCCATACTGTTGGAACGACGATAAACAAGAACGCTGGAATGTATGCACAGAACCCACTCAGCAAGAGCGTGGGAAGAGGGCAAAACCCACGAAGATAGCCTACAAGTAACTGAATCTCCCTCCTACTCTAGATAGGGGCGGTAAAGGTGGGAGAAGTGGTCGAGTCCAAACCCTCGCCCCTCCTAATAGGGAGGAAAGACATGACCCGACGAGCACCAAGCAGCTGTGTAACTGCATCCTGATTTGGGTGTCCAATGAAAGCAAACACAAGTGGAGCTGTAGGATTATCAATTGGTAATCTTTGTGAAAACTCCAAGAACAGAAGTCTAGTTTAAGCACCAAATAGTGAGTTAGCATCAAAATACTCGTCCCTGGGAGAGGAATGTGCTGTCAAGGCCCCAAAAGAGTGATAGATGTTCGCAAGGGCAGCAGGTGCAAGAGCTACTCTCTGGCCACATGCCATCAGACAAGCTATATATATCACCTCGGCTCAAAGAACACCTTCCTCACGATGAGGAATCACAAAAGTGGCCAACCAATAGGCCAAATAAGCCGCCAAATATGTGAGTGGAGGTAACCCACGTGAATTCCACCCCTGCGCTACAGTAGGCAAATGGCGTGGATGTGGAGGGAATGTCAGCCTGACCTCTGTACATTGCTCCCAGGTCACACCTGGTTGGGCAAACTCCTCATGGAAGCAAAAAGGGTTGCTGTAAAAGTGACTCACCTAGGCATTTAAAGTCACCTTGGATGTACGAGGGGTCCTCTCCTTACCCATTCGGGTCAAATCCCTCCATGTTTTCATCAGATATCTGAAGCAATAAGGCATATGGTATTTGCCGGCCCCATCTGAGTGACTACTGTGGAGATCATCCAGGGACAACTCCTCATAAACTCCCCCACAAATAGGGAGACCAGAAATCCTGTGGAAAGCCCAAAGGGCTAAAGAAGTCTCCCCTTCTGCCGTGATGAATGTGTTCCATCGACAGTTGAACCTCTCTGCAAGAGCCTGAAGCACGCCTGTATGGCAGGGATAAGAATATAGGGTTGCCGTCATTGCATGGGGTTGCCGTCATTGCATGGCGACTCCCTGCCTTGTCTAGCACTGATTTATAGACAGTCAGGACACCTTAAAGCCACTCTGTCGCACCTCGGTGATAACTATGAGAAGGGATGACAGACCACTTCCCATACCAGCAGGGAGCCTTCAGCGCTAAGACTCTCTTTAGCAAGCAATCATGGGTATAATCATCATTTACAAAGTTCACCCCGAGGGTGTCAAGAATAAACCCTCCATTACAGGCTTTATAACTCTGTGACGCCCATACAAGTGCCAAATAGTAGGAGACAATGGAGTAGCATGAACCCTGAAGCTGTTGAAGTGTCTGAAGAAACCCAGACTCGCCTGGTCAGGATACTGTCTCTGCCAAGTGAAACCCTCCAGAAAGCTCGAATAAGAAAAAGTGTAGGTGCCCTACATGCTCTCTCTCCTCAGCAGTATGGCCCGCTCAAGATGGTGCCCCACCTCTGGCAAAAGGGGATCATCACTCTCCATGCTAATGGGAACAAATCTATGAATGAAGAGGAAGAGGTGACGATCCAATGGGTGGTGGGATGGATATCCCTCCGACCGGTCATACGCATAAACTCCATTTCCTCTTGTAATGCGAGTGGAGTCCTCAATGCCCTCGCCCTCACTAGCACCCTCAGTTGGGCCCTCAGCGACCCAGAGTAAACCACGATCCACTCCATCAAAATTCTCTATAGTGATGGTGCGCAGTGGAAGTGGTGGCATGTGCCGATCAGTCCGCTTGACATAGCAGTCATCAAAATCTCTAATCCTTAGCCTCCTGGGGTGGTCTCTGTCTCCACTATCATAGGCCATGTCCACAAGCGCTGCAGAAAGAGAAAAGAAGTAGAGGATTATAATAAATCTTCAAGGATAGCAATAAAACAATATCGTGTAGTCCTACAAAAGTCCCATTATTATGTTGAAGAGACTTGGGACAGACAATCAAACTACGATGGGCACAGGTTGCCCGCCCCTGCCTCCGACCTACATGGACGTCCCTCAGGGGGCATTTGGTGCACATATTATTCTCGATTTAATCGAGATAATTTTCTCGAATTAATCGAGGTCAATTATACTATATTTCGGCGGCAGTCGAAATACGGCGCAAGGCCAGTACCGCCCTTCTATGGAGTTATCTCCATGTTCTGGGACTCCACATCAAAGATCCCATCAATCATAATTCCCTCAAAGTGATACCACAACGACCCATGAACGATATAGAGCCAAGTGTCGTTGTAGTCCTGGACAGTTCTCTGAATTCTGAAAATTTTTCGCAGGAGGTATGGGACCAAGCAAAGCTCCATCGCAGCAAAAGGATGCACATGTGGAAGATGTTCACCCACCAATGGAAAGTCCGGCACGATATGAGACGATCCCGACAGAGGCAAACTTCTCTCCTCAGTCAACGGCACGGAGGAGACCAAAGAACAAATAAAGGAGAAGCAGTTTGTCCCTTCCACGTGTCTTGGCTATGAGCAAACTGCAAAAAGAGGACCAACCAGGGTTTTAAAAAGGGATTGCGTTGCTATTTTTAACCCACCTTGACAGGGTGGGGACTCGAGACAGGTTGCCTGGGGTCAAGGAGTACCTACACTAGTCCCCTGGACCCCGGGGAGACCTGTCGGGGTCAAAGGGGACCTCGCGTGGGGTCGTTTAACCCTAGCGGTCCCATTGTCAGCCACATAATTTTATATGAAAATATAAATCTTTTTCTTTTTGAAAAGAAATATTCCCCTCTATATGTGGAGGTTCATTCTGTGGGTGCGTATAGTATCAGACGATTTGGGTTCGGGTGTTGGACCTCTCCTCACTAACCACAGTCAGTGTTGATTTACATCGGCCTAATGTCCGAACACCTTTGTTTGACTGTTAAAGAAATCCGAAAGTCCTCTCCATAGGTTCGGATGTTGAGGGCATGCTCACTTGGGTGACTCTCGATGACCACTCGTTTACCACCAACAGACTGACTTGGCTAGAGTTCCGTCGAAGGCCTCTTAAGTTCAAGCAAAACTCTAGAATTTAGGAGTGTGAATGCAATTTTGCAGGAGCCATAGGCATTTTTAAAGTGGAGGGAAGTTTTCTGGACCCCGAGGGTATTTTGATAATTTTACCCTCTTGGGGGTGTTTTGATAATTTTACCAGGCCATGGGTATTCCTAAAAATTCTTGGGTTGGAATGATAGTAGGATAGGGTTACTGACTTTCCAAGGCGCTAGGGTCATTTGTGGAGGATCTTAGGAGTGACTGGGCCACTTCTAGGTCGTAAGAGTATTTTAGTAATTTTACCAAACCCTACTTGGACCTAGGTTTGAGACGACACCCACATGCCGGAATGGGCCGACAACATCCTCGAGCTGAAGGAGTGACAAGGGCTTCGTAGAAGGCTCGCATATGTCAATTTTGCCGAAGGAGGGGTATAAATGTAATTCCCGAAAGTCGGGGGGGTTTCTTATAATTTTCCCCGATCGATGTAGCAAGAAGATTTGTGAAATGCACCAGATACATTTATGGCCCCAGTGAGTGCAAGAGTTGTCGGCGAGTTGTCGACTGTACAAAGATCCGCACTAATGCAGAAAGTAGGGACGTAGCCCTAATTACAAGAAATTGCAGGGTAGAACTGTAAACAACATGACATTTTGTTTCTCGCAAACTCAGGAAGGACATTTTCATAATTCCCCCATTATGGGACAAAACTACTTAATTTAGTCGTCCCGGGGCATGGAAACTTACAAACATGGCCCACCAAGGGGCATAATTACAAAAATACCCCTTAGGGGCATATACACAAGACTCGGGGACTTACCCCTCACATGCCAAGACAACGAACAAAATCCTTGTGCTAGATGCCTCCCGTGCGTGGTGAATGCTTCGTCCGTTCTCTCCTTTTCTAGACCCTTGGGAGTCTATTTATAGAAGTAGGGGACTACCCGGGGGTGTTTGAACCCGTACGGGTTCCCTCGCGGACCCACCCGGGGTGGATGACCCCGGACCCACCCGGGGTCGAATGACCCCGAGCAGGTCCGCGCGGGACCTGCCCGCGGTGGATGACCCCGGGCAAGTCCTCCCCGAGGTCAGCCGACCTCGGGCAGGCCTGCCCGGGGTCAGTCGACCCCGGGCAGGTCCCCCAGGGTCGGTTGACCCCGGGCAGGTCCCCCAGGGTTGGTTGACCCCAGGCAGGTCCCGCCCGGGACTGCGTGGCCCCCGGCGGCCTTGCCCGCCTGCGCGCGGGCCCACCCGAGGTTGAGCGACCGCGTACGGGCCCCCCCGACCCTGGACGGGTCCCCCCGACCCCGGACGGGTCCCCCTTCGTCCTGTTTTAATAAAAAGGGCTCCTCCCGGACTTTTTAGGGCTCGTTTGCTCGCTGCGCCGCGTGGAGGGAGGAGAGGACATGCCTCCTTATTTGTTTGTCATCTTCCTCGTACCGTGGGCTACGAAGAGGGAGCTTGTTCTTGCCCGAGATGCGTGGTACACGTGCGTGAGACTTTTTTCGGCGGTGTGTACACCCTCCTTTGTACTCCCTCTTCTTGCTGCGGGATTTTCTTTGTTCATGTCGAGCATCCAAGGGATAACCCCCCCATTTTTAGGGTTGCATCGGGGCCACGCGATCCTAACAATCGTGGTGGTCTAATCCGGATTTCATGAACCTTGCTTGCTGCGATGTATCCATTATTGTAGAAATATGTGGGCTACGTAGCTCCGAAGTGTGGAAATATTCCACAGGGTGGCGATACGTCGAATATTGAACCCTGCGTGGGAATATTCCACGAAGCGGCGATACGCCGAATATGGACCTCGACCAATGCAAGGGTAACGTCCCAAACTTTTGAGACGAATAATGGGTTCAACACCCACCCAGGGTCAAATGGGCCCCCGCAGGGCCATTTGACCCTGACGGCCCAACCTGGGGTCAAAGCGCCCCCCCCAGTTGTTTGACCTTGGTGGGCTCCATCGGGGTCGTGCGCTCCCGCGCGTGGTCGCGGGACCCCGTGTGGTGCCCACTCGGGGTGAAACACTCCTCCTGACACCCTTTTTCACCCCGGTGAAGTTTGTCTGGGGTCATTTGACCCTGGGACCCCTCATTTAACTCTGAGCCTTTTTAAAAAAAAAAGAAAGAAAAGGGGGAAAATCTCACTTTGTCAAGGTGGGGTTCAAAAGTCAACTCACTTTGTCAAGGTGGGGTCTAAAATCTGATTCACCTTGTCAAGGTGGGTCCAACATCTTCTATATATACCCGATGGGTTTAGAAGGAACACACAGACGGACACATACAGAGGACACCCAGACAGAAGACATAAGTGCTAGACTTTTTCTTCTGGTTGACCCATTTCGAGGAATGTATATAAAAATATCCCTGGGTCTTATATTTATGCCCTCAACAGTTGTGTTCTTTTGTGCGGCCTACCCTATGGTATTAATAAATAAATATCTCAGGTCTGCATTTATGTCCCTAGTGGCTATGTGTGGTTGTTTTCTGGCTTTGGACAGCAAAGTAATGTAACTTCTCGAACTAATTAAGAGTTACAAAAATGCCCTTCCCAAAATCTCAAGAAAACTCATAAGTCTTATAATTGCAGTTATACCCTATAAGTTTCTCAAATTGTGATTATCCCGCGTTTGTGTGGAAATTCGTTATACAGTCGACAATCTATCGACAACTTCTTGTATTCACACGAATTATGAATACATCAACTATATTTGTGTATATTTGTATGATTGCATAAAAATCTCGGCTGACAACAAAATTGTGTATACGTCCCTATCTCGTTAGGGATGATTATGTGTGCACTTTCTCCCAGTCACCAACTTGTTATCACACTCGTGGGTATTACCTAATTATGTTTGCACCCAGATGTCATTAAAATCTCGCCCATGGCCTCCAGAGAGAAAATTACCAAAATACTCTTGGAACCCACAAAATTATCAAAATATTCCTTGGATCCAGAAAGCATCAGGATGCCCTAATGTGTCTTAGGTCTTCTGTAAATTACCAACATATCCACAAATCATAGGGTTTTTCCCAACCAAACACGGCCTTTGATAAAACTCTAATTCTGTCAATAGCTGGTGTTGTTGTTGTTGTTGTAGAGAGGAGTTCAGTGCGAGCCGTGCAAGTAAGTATGCCCTCAACAAATGTATTCTAGGGTTTTCTTCGATAATTAATCAAGAATGTTCGGATGTTATGTCGATGAAAATCAACACTGGTTACGGTCACTGAGGAAAAGTCTCGCACTTGAATCTACATTGTCTGATCAAACTAAACTCACAGAATGAACATGCACAGGCTATCTAAATTGCCTCGTACGTGCACCGGTATAGATTTTTTTTTCTCTGTAGAGTTAAAGAAATTTATACCCATCTCTCATCATGTGAGAACAAAAAGAAAAAATTCCATGACCAACAGAGGGATAACCCTCTTTTTGGCTATCCCTCTATCAAAGAGGGAGTTAAGAGCGAGAATAGGAAGGGGGAACAGGAGTACTTTTGGCAAAGGCATCAGTGACACGATAAACCAATCCTGCTTCTTAAATTCTGTCTACTCATCTGTTTAGAGAACAGAGAAGTTGCCATTTCCATTTCTGTTTTTAGTGGTACCCTTTCTCTCCAATGTTGCCAACTTCCTATTGAAATTAAATTGGTGGCATTCCTGATCAGGATATTTTTTGTTCAAAGTGCTCCGGGCTGCTTCTAAGTTCCTGCATGGCTTCTGACGAGCTGGTCAGGGAAGCCCTTGGGCATCTGCCAAAGTGGGCAGGCAAAAGTTCAGGCTCAGCAGCTTGTAAACCTTCCTTTTTTTGCCACGCTGTTTTTTTGGTAGCTGTGAATGGAACATGCAACCTCTCCTCTTTTGCTGAGGTAAGGCCATGTCCAGGCCAAGCCACAGTCCCAACCTAACTCGTGCCAGAATTTATTTTGAGACCAGAAATGATCTCTATAACATTTTTGTAAGTGGGCAATTTTTTTTCTTCTGATCTCTATTTCTGGGTCAATAATAAAATTGCATCTGCCGAAATGGTAGTTGCACTAGTTTGGGCCTGCCAATTTCCAGGCATCTTCCAAGCCAGCCGGTTGCGTGCTCTCTTACACAACTGTGTACTTATCCTGCTACCCTGTCCCATCTGTCCCGGCTGAATTAATGGTCGGGACTGTGATGTAACTGCAAGTGGCGCTCTTCCAGATTTTAACATGGGACCTTGTATACTTATAAACGGTCGGATACAGAGCGGATAGTGTGATATCTAAATTCGTATCTGATTAATAATTGAATTATCTGATTAATAATCGAATTATCTGTCGGATATTTTATTCAGATAATGATCGGATAAATACGAATTCGAATTCGATTCGAATTTTAAACGGATAATTACTAGGTCTACTTAGGGAGTGAGTTGTGTTAGCCATGTGAGAGTATCATATATTATTTTTTAAAAAAAATAAAGAAAGAGTGAAATTTTTTTTATTTTGAGAGATGTTATCAAAAGATTAGACTTCGTCTTAAAAAATAGGAGATAACTTAGGAAGTTGGTGTAAATGAATTTTTTATTTTTAAATTATATTATGAGATCAAAAAAAGATAAAAAAGAATAATCAAACAATATATTAAGATTTAAGTTAACTATATATAGAATATGTATATCATTAAATTTTTATCTAAGGGTTCATATTCGGTTGGATAATATCTGATATAGATATCTCAATATTTGAATTCGTATCCGATTAATATAATCGGATATCCGATATCCGATTATATTATTCGTCAGATAATTATCCGATTAAATGAATACGAATTCGATTCAAATTTTAAACAGATAATTATCCGGTCTAGGGCCTTGGCTCTCCTTATTTCTACCACTATCCTGCCAAAGTATTGGGAAAAATCTGTGTCTCATAGGGGTGGCAGTTGGGCCGAGCTGATGCAGAGCCTGGTTGGCCCCCGGCCGGAGATTAATCGTGGCTGAGCTCGGGCTTCCTTTCTCTCTCTCTAGGACCCAACTACCTGCTCTCTCTCTCTCTCTCTCTCTCTCTCTCTCTCTCTCTCTCTCTCTCTCTCTCTCTCTCTCTCTCTCTCTCTCTCTCTCTCTCTCTCGGATTCCATTGTCACAGATGGTAAAATAAGAATGTTGTTATCTATTTCAAAATCACGTGATTCAATTTCTATTTTTCGAGCTATATCGTTATATCTTCTCCAATGTCATACATTTAATTATAAATATAAAATCATTCAAATCTGATATTAAAAATTAACTATCACATGATATCATAAGTTTACTTATAGTAGAGAAGATCTAACGATTTGAGGAGGGTTCTATGACAAAATAAGAATGGTCTTGTTTACTTCAAAATCATGTTGTCCATTCGGAAAATTTCAATCCACGCCATTAATTTTTTTTCTAATATTATAATTTGAATACAGTTTGTAAAAATCATTCAAATCTGATATCAAAAACTCATATACTAAATGATTTTATATTCATCCAATGTATAAGAAATACATATTGGATCTATATGAATTTTAATCTAGAAATAGTTTACTAACGGTGTAGCTTGAAAAAAAAATTGAGATCGAATTGTGTGGCACCATTCTTATTTGGGTTTTGAAGTGTTCGGTCCCTAAGAAATATCAATATTAGGAATACTCTCTCTCCTAATCCACCTATTTATTTATTTATTATTATTATTAGGCTCCCTAATTCTTCAAAATCTGATGAGGTTGGTAGGTTGGGTGGGATCATGGTTTGTCGATTCGGTCTGACTTGGTCTGACTCGGGCGTGCCGTACTGTATTTGGAAAATTTTGATACGTTGCGGATCACTCTCAGGATCGGTCGAGTCGGATTGAGTCACAGTGAGAGAGAGAGAGAGAGAGGAGGAGGAGAGGGAGAGAGAGAGTCGAGTCGTGCCGAGTTGATTGAGACTCGGTCGTACTGTATCGGATCAGGAAAGATTCAATCCGATACAGATCACCGAGTCGACGAACCTTGGGTGAGATATGATAATCGATGATGGGTTGTAATATTCCTGTGTTTAACATGTTTTGATTGATTTGATAACCACCGCCGTATCTCGGAGTGGAGTATCGTGGGGTTGAAGCTGGAACATGCCATTTAATTCCCACAAACGGCGCCACCATTTGAGCGCTATTTCTCATTCATTCATGTCCTGTGGTTGTTGCAGGGACATCACCCTTTATTCTTGTGAGTTGAAACCAATTTTTTACATCGTTGCTGTAGAAAATGACGATGAATTTTAATTTATTAAGAATGCTAAACTATTGTTGGCACTGACTTATTTTCTCGAATTAATCAAATATTAAGCATAGGGAAATACTCTCTGAATAGAGTGAAATGGCACATCGTCAAAGCTGCTCTACTAGTCAAGTTGAGCTCGAAAATTGAGACACTTCGTCGAATCAAGCGGTGCAGCATAACAACTAGGGATCGGCCCCGAGCAAATGGCACTATGTTAGCCAGTTTCCGGACAATCGAGTCAGTTTCGGGATTCGGGACAACCTACCGTACCTTACGACACTCTGTGAAGATCCGGGGATCACCCCCGTACACCCTACATACGGTATCACACCGCCGACGCTTCAACAACCAGATTAACTCGGGACTCAGAGCAGCCTTCCGCATCATACGACTCTTCGCCAAGGAGCGAGGGTCACCCCGACCACTAGGCAAATGACATCATCATGTCGACGCCCCAGTCACCGGGCCCAACCAAGGGTCCTAACCAGCTAGCCGTGACCCATGGCAACATCGACAATCGATCGGGCCCACCCCCGATCACTCAATTTGCGGGTTTACCCGCGTTCAACTCAGCTACCCGAGCCGACCCGGGGTTGCCCAGACTACAAGTCACGCCATGTGGCACCCAGCAACGAGGTCGGGGTCTACCCTCGAGTCGCCTCCCTCCAGCCCTCTGAAGTCAAAGGAAGACCCATCTGGGCCAACCACAAGTTTCAGGAGCTCACAACACCATTATACGGCCCACACATGCGTGTCGGGAATCTCCTCGAGCACCTGGTGGGCGCGTATGTTCCAGCCACTCTACAGTGAGTCCGAGTCCAACTCGCGACTCCCAGCAACCCATCGCGCCATGCACCACCCTCGTGCACCCTCGCACGCGGATCGACTTACGCGGTCAGGTCGCGCGGATCGACCTAAACCCTCCAGTCAAACCCGCCTAACCCCCCTTGGGGGATGGTTTAGGCGGACCAGTCTGGACCTCCAGGCTGGTTCGCCTAAACCCCCTGGGGGAGGGGGTTTAGGCGGACCAGCCTCACCCCCAAGGCTGGTCCGCCCAAACCCCATAGAAAACAAAAAAAAATACTTTTTTACTCCACGTAAACCCCTCCGGGGAGGGGTTTAGGCGGACCAGCAGGGGGTTTAGGCGGACTGGTGCGGACACCAGAGCACGCGAGAGGCATGAGCCGGCGAGCCATCAGTACCGTACACGGAGCACCACTTGATCTACAGCAGCTTCTCTTTGGCTCGGGGATAGCCTGGAAGCCCCACCTTGATTCTTGGTCATTTTTAGCATTTCCTTGTATTGTTTTAGCAATGGTTTGCCTTGTAATTGGGTTGTAATGAGTGTTTTATTTGGGTTTGTCATATTGGGTTCAATGTAAGGCTCTTAATAAGCCAAATGGGTGGAGTCCTTTAGGATCCATTAAGGGTTAAGTGCCATATTGGGTTATAAGGCCTCATTAGGTTTCATATTGGGTTCTTAAGCCACTTAAGGCCCATATAAGCCTCCACTCCACATGGGCCACCTAGATTGGGATAAGATGGGCTTGTGGAAGGCCTTAACAAGCCTTGAAGCAACTTGGCCCAAGAAGGGCCCAAGAAGGGGGCGCCCCCTCTTTTGGCATTATTAGGCTAGGTTGGTTTTTTTTTTCTTTCTTTCCTCCCTCTCTTTGACCACATGGGATAAAATTAGGAATTGGTCTCTTTTAAATAATTTCTTTTTGTGGTTGGTCACATCCAATCCAAGCCATCCATTCCACCATACCTAGATCTAAAGGTGGATATTGGATTTGACATGTAACCTATAAAGAGTTGTATTTTTTGATTTTAGTGGAATTAATGCCATTTGAATCAAACTTAATGTTGGAGCAAGGCCTAGGCCGCCCCCTTCCTCTCTCCCTCTCCCCCTTGCAGCTGTGAAGGCTGCCTCTTGGTGGTGTGACTCCACCCTATCAGTTCCGGTCGCCGCCGCCGCCGCCACGAGCCGCCATCGCCACCGCCGGAGTTCTGTCCGCGCAGTACCACAGCCACTTCCACGAAATTCCAGTCTCAGCCACGGCCTCAGATCGAGCTGGAACTTTTACTGGATGTCCCAGAGGTGTCCAGCACGTCCTCAGAATTTTGGTTGGTCATAAAGATCTCATTTGGTATTTTTTTATTTTCGTCCAATCCCAGTTTCCAGATCTGTCTCCTGTCTGTTTCCATTTCCACCTGCCATGAGTTTTAAGTCTTAGGTCCACTTTTTGATTTTTTTTGGTTTACCCAATTTTACTGGGCATTCTGTCCACTATCCCCTCCATCCCCAAATTTTCTTGAATTTTTGTGAGTCCATCTTATATTTTACAAAAATCGAGTTCTTTCCTAGCTACAGTACTTTCTGCCAGTTCCCAGATCTGACAACCCGACACTCTAAAAATCTTATCAAATCACCACCACCTCGGAATCCAATTCCAAACATTGTCCCAGCTTCATGGTTTGATTATCTACAAAGTTGAAGAAGAGCTCAAAGTCTGATTCCTACGGCAAGTAGGCGGTCAACGGTGGTTATCAGATAAGTACCCTGTAAATCTGATGTCTCGGTTACTGTACAGCAGGGATTTGTAAATTCATTAAAGTCTAGATCCGGCTAGATCCATCAGATCTCTCTGAGTCTAGATTGAAGCATTTGAAGAGAGCTTTCCAACGATAGCTCATGCGTCCCGATCCGACGTCGGGATCGACCGCAGCGGCTGTTTTCGCCGGAGCGCGCGCAGGGAAAACAGAACTGAAATCCGTGGGCAGCTATTCCACAACTTGAAGATCGGACCCGACCGGCCACCAATCGGTGTCTCCGGCCGACCGCCGTCCGTGGAGGCGCGCCACCAGGGGTCTCCATCATAGTGGGACCCACCTCCGTAGATCCGGAGGACAGTGCCATCCGTGGGCCCCACGGGCCCGCAGAACCCGCCGTTCGGAAAGCACGAAAACGCGGAGTTCGGCGCGTCGAGTCGACATCAAGATGCTGCCTGTCAACCTGATTTACGTGATCCCTGGGGCCCACATGTGACCTTTTACCTCCCTGCGTGGAGTGGGTCGAATCCCTTTGTACCGCTGTGAATTATGTTAACCAGGGGTCCGTAAGTCAGCCGGGGTGTCTTCGCCACGCCGGGTGCGTGGAGGTAAAGGTCTTAACTTCTTGGAGTTACATTGCTTAGCTAGTATACGGTCTTAGGCCGCTGCCGAGAGTGTAGGTTCCTAGCCCGTGTGTCCATGTCACCGCTGTGAGCGTGAGAGTGACCCGTCCCGCGACTCGATCCGAGTCCGGAAGTGAGTCTGACTACCTTGAACTCTGCCGGTTCCTTAACCGCGCACGATCCACGCTTTCCCTCGCATGGGACGCCGAGTGAGCTTGTACTTCTGTTAGCGACGTTTGCCACTAGGAGCTCGTAGTGTCGGGCTTAGTGTCTCCCTGGTGTGTATTGCTGGTCGCGTCTTCATCTAGAGTCCGAGGGTGGTACTGTATAGTGTCGTCTCCCGTGTCCGTCCCGCATCAGTTTGGTATCAGAGCAGTCGAGTCTAGGGTAGTCATTGCATAAGTCTTGCATAGTCTAAGGTTACCCCACACACACCTTCACTCGGTATATCCAAAGGTGTTGTCCGACCATTAGGTTACGCCTATCGGGAAGACCGCACACTTGCGCGAGTGACCTTCGGGTCGTTTACCTCCGCCGCGTACCGAGTCTTGGCCGTGTCTAGGGTGTAGTCGAGTCTCATTCTTTTCAAAACAAAAAAAAAAGTGTTTTAAATTGCATTCTTTCAAATTACCAAAAAAAAGAGTGTTTTCAAATTGCAATTAGGTCTAAGTGCATCATTTAGTGTGTTTGCATTAGTCGGTCGTTGTCACCTAGTCCGTACGTCTTTGCATGCCCACCCGTCGAGGCACCCAATACTCGCCACCACCACCTATGGCGGACTCCCGAGCCCGTAGTTCCGATGAGTCTTCCACGGCCGAGATGTTCCGGGCCATCATGGATCGTTTAGACACGCGTATGGATGGTCTTAGTACGCGTATGGATGGCATAGGGACGCGTCTAGAAGGGAGGATGAAGGTCCTAGAGGATCGGGCCGGGGTTTCGGAGTAGTCCATTCAAGGCCTTGTTGGGAGGATTGCCGTCCTAGAGAGGGGCCCAGTAGCGGCGCAACCCGCGCCGACGAACAGCCAACAAGAGCCGGTGCAGCAACCCGCTGTGCCAAGGGCTCAGGTGGAGGATGTCGGGAGGCAATAGGCGCCTATAGTGGATGATTATGCCTCCGACAATGATCACGGGGGTAACGGTCGTCGTCATCAACGACGGAATCGTGATGATGAGGATGACGACCGCATTCTTAGGGGTGTGCGTGCGGACCCTCCCACTTTTAGCGGGTCCTTGGACCCTAGGGTGTATTTAGATTGGGAGGCCAGCATGGACCGGTACTTCGAGTGGTTTGAGATGACGGACCACCGAAGAGTCCGATACGCAAAGATGAAGTTGCAGGGGCAGGCCCAAACTTATTGGATCAATGTGGAGAGCCTGCTCAACCAACGACGTCAACCCCAGATCGGTACTTGGGATGATATGAAAACCAAGCTGAGGGAGAAGTACCTTCCCGCCTCATATCGCCAACGTCTCATAGACAAGTGGCAAAGCATCTCCCAAGGGAACCGATCCGTGACCGAGTACACCGCCGAGTTCGATGAGTATTATTTGCGGTGCGGGGTCACGGAAGAAAGCACCATGACGATATCCCGCTTTCGGAGAGGTTTGCGGCCCAATTATTAATATGAACTCTTTCGCCGCAGTGCCACCACTTTGGAGCAGGCATATCAGATTGCTCTCGAATTGGAGCAGTTCGAGGCCGAGTTTGAGTCACCCCATCGGTTGGGCTCCTTTCCCCTTCGTAGTGTCGAGTCCCGTGGCTCATCTGGCACGTATCCGAGGGCCCCCATGACTCGACCTCAGGAGCCCGCTCGCTCCGAGCCCTTTGCTCCTAGGCCTCGTCCTCCACCCCCGAGGGACCTTCCTCGTCCCCAGCATCTTACGGCCCCACCCACAGTCCGTCCACCGGCACCCGCACCTCCTGCACGTCCTTTGTTGCCTACGCCTCCTATCCGTCGGGAGGATAAAGGTAAAGGACCTATGATTGGGGAGCCTAGTGGATCACGGCAGCAGTGTTATCGCTGCAATGGGTTTGGCCATTTCGCCAACCAGTGTCCCACCCGCCCATCTCTTCACATTGGGGACACACAGGCTGAGGATACCACCCCTACGGGCCTCGAGTTAGTCAGCTATGAGGCAGATGAAGAGTTAGCTGACGAGTACTATGAGATGGGAGGTGAGGCCCAGGATGTCCAGCAGTCGGACGATACCCGCGTGGGGGTCGTCAGATGTATCCTCACCCAGCCACAGGTCAGTGATGATTGGCGTCGGACCACTATCCTTCAGGTATTCTGTAGGCTGGGAAAGCAAATTTGCAAGGTGGTCATCGATAGCGGGAGTTGTATCAATGCAATCTCCACGAACGCTGTCGCTCGTCTTGGTCTCACACCCGTAGACCACCCTTGCCCCTATCAGGTATCATGGGTGGATACCACTTCCATTTCGGTCAGGCTGCGGTGCTTGGTCCCGCTGCAGCTCCACTCCTACCATGACGAGATCTGGTGCGATGTTCTCCCCATGGAAGTGGGCAGTATCATTCTTGGTAGGCCGTGGTTATTCGACCGGGATGCCACGCTCCATGGCCGGTCGAACACCTGTACCTTCGACCACGCTGGCCAGCGGGTCACCCTCCAACCCGTTCGGCCCAGGAGCCCATCAGTCAGGGGTCCTACTGGCCCTAGTACTCCAAAGCCTCCCGTACCCGGGCCCAGTACTCCATCCCCAGCTCGGACTATGACCGTTACCTCTGGCCCAGGAGAGCCCTCGACGAGGAGATTGATGATGATTAGCTCCCGGGAAATGGAGCAGGAGCTTAGTCAGGGCTATCCAGTGTTTGCCATTACGGTCCGAGAGGTGGAGCGGGACTCCGAGGGTGAGCTCCCACCCGAGGTTGTTCCTATTCTGCAGGAGTATGCTGATGTATTCCCCGATGAGCTTCCCGAGGGACTCCCACCTATGCGGGATATTCAGCATGCCATCGACCTTGTTCCGGGCTCTTCTTTGCCCAACCTTCCTCATTATCGAATGAGCCCCACGGAGCATGCCGAGCTTAAACGGCAGGTCGATGAGCTTGTGCAGAGAGGATCTGTCCGGGACAGCATGAGTCCATGTGCTGTACCCGCATTACTCGCCCCGAAGAAGGATGGCACGTGGAGAATGTGCATTGATAGTCGTGCCATCAACAAAATCACCGTGAAGTACAGGTTCCCTATTCCCCGCCTTGATGACATGCTGGACATGATGGCAGGTGCCACTATCTTTTCGAAGATCGATCTTAAGAGTGGCTATCATCAGGTGAGGATTAGGCCAGGTGATGAGTGGAAGACCGCATTTAAGACCAAGGACGGTCTATATGAGTGGTTGGTCATACCTTTTGGGTTGACCAATGGCCCTAGCACTTTCATGCGGCTCATGACTCAGGTCCTTCGACCTTTCATTGGAGTCTTTGTAGTGGTGTATTTTGATGATATCCTTATCTATAGCCGCACCACAGGGGACCACTTAGACCACCTTCGGAAGGTCTGTATACTTCTTCGGCGAGAGCAGTTGTTTGCGAACCCACAGAAGTGTGCTTTCATGACATCTCAGCTTACCTTCTTGGGTTTCATTGTGTCTAGTACTGGGGTCTCCGCCGATCCGGAGAAGGTCCGGGCCATTGTTGAGTGGCCGGAACCCCGTACGGTTCATGATGTCCGCAGCTTTCATGGCCTTGCGACGTTCTATCGTCGCTTCATCCGCGGATTTAGCTCCGTCACTGCCCCGATCACGGATTGCATCCGTAAGGGCACATTTGTATGGACGAAGGACGCATCTGCTGCCTTCAGGGACATCAAGGAGCGCATGACCCAGACACCTATCCTTCGACTGCCTGATTTCTCGAAGGTGTTTGAGGTCTGTTGTGATGCGTCGGGTGTTGGGATAGGAGGAGTTTTGAGTCAGGAGTCCCACCCGATCGCATATTTCAGCGAGAAGCTGAATGACGCGAAACTGCGATATTCCACATATGATAAAGAGTTTTACGTAGTTGTTCAGGCTCTTAGGCATTGGAGGCATTACCTATTACATCAGGAGTTTGTCTTATACTCCGATCATGAGGCTTTGAGGTACCTCCATTCCCAAAAGAAGCTGAATTCGCGTCATAGTCGTTGGGTTGAGTATCTCCAGCAGTTCACCTTTGTGTTAAAACATAAGGCTGGAGTGGAGAACAAGGTGGCCGATGCCTTGAGTCGGCGAGCATGTCTTCTTACCACCATGAGTGCCGAGGTCATAGGGCTAGAGAAGATGAAGGAGGCCTATGTTGATTGTCCTGACTTCGGTAAGATTTTTACTACTCTCTAGGCCGGGCCCTCGAGAGACCATGATGATTATGTGCTTCAGGAGGGTTACCTCTTTCTAGGTAGCAGGCTATGTGTTCCCCGAACTTCGGTTCGAGATTTCCTAGTGTGGGAACTACATGCGGGAGGTCTAGCCGGCCACTTTGGTCGGAACAAGACTATTGAGGCAGTGGAGCATCGATTTTATTGGCCGAGCTTGAAGCGCGATGTTGCTAACATCGTGGCTCAGTGCCGTACATGTGCTACGGCCAAAATGAAGAAGCAGAGCTCGGGCCTTTATACGCCTCTCCCCGTGCCTGATGCCCCGTGGCAGGATGTCAGCATGGATTTTGTTTTGGGATTACCACGTACCTCCAGGAAGCATGATTCGGTCTATGTGGTGGTTGACTGTTTCTCGAAGATGGCCCTCTTTATCCCTTGCTCAAAGACTTCGGATGCTTCTAGGGTAGCCCGCCTATTCCTTACTCATGTGGTGTGCAAGTTCGGGTTGCCTCGCACTATAGTGTCTGACCGTGATGTTAGGTTCACTTCCTATTTTTGGAAGACACTATGGCATATGATGGGTACGCACCTCAAGTTTTCCACTGCATACCATCCCCAGACAGATGGTCAGACCGAGGTGGTCAATAGGAGTCTGGGTGATCTTTTGAGATGTCTTGTTAGGGACCGCATTGGGGATTGGGATCTCATTCTACCTATGGCTGAGTTTACATATAATGATTCGGTGAATAGGTCTACTGGCATGAGTCCATTTGAAATTGTCACAGGTCGTAGGCCTAGGAAACCCGTTGACCTTGTCCCCATGCCTGTCCATGCTAGAGTGTCGGAGTCGGCCGAGTCATTTGCTAGGCATGTTAGGAGTTTGCATGACGACATCCGTCGTCACATTGAGTCCAGCAATGCACGGTACAAGGAGTTAGCCGATGCCCACCGACACCACCGAGAGTTCCACGAGGACGAATACGTCATGATCAGGGTAAGACCTGAACGGTTTCCCTCTGGAACCGTTAAGAAGTTGCAAGCTCGCGGAGCCGGTCCCTTTAGAGTGTTGAAACGCATTGGATCCAATGCGTATGTTGTGGACCTGCCCGAGGAATATGGTATAAGCTCTACCTTCAATGTATCGGATCTTGTTGCATATAGGGACCCAGCGGTGATCCCTAGTGAGCCTTTTGAGCCATCTCCTCCTCTTGAGAGTGATCCCACACCTGAGTGTCCACTTCCACCTCCAGCCCCTTTTTCACGGCAGCGTGAGCACATAGATCGTATACTGGACGAGCAAGTGACAGTTACCAGGAGTGGATCTTACCCGCGCTACCTAGTGCGATGGAGAGGACGGCCCGCTACTGAGGACACATGGATCACACATGGCGAGTTGCAGCGGATTGATCCTGACCTTTTGGAGCGATACAGGAGTGATGCAGACCCTTACTCGACAGGGTCGAGTTTCTCCCACCCGGGGAGAATTGGTGCGGACACCAGAGCACGCGAGAGGCATGAGCCGGCGAGCCATCAGTACCATACACGGATCACCACTCGATCTACAGCAGCTTCTCTTTGGCTCGGGGATAGCCTGGAAGCCCCACCTTGATTCTTGGTCATTTTTAGCATTTCCTTGTATTGTTTTAGCAATGGTTTGCCTTGTAATTGGGTTGTAATGAGTGTTTTATTTGGGTTTATCATATTGGGTTCAATGTAAGGCTCTTAATAAGCCAAATGGGTGAGTCCTTTAGGGTCCATTAAGGGTTAAGTGCCATATTGGGTTATAAGGCCTCATTAGGCTTCATATTGGGTTCTTAAGCCACTTAAGGCCCATATAAGCCTCCACTCCATATGGGCCACCTAGATTGGGATAAGATGGGCTTGTGGAAGGCCTTAACAAGCCTTGAAGTAACTTGGCCCAAGAAGGGCCCAAGAAGGGGGCGCCCCCTCTTTTGGCATTATTAGGCTAGGTTGGTTTTTTTTTTCTTTCTTTCCTCCCTCTCTTTGACCACATGGGATAAAATTAGGAATTGGTCTCTTTTAAATAATTTCTTTTTGTGGTTGGTCACATCCAATCCAAGCCATCCATTCCACCATACCTAGATCTAAAGGTGGATATTGGATTTGGCATGTAACCTATAAAGAGTTGTATTTTTTCATTTTAGTGGAATTAATGCCATTTGAATCAAACTTAATGTTGGAGCAAGGCCTAGGCCGCCCCCTTCCTCTCTCCCTCTCCCCCTTGCAGTTGTGAAGGCTGCCTCTTGCTGGTGTGACTCCACCCTATCAGTTCCGGTCGCCACCGCCGCCGCCACGAGCCGCCATCGCCACTGCCGGAGTTCTGTCCGCGCAGTACCACAGCCACTTCCACGAAATTCCAGTCTCAGCCATGGCCTCAGATCGAGCTGGAACTTTTACTGGATGTCCCAGAGGTGTCCAGCACATCCTAAGAATTTTGGTTGGTCATAAAGATCTCATTTGGTATTTTTTTATTTTCGTCCAATCCCAGTTTCCAGATCTGTCTCCTGTCTGTTTCCATTTCCACCCGCCATGAGTTTTAAGTCTTAGGTCCACTTTTTGATTTTTTTGGTTCGCCCAATTTTACTGGGCATTCTGTCCACTATCCCCTCCATCCCCAAATTGTCTTGAAATTTTGTGAGTCCATCTTATATTTTACAAAAATCGAGTTCTTCCCTAGCTACAGTACTTTCTGCCAGTTCCCAGATCTGACCACCCGACACTCTAAAAATCCTATCAAATCACCACCACCTCGGAATCCAATTCCAAACATTGTCCCAGCTTCATGGTTTGATTATATACAAAGTTGAAGAAGAGATCGAAGTCTGATTCCTACGGCAAGTAGGCGGTCAACGGTGGTTATCAGACAAGTACCCTGTAAATCTGATGTCTCGGTTACTGTACAATAGGGATTTGTAAATTCATTAAAGTCTAGATCCGGCTAGATCCATCAGATCTCTCTGAGTCTACATTGAAGCATTTGAAGAGAGCTTTCCAACGATAGCTCATGCGTCCCGATCCGACGTCGGGATCGACCGCAGCGGCTGTTTTCGCCGGAGCGCGCGCAGGGAAAATAGAACTGAAATCCGTGGGCAGCCATTCCACAACTTGAAGATCGGACCCGACCGGCCACCAATCGGTGTCTCCGGCCGACCGCCGTCCGTGGAGGCGCGCCACCAGGGGTCTCCATCATAGTGGGACCCACCTCCGTAGATCCGGAGGACAGCGCCATCCGTGGGCCCCACGGGCCCGCAGAACCCGCCGTTCGGAAAGCACGAAAACGCGGAGTTCGGCGCGTCGAGTCGACATCAAGATGCTATCTGTCAACCTGATTTACGTGATCCCTGGGGCCCACATGTGACCTTTTACCTCCCTGCGTGGAGTGGGTCGAATCCCTTTGTACCGCTGTGAATTATGTTAACCAGGGGTCCGTAAGTCAGCCGGGGTGTCTTCGCCACGCCGGGTGCGTGGAGGTAAAGGTCTTAACTTCTTGGCGTTACATTGCTTAGCTAGTATATGGTCTTAGGCCGCTGCCGAGAGTGTAGGTTCCTAGCCCGTGTGTCCATGTCACCGCTGTGAGCGTGAGAGTGACCCGTCCCGCGACTCGATCCGAGTTCGGAAGTGAGTCTGACTACCTTGAACTCTGCCGGTTCCTTAACCGCGCACGATCCACGCTTTCCCTCGCATGGGACGCCGAGTGAGCTTGTACTTCTGTTAGCGACGTTTGCCACTAGGAGCTCGTAGTGTCGGGCTTAGTGTCTCCCTGGTGTGTATTGCTGGTCGCGTCTTCATCTAGAGTCCGAGGGTGGCACTGTATAGTGTCGTCTCCCGTGTCCGTCCCGCATCACGGACCAGACCCAAGACTGGGTCTGGTCTGCCTAAACCCCCCCTTGGGGGAAAAAAATACTTTTTAAGGGGTTTACCCGGACCAGCTTTGCCCCCAAACTTGGTCCGCCTAAACCCCTCCTGCCCCTTCAAATTCCCTATGAAAGCCCCCCTTTGGGAGCCCAAGAGGCATGAATCAAGCATACAACAACAAGAATCAAGCCTCAACCATCAATGCAAGGAGCAAGGGCGCGCTAAGGAGATTTGTGAGTGTGTTTGCTAGGCTTACGTCGAGGGCATGCCGCATGAGCATCCCTCACACGGCGTCTAGCCCAAACACCAACCTCCGGCCCCCTATTGTGATGAACGTACATCATCTCGATAATCATGCACGACCCCAGATCTTGCTTAGTGAAAGCATTCTGCCCAGGTCTTGTCTCGATATTCGTGCACGACCCTGATGCCACTTGATGAAATCACTCTGCCCGAGCCCTGTCTCGACAGTCATGCATCCCCAGACGTTGTTCGATAGGGACACCCTATTCGGGTCATGCCTCGACATTCGTGCATGACCCAGATGCCGCTTCATGGGAGCACCCTGCCCGATTCCTGCCTCAACATTCACGCACGACGTAGATGTGGCTTGATGAGGGCACCCTGCCTAGTCACTGCTTCAATGATCGAGTACCATCAGACATGGCTCAATCAAAGTACCCAGCCTGGTTCCCCGCCTCCATGACTGTGCGTCATCTTGGTCTCACCTCGATAAGCGTGCCCTCAACACTGTTACCCGGACAATGGGCATACTTCACAAGTCCCGGCGCAAGATGAAGCATCAGGCCCCTGCCTCTGTCAATGGGCGTCGAGCACGACCATCGAGGTCTCCCGGCGCTCGCCTCCTTCAGTCACAACGGTGCCCCCGACACCCGACTGTCAGTCACACCGGGCGCCGAGCATGACCATCAAGGTCTCCCGGCGCTCACCTCCTTCAGTCACAACGGTGCCCCTGGCACCCGACTGTCGGTCACCCCAGCCACATCGGGGCCCGCGGCGCCCGACCACTCAACAACTCCAGTCACAACGGTGCCCTCGGCACCCGACTGCCAGCTACTCCAGTCACATCAGGGCCCGCGACACCCGATCACTCAACAATTCTAGTCACAACGGTGCCCCCGGCACCCGACTGTCAACTACTCCAGTCACAATGGTGCCCCCGACATCTGACTGTCAGCTACTCCAGTCACATAGGGGCCCGCGGCACCCGATCACTCAACAACTCTAGTCACAACGGTGCCCCTGACACCCGACTGCCAACAACTCTAGTCACAACGGTGCCCTCGGTACCCGATTGCCAGCTACTCCAGTCATATCGGGGCCCGCGGCACCCGACCACTCAACTTCCCTCACACAACGGTGCCCACGGCACCCCTACTGTCCCGACCTCGACACTGTCTCACGTCGGGAATACATTGTAACGCCCCTCGGGCGCCATCCTACTGAGTCACAGGTCCTTTGACGGACGACACGTACAAATGCGGAAATACCCGCACAATAACGCAATGACCTGGGGACCGTCATAAATGACGGAATTATCCCATGGCTTGCAAGCAATTGTAATCAGGCTCTCATGCCCCCATATAAATACCTTTCATGGCATATAAGTCATGTAATCCAGTCAGGGAGCAGATCTCCCTCCTCGTCGGAACCCGTCTCTCTGCCTCCAGTTATCTCTGTTGCGTTGCTGTTGCCCTGTCGCTGTTGCACGGACTAAGCCCTCCCGACGTCGCGGCTCCCAGGGTCCCTGACTCTCTCTTCGGCAGTAGAAACAAAGGTATTCGGATTCAATCCGATGTAAAATAAACACCGGTTGCTTGCGACCGGTGGGGAAAGATGTCCAGTACACGAATCCCCATAATCACATGCGCACTCGCACCCGTGGAACCCCTTCATCCATGTGTCGCCTGATCTCTCGAGCCACGTGCCGCGTCCTGGCGACGCTTCCCCGGTCAATCCTTGGTTCCATAGGTGATCGTCGAGAAATCGACTGACACGCCCGCATTCCACCCAGTCATCCCTATCCCAGTCTCCGAGACTGATGAACCATATGCCATACCTTCCAATGCGTTCCTATTGTTCTCTCTGCCTTCTTCTCAATACCCCCGGAATCCTTGCGTGCCCAGTCAACCTATCTCTGACTTCCGTAAAAGGCGAGTGTAAACTCCCGCCGCGAGGACAAAACAACAAGTGACTCCCTGCGCGTGTATAACAACCATTTACATCATCATGCTATTTACAGTTTACAGGTCCATTGAGATGTAAAATTGTAGCCAAGTCAAAAGTGTGGCAACCGAAGAAACGAAATAGAACACCTCGAGAAACTTTATTGATTTTAACCGGCATGGGAGTACATTTTGATGGAGGTACAAAGAGAGACTTCTCATTAATTGCGTCAAAACAGTTATCCCCTCTGGGTAGGGGACAAATACGTGCCATCCACGCAATGTTAACCATTATTATTTTTTTGTCCCCTCAACGCCGGTTTCTCTAGCTGTTAAGGGTGCAAACAAATCAGCCAAACATATGTGAACTTTTCAATGTTTGTTTTCGGAGAGGGCCGTAAAGAACACCAGACTTAGTAAAATAATAAAAAGTAGTCCATGACACCCTTGTAAAATTAGGTTTTTTTTTTTAGGAAGATTCTCCAAAGAAACCATGTGAAGCTCTCATAGTTTACCTTTTTACCTGCACGGGAGGGGAATGTACAACTGAGTCGACAACACAAAAATCAAAATTACTCGAAACAATAATTATATCTGTAGAGGTGGAAAAATGATCTCCCGAATATCGTATCACACTTTTAAGATTTATTTGTTTGGGGGAGAATGTCAAGCCACTCGTGAAAGTCTGTAAACACCAGAGAGAGGGCGTCAGAAGGAGTCCTGAACGTTATCCCAGGAGACAACCCTCCGATGTTTAAGTA
This sequence comes from Amorphophallus konjac, assembly GCA_022559845.1. Taxonomy (NCBI): domain Eukaryota; kingdom Viridiplantae; phylum Streptophyta; class Magnoliopsida; order Alismatales; family Araceae; genus Amorphophallus; species Amorphophallus konjac. The sequence goes on along the minus strand of JAHNEJ010000671.1, from coordinate 101,342 downwards.
AGGGCCGTGTTGGATGAGGATCAACAGGAGACGATGAGGGGAGAAGAGTTTGAGAGTAGAATGATCAAGCCTGGAGCCGGAAAGGAGTTCCTGGAGGGTGCTCGTAGTGCCTGAGACGTGCTCGGAAGTTGACTCCTCTTGGTGTCTCCTCCTCCTCGGCAGGTCTGAGAGTTCCTTCGCGTATTGTAGAAATCCGATAATTAAAAATGAGAAATAATTTTTTTTAATTTCATTATGTAATTAAAATTTTCATGAAATAATCAAATTACATTTTTCCTATATGAAATAAGCTAGTTTATTGAATTTACTTGAATTAACTAGAAGTAAATAGATATTAAATGCTTTAAATCTTAGATAAATTATAGTAAGCCCAATAAAAGTTCATGTAATGGACTAAGATCACAATTGGCCTATTGGATAATCCATAATGGATTGGATTAATAGATTAAAGGATTTATTAAAGGTTAATTAGACCAAAATGCGTAACATGTGTTTAATATGTAATTTAAGGGATTAAAATAACCCCATTTCTAGAAGATTGACTCAAAAATCGACCCTTACCTAACAGCCCACCTTAGACCAGCCGTTTTTACACTGGTTTCACACCAAATGAAGGCTAGATTAAAAAGAAAAATTAGAATTTTCTTCCAATTCGGAGTTGGAAAGTTTGGCATTGTTAGGCAAGGAATCTTGACAAATTTGGCCAAATTTTGGCTATAAATAGAACCCTATTCGACCCTCAAATCATCCCTGGAGGTTAAGGTTATACTGCTGTGAAGATTGGTGAGGATTTGAAGGAAGATTTGGAAGATCAAAGGGTTTTCTATTATTTGGGGATATTTCTTTAGATCCGTCTAAAGGTAGGTGTCTCTCAGGCTAAACTTCAATTAAAGCATGCTATCTTATGTATCTTTCAGTGCTCTTTCCATTGATAGCTCATTTATTAAATTCCATTGAGAAACGAATAAGTTATGGTCATTTAATTGGAGGGGTATTTCCGTTTTTTTCATCAGGTCTAGAACGTGCTATACCTCAGTAGCGCGTTCTGAACGCGCCAGCCCGACCCAGCGCGTTCAGACAGACCCCGTCCCTTTGACCAAATTTTCAAAAATATACATAAAATAATGTAATAATACTTTCCTTATCGCGTTATACTTGACTAGCGCATTCTTCATGAACGCGCTAGTCTCTGCTAGCACGTTCATACCCTTAACCCCGGATGACCAGGGGTCAAAAGTATAATACTTCTAATATAAATACCTATACATAAGGTGTTTATATATATATCAGGTGTGTATATCTATTATGATTTATATAGAACTTATCTCTTTCATTTAGTTTTTAAAAATTTTAAATATATATATATGTTCCTGAACGCGCCACTCTTGACCAGCGCGTTCAGGAAGATCGCGCCAGGTAAGTATAGCGCATTCATAAATTTTTTTCCAAAATTCCTGACGATCAAAATATAATATTTTGAATATGTTTACTATCTTATATATGCTGTATGAACGCGACCCTGAGTTATAGCGCGTTCACAGACAGTAAATGTCTTTTTATCCTATAACTATTCTATTGTCTATCATATTGATGTATAAAAATTATTTCTGAATGTAGAAAGCTATTTTCTATCATATTAATGTATGAAAACTACTTTCAACATGATAAATCTATTTTTTGTCATATTGTTAATTAATGTATGATTAAATACTAATATCTAAACTCATGATTTTAATTCATAAGTTTATATATTTCTTTACAAAAGAATTGTTCTTTACTAAAAATTGATGTTTTATGATTATGAGATTTAAGCTTAGAAATTTAAAATAATTCTAATAAAATTATTATCTTAAATTTTCTTCCTACTTACCGTTCATTTTTGAATTCCACGACTTAATGTCTTTAAACATGATGCCTTAAATTATTATCTACTTTTCTTGCAACTTCTGAAATTTTGTCAAATCTGTGCTTATTACAAACATCATTTTCTTGAAAATCGTTGGCCATATACATTAAAGTGGATGTCTAAACGTACTTGGGATCTTCGGATCCATATGACTCAATGTCTGACATTAATGGGGCCCGGTCTGGTCTTGGGGGGAGTGCCCGAAAGTACTTGTGCCCATGGGAGTTGATTGACCAACGGTGTGGCCTTGCATCGAAGTGCATGATAGATTTACTTGATACGGTATTCCACTACTCGTACTTGTTTACACGACTACTTAAAAAATTACATGAATTACTTGACTTGCGTGAAATGGTCAAATTCGTGAAATTCTTTACTTGTTCAAAGGTTATTACTTGAAAACTTCTCTTGATATCTTGTTATCTTGTTGTTACTTGAAATTCCTTATACAAAATTCTACTCGAATTTCATAATTAAACATTTCCCGATTCAACTTGGAAAATTATTCAACATGCTAAATACTTTAAGATTGCCTAGTTCTTAGAGATATAAAATCCTACTGAGCTTATTGCTCACCCTACATTTTGGTTAATTGTTGCAGGAAATGAAAATGAACAAGGGAATAGACAAGAGTGAGAGAGTGATTTTCCTTGTTACCTAGGTTTATGTAGATCATTAGTGTTTTTACAAGAATGATGTATTTTGGACTTGGAAGATGTAATTTGCCTTTATGGCTTATGAATTAGGAATGTAAACTTCATTTTGATGGAATAAAAGTATCTTTTTCCCATTCATTTCTGACTTTAGAAATAAATTTGTACATGCTCTGATCGACACGCTCGTTTACGACTTGCTCGCGCTCCCGATTTTTCGCGTCGGGGCGTGACTGTCTTTGTGGTATCAGAGCTTAGGTTACATAAAATCCTAGGTTTCACAATTATAGGTTCATTCTTAAACTTAGGTTAGGTTTAAGATCAATATCTAGAGATTGGATAGGTCTCAAAACCTTCCCGGTAAGATTTGGTTAGAAACACGGGTTAAGTTTTAAGAAAAAGGGAATTATCAGGAAATAAATACGAAAACAAAAATAATAAACCTTGTAATTATGGTTTCAGGCTAATTCTCGCAAATGGCCGTCGAGAGAGCTCAATGGCGCGAGATGCAGTGCACCGTTTAAGGCTTAACCCAAGCCCTCTAACAGGTTGCTCAGGGAGGAGCAAACCGAGGAGCTGGTGAATTGCATAGGAATTTCCGAAGCATGAACCCTCCCAAGTTCGCTGGATCTACGGATCCGGATGAGGCCGAACACTGGATTAAGGAAATCGAGAGGATTTTACGAGTCATGCAATGTGCCGATGAGGAAAAGGTCCTACTCGCTACTTTCCAACTGGAAAGAGATGCCCGTGCCTGGTGGGAATCAGTCGAAGCTACTCTACCGCACGACCAAGTGTTATGGGAAGAGTTCGTGGAACATTTCAATAGTAAATACTTCTCCGACCGAGTACAAGAAAGAAAGGCCGCCGAATTTGTCGCTTTGAAACAAAGGGGATTATCAGTTGCGGAATATGAAGCATAATTTTCAAGGTTATCTCGGTACGCTCCACATCTCGTGGGTACCGACAAAATGAAGGCACAGAGATTTCTTAACGGCCTTAAGCAACAATATATTACTCAACTGGCCCCGATGGATATTCAAATATATAGTGATGCGGTACGAAGAGCACAACTCTTGGAAGATGCAACGGAGTTGTCGGATCGCATCCGAGGAAGAGAAGCCAAGAGAGAGCAAGTTACGGGAGCCGAAAGTTTCAAACCTTTTTTCGGGAAGAAAAGGCCCAATGACGGGCGCAACTTCATCAAGGACGGGCGTAATTTCAACAAAGGTGGACGTAACTTTCAAGGGGACAAGAAGCCAAGAACCTTTGACAAGCAAATTGTTCCTTTCTCTACATCATCAAAGGAATTATGCAAATATTACGAGAAGCCCAGACACAAAGCCGAGGAATGTTGGAGAAAGCTCGGCGCATGTCTTCGATGCGGGAGTCGGGAGCATAGGATCCCGAATTGCCCTCTTCTCAATGAGTAAGCTCCATCACCGGCAAAGCTTCCTATTATTGTCAAAAAGTAAGGAAGACTTCAAGCTCTTATGGATGCGAAACCTACCAAGGAAGGAGGCGTCGTGGAAGGTACTCTTTCTATGTACTCAAGGCATGCCTCTGTCTTATTTGACACTGGAGCTACGCATTCATTTATATCTAGAAGATTTACCGGCCTTTTACCTATGAAGCCTGTTCCATTAGAATCTACACTCACTATTACTACTCCTATTGGAACGGGAACGGAGATTAAACATTTCTATCCTGCTAGTGAAGTTCTAATTAGCGGTTATAACTTACCCGCTGATTTGGTATGCATGGAGATGGACGGATATGAAGTTATTTTGGGTGCCGATTGGCTATCTACACATGGAGCTAGTGTCAATTGCAAGTTGGGTACGGTAACTTTTATTGGTTACCCCGATCTTCTATTTTCTGGCACCAGGCATTCCAAGCATATATCTCTTATTTCGACCCTCAAAGCCGAGAAATTGTTAAGGAAGGGTTGTGCCGGTTTCTTAGTTTCTATCACTATGTCCGAGCACACGGAACCCGTTCTAAAGGACATTCCTATCGTTCGGGATTATTCTGATGTATTTCCGGACAAGTTGCCTGGTATTCCTCCCGAGAGAGAAGTGATTTTCTCTATTAATTTAATTCCGGGAGCTGTACCAGTTTCTAAAGCTCCATATCGGATGTCTACTGTTGAAATGAAGGAATTAAAGGAACAATTACTGGAGTTATTGGAGAAGGGGTTTATCCGACCAAGTACTTCACCTTGGGGAGCCCCAGTCCTCTTTGTTAAAAAGAAGGATGGTTCGATGAGGTTATGTGTTGATTATCGACAATTGAATCAACTCACCATGAAGAATAAATATCCTTTGCCGAGGATTGATGAGTTATTCGACCAGATTTCTGGAGCTCGATATTTCTCAAAGATCGATCTTTGATCTGGTTATCATCAGTTGAAAATCAAGGAAAGTGATATTCACAAGACGGCATGTCGGAGTAGGTATGTACATTACGAGTTCACCGTTATGCCTTTCGGCTTAACAAATGCACCTGTCGCATTCATGCAATTAATGAACAGCATATTCCGGCCATACCTCGATCAATTTGTGGTTGTATTTATCGACGATATTTTGATCTACTCTAAGTCAAAGGAAGAACATGAAGAACATCTCAAGAAGGCCCTTCAATTATTAAGAGATCACAAGCTTTATGCCAAATTAAGCAAATGTGATTTCTGGTTGGAGGAAGTTTCTTTTCTCGGTCACATAATTTCCCGGAACGGTATCACCGTCGATCCTTCAAAGGTCGAGGCCGTAAAGAACTGGGAAAGACCTACTAGTGTGACGGAAATCCGAAGCTTCTTGGGATTGGCTAGATATTACCGAAGATTTATCAAGGATTTCTCAAAGATCGCAGTATCTTTAACAAGATTGACAATGAAGGAGAATCCTTTTATATGGTCCGAGGAATGCGAGAAAAACTTTCAAATTTTTAAGGATTGTCTGACGACTGCTCCTATCCTCACATTACCTACGGAAGGAGGAGGATTCGAAGTATATGCTGATGCATCTGGAATTGGCCTAGGTTGCGTATTAATGCAACATGGTAAGGTCATAGCTTATTCCTCACGGCAATTGAAGAAGCACGAGGAAAATTATCCCGTACATGACCTAGAACTGGCAGTTGTGGTCTTTGCATTGAAGATCTGGCGACATTACCTCTATGGTGAAGCCTTTATGGTATATTCTGATCACAAGAGTCTCAAATATTTATTCTCTCAAAAGGAGCTCAACATGAGACAAAGACGGTGGTTGCAATATTTAAAGGATTTCGACTTCTCTATACAATATCACCCCGGAAAAGGTAATGCCGTAGCTGCTGCACTTAGCCGGAAGCCGGTGGCTTTATTATCGAGCATGATGGTTAAAGAATGGCATCTACTTGAGCAAATGGCCAACTTAAACCTCAATATGGAGGAGAAGGAAGGCGGAGTCTTTATTGCTAATATTCGACTCCAACCCGAGTTACTCTCGGAAATCAAGGAACGGCAAGTTGATGATCCAATGATCGTTGAAATTAAAGAGAAACTAGATCAACGACCGGATTTCCTTCTGGCTGATGATGGAAGGCTATTATTCAAAGGAAGAACTTGCATACCCGATTGTTCTACCATCAAGGGTAAAATCCTGGAGGAAGCACATCGGTCAAGGTACACTATTCACCCCGGTGCTACAAAAATGTACCAAGACCTCAAGAGAACATTCTGGTGGCCGAATACGAAGAGAGAGGTAGCCGAGTTCGTAAGTCGATGTTTGGTTTGTCAACAAGTCAAGGTCAAACACCTCAAACCGGCTGGTAAACTCAAGCCTCTCGAAATACCGGAATGGAAATGGAATAGTATCGGTATGGACTTCATTGTTGGTTTACCGAAGACCCGAAGTGGGTTTGATGCTATATGGGTAATTGTGGATCGGCTAACCAAGTCCGCACACTTCTTACCTATCAAGACTAAATGGACCGTGGATGTTCTAGCCACCTTATATATCAAGGAGATTGTAAGGCTGCACGGTATTCCAAGCTCTATTATTTTGGACCGAGATCCGAGATTCACCTCTCATTTCTGGAAGGGTTTACAATCGTCTATGGGTACTAGACTAAGATTTTGTACGGCTTTTCACCCTCAGACGGATGGACAAACTGAGAGGATGAATCAGATTATTGAAGATATATTGAGAGCCTGCATGATAGACTTCGGTGGAAGTTGGCATGAACACTTACCACTGACTGAGTTCGCTTATAACAATAGCTATCAGTCGAGTATTCAAATGGCACCATTCGAAGCATTATATGGCCGAGGTTGCAGATCGCCTCTATGCTGAAGCGAGGTTGGTGAAAAAGGATTGCTGGGTCCCGATATTGTCCAAGACACAACTCACAAGGTCCAGTTAATTCAAGAAAGGCAAAAGGTCGCTCAATCACGACAAAAGAGCTACGCCGACAACCGGAGGAGACCTTGAATTCCAAGTGGGGGAGCATGTCTTCTTAAAGATCTCACCCTCACGAGGAATTAGAAGATTCAGCATCAAAGGAAAGCTAAGTCCGAGATTTATCGGCCCTTTCGAGATTCTGGAGAGAATCGACGAGGTAGCATATAAGCTGGCTTTGCCTCCTCAACTGGCTGGTATACATGACGTCTTCCATGTATCAATGCTAAGGAAGTACGTGTACGATCCTTCACATGTGATTCAATTTGAAGAGTTGAAACTCCAAAAAGACATATCATATGAAGAAAGACCGATCAAGATATTGGATCAGAAATTACACCAACTAAGAAATCGGGCCATTCCGATGATAAAAGTTCAATGGAGCAAGCGTGGATTCGAGGAAGCCACCTGGGAATTGGAAGAATCCATCAAGAAGAAATACCCGGATTTAATCTCAGGTTAGAAATTCGACCTTTCTACTCGAATATTTGAATTTTAATTATGTAATGTGAATTTGGAGGACCAAATTCTTTTAAGTGGGGGAGGATGTAGAAACCCGATAATTAAAAATGAGAAATAAATTTTTTAATTTCATTATGTAATTAAAAATTTCATGACATAATCAAATTACATTTTTCCTATATGAAATAAGCTAGTTTATTGAATTAACTAGAAGTAAATAGATATTAAATGCTTTAAACCTTAGATAAATTATAGTAAGTCCAATAAAAGTCCATGTAATGGACTAGGATCACAATTGGCCCATTGGATAATCCATAATGGATTGGATTAATGGATTAAAGGATTTATTAAAGGTTAATTAGACCAAAATTCGTAACATGTGTTTAATATGTAATTTAAGGGATTAAAATAACCTCATTTCTAGAAGATTGACTCAAAAATCGACCTTTACCTAACAGCCCACCTTAGACCAGCCGTTTTTACACTGGTTTCACACCAAATGAAGGCTAGATTAAGAAGAAAAATTAGAATTTTCTTCTAATTCGGAGTTAGAAAGTTTGGTATTGTTAGGCAAGGAATCTTGATAAATTTGGCCAAGTTTTGGCTATAAATAGAATCCCATTCGACCCTCAAATCATCCCTAGAGGTTAAGGTTATGCTGCTGCGAAGATTGGTGAGGATTTGAAGGAAGATTTGGAAGATCAAAGGGTTTTCTATTATTTGGGGATATTTCTTTAGATTCGTCTAAAGGTAGGTGTCTCTCAGGCCAAACTTCAATTAAAGCATGCTATCTTGTGTATCTTTCAGTGCTCTTTCCATTGATAGCTCATTTATTAAATTCCATTGAGAAACGAATAAGTTATGGTCATTTGATTGGAGGGGTATTCCCATTTTTTTCATCAGGTCCAGAACGTGCTATACCTCAGTAGCGCGTTCTGAACGCGCCAGCCCGACCCAGCGCGTTCAGACAGACCCCGTCCCTTTGACCAAATTTTCAAAAATATACATAAAATAATGTAATAATACTTTCCTTATCGCGTTATACTTGACTAGCGCATTCTTCATGAACGCGCTAGTCTCTGCTAGCACGTTCATACCCTTAACCCCGGATGACCAGGGGTCAAAAGTATAATACTTCTAATATAAATACCTATACATAAGGTGTTTATATATATATCAGGTGTGTATATCTATTATGATTTATATAGAACTTATCTCTTTCATTTAGTTTTTAAAAATTTTAAATATATATATATGTTCCTGAACGCGCCACTCTTGACCAGCGCGTTCAGGAAGATCGCGCCAGGTAAGTATAGCGCATTCATAAATTTTTTTCCAAAATTCCTGACGATCAAAATATAATATTTTGAATATGTTTACTATCTTATATATGCTGTATGAACGCGACCCTGAGTTATAGCGCGTTCACAGACAGTAAATGTCTTTTTATCCTATAACTATTCTATTGTCTATCATATTGATGTATAAAAATTATTTCTGAATGTAGAAAGCTATTTTCTATCATATTAATGTATGAAAACTACTTTCAACATGATAAACCTATTTTTTGTCATATTATTAATTAATGTATGATTAAATACTAATATCTAAACTCATGATTTTAATTCATAAGTATATATATTTCTTTACAAAAGAATTGTTCTTTACTAAAAATTGATGTTTTATGATTATGAGATTTAAGCTTAGAAATTTAAAATAATTCTAATAAAATTACTATCTTAAAATTTCTTCCTACTTATCGTTCATTTTTGAATTCCACGACTTAATGTCGTTAAACGTGATGCCTTAAATTATTATTTACTTTTCTTGCAACTTCTAAAATTTTATCAAATCTATGCTTATTACAAACATCATTTTCTTGAAAATCGTTGGCCATATACATTAAATTGGATGTCTAAACGTACTTGGGATCTTCGGATCCATATGACTCAATGCCTGGCATTAATGGGGCCCGGTCTGGTCCTGGGGGGAGCGCCCGAAAGTACTTGTACCCATAGGAGTTGATTGACCAACGGTGTGGCATTGCACCGAAGTGCATGATAGATTTACTTGATACGACATTCCACTACTCGTACTTGTTTACTTGTTTACACGACTACTTGAAAATTACATGAATTAATTGACTTGTGTGAAATGGCCAAATTCGTGAAATTCTTTACTTGTTCAAAGGTTATTACTTGAAAACTTCTCTTGATATCTTGTTATCTTGTTGTTACTTGAAATTCCTTATACAAAATTCTACTCAAATTTCATGATTAAACATTCCCCGATTCAACTTGGAAAATGGTTCAACATGCTAAATACTTTAAGATTGCCTGGTTCTTAGAGATATAAAATCCTACTGAGCTTATTGCTCACCCTACGTTTTGGTTAATTGTTGCAGGAAATGAAAATGAATAAGGGAATGGACAAGAGTGAGAGAGTGATTTTCCTTTTTACCTAGGTTTATGTAGATCATTAGTGTTTTTACAAGAATGATGTATTTTGGATTTGGAAGTTGTAATTTACCTTTATGGCTTATGAATTTACAATGTAAACTTCATTTTGATGGAATAAAAGTATCTTTTTCCCATTCATTTCTGACTTTAGAAATAAATTTGTACATGCTCTAATCGACACGCTCGTTTACGACTCGCTCGTGCTCCCGATTTTCCGCTTCGGGGCGTGACACGTATGACTCTCTATCTCCGGGTGTCTGTGCGTGGTTTGTCTCTACGTGTGGGTCTATGGCTTAGTCTGTGTGTCTGTCGCCTGATTGGAAGTCTATTTGTACCGGTTGTCCTGGCGGTGGAGACCCATCTCTTAACAGGGAAAGATGTGATGTTGTGTCCCTGTGATTTTGATAATGACAATCTATGAAGTCATTCATAAGTCTGTGGTTTTAATGACAATCTATGAAGTCATTCATGAGTCTATGAAGTCATTCATAAGTCTGTGGTTTTAATGATGACAATATGATGAAAGAACTCATATATCTCATACTCTTGATTTAGCATGTTTTGGCATCAAAATTGTGCTAACAGTGTTCATGAGTTCTTCAAAGTGCTTCTGTAGAATTAGTCGTTTAAAGGTCAAGCCTGAGTGTCAACACAACAATGGTCCTACGTTAATGCAACCAGGCAGTCACTTCAGAATTTAGTTCAGTTTGCACTGCTAGATACGAGATGGCATCTCAAGCTTGAAGCAAAGTCATGGCAATAATGAGTAAACGCAGTAGGACTCCAACGTATGAAGGTCAAGCCAAATCACAGTCCTTGGAACTCAACAAGGCATGAAGCAAAGCCACGAAGAAAAGTCAACACCCTTACAATGCAAAGTCAACGCTACAATAGCTCAAGGTCCAAAGGGTTATGTTTCAGATCAATGCACAACATCAGAAAAGAAGAAGAACAAATTTGAAGAAGAGGAGTCGACTTCAGTCGCTCTTGGAGCCGACTCTGCTTCAGCCCGCAAGGTAGAAAAGTTCAACTCAAGGCCGACAGCTTATACCGCAATAAGGGTGACAAATAGGTCCTTAGCGGTGACAAATAGGCCATATGGGTGACAAATGCCTTCCTAACAGTGTAAAATAGACAACATAAGGAAAAGCTTCAAAAGGATAGAAGGAGAGTCGACTCGAGTTGCAAAGGGAGTCGACTCCAGTCACGTTAAGTTACAGAGCTGATGAAAGGCGATGGCTTAAGGAGACTAAGGGTGATAAATAGATCGTTAGAGCTGACAAATAGCTAATAGGAGTGACAAATGACTTTCTAACGGTGAAATATAGCTCATAGCCGTTTTGCATGAAGGGTGATCAAGCTCGTTTGAAGGATTGAATCGTGCATGGGTTTCATAACTCTACCAACACGGATCTGTAACTTTCCTAGTTATCAAAAGACATTGATTCACCTCATCTAAGATCATGGGTCAAGATTAATCTCCACTTCTACTGTTTTCTTTGGTATTCATGGATCAACTCAGATAACGCATTTGAAGAAAGAGTCCTAGCTCTCATGAGTACGGAAGAAAGGATTTTGATCAAGATTCTGCCAAGAATCATTCTTTATCTTTTAGCAACTCCGTGGGTCTCCATACCCTATGGAAAGAAGAGTACTTCACTACAAAGTGGACTATATGAGTTTGCCTTATTTGATCATATCAAGCTCTGGTTTTTACGGAGGACTTCTATGTATTGCAAGAACCTTATTCCAAAAGGAGAGGCCGAGCAGAACGTTTATGAGGAACCCAGAAGAGCTCGTCCCTGCCGGAGCAAATTGAAGAAACATAAATCATACACATCTGAGAAGACAAAGGTTGAAAGTGATCAAGAAATCAAGCTCGTGCTATTCAAGAGAAAGAAAGGAAAGGAGTTTAGAAAAGTGTTTTTCCAGTGAAGCATCATCAAGCAGAAGCAACCTTGATTCTCGTCCATCTTGTGATTTTATTGCTATTAGTTTGCTTCTAGTTTTATTGCAATTTTACTTTTCTTTACAACACTCATATCAACTTCGGTTTTGTTCCTAGCCGTGCTTGGTGTGCGGTGAAGGAGTTTTCCATAGAACTCTACTGTGCTGGTTTGGTTTTGGTTCTGGGAAACCAGAAAGTGGAGCATTTGTTCCTCTGGTTCCTTCTGTGCAGCAGAAGAAGGGAGGATTTGTTCCTTCGGTCACTGCGTGTAGCAGTGGGTCTGGTCTTGTGGGTTGTGTAGTGTGGGAATGGCTGATCTAGAGGGGAGGGGTGAATAGATCTGCCCCTCTTTTCTAAAAATAAAAGCAACCGCAGCGGAATAGGAAGAACTACCTAAGAATGCAGGGAGTACAAACAAACGATGGAAGGGTGAAGATAGATAAGGGGAATAGACAAGCATCTAGTGAAGAGCAATCACACATGCAAACCACAGGGACAATGATTTTTAAGGTGGTTCAGACTTTCTCCAAAGTCCTACGTCCACCCCTCGTTTAAACCAACTGAGGCTTTCCTAGTGCAACTGCACAACCCGTTGATTACACAGCTTAACAACCCGCTGTCTTACAGCTTGCTGAGAGACTATCCTCTCTCAAGGAACCGCTGTCACACAGCTTGATGGCACACAGGTCAGATCACAGATCCAAGCACACAAGCTGGATCTATCTTCCTACTATCACCGATAGGGACGATTCAAGTTTTAGCAAGAATAAGAACAAAACAGAGAAAGGGTAATGAAGAACTTCAGAGAAGAAGAATGAAACTCAATGCCAAATGCAAATGTCCTTGTCTGGAAACTGGAGGGCTTGGTTTGTTGCTTTCAGATTCGTTGCATCAGTGATGGTAGCTTCTCTTTGCAGGACAACGAACAAGTGGAAGAGGAGCTTGTGGCTTTTCTTCAGATCTTCACAGAGATGGCACCATGTTCTTCTTTTTCCAGAGGCACCGGTTTCTCTAGCAGCACCAGCAACAACTCCTTCTCCTTCTGGCAGCCACACCTCTGTACCTTTAGCCGGTTCTCTCTCTGGTTCTTTTTGGCACACTTGCAGCCCTCTTCAAGCATGGAGGTGCATGTCCCATTTTGGTTTTCCAAGAGAGAAAACTTCCCTCCAAAAATCTGTCCACTGATTGGTCCAACATAGGTAGAAAAATATGGTTTCAGCCTTGATTTCTTTTGATTGGCATAGAGGAGATATAGAATAAGACTTCTCTTCAGCTTCAGATCTGAGCATTTAATGATCCACAGGGATGAGATCTTGCAGTTTGCTTCCTCATTGGCTCAGGTCAATTCTCTACTTTGTGTACCTTTCAAGGACCATATCCCATTGGTTGTCTGCAGAAAGTGGTGTGTCATGACAAGAGACATTTCCCAGATTTGGACTCTGACACAGTTGCCTCCAAAAAGTTGTTCAGGTATGGTGATGATGGCTGAGACACATGTCTGACCTTGAACCTTCCTCCAGACCACGAAATCCATATTTTTGGAGGTTTGTGGTTCATATTTTTATTCCGTGGATGACCTGACGTGTTTGACAGAAAATAGCTTAAAGTGCTTCTGGGAGAACCATGAGGTCGACCTGCTATAACTGTGGTGTCAACACTACTTTATAAAATCCTATCTTCAACGCTTTCTGGAAGCACCATAGTGTCGACCTACTGTACTTGTAGTGTCGACACTGCTTTATAAAATCTGTCTTCAATGCTTTCTGGAAGCACCATGGTGTCGACCTGCTGTAACTGTAGTGTCGACCTGTCTTAAGAAAACTACCAGTATGACAGTTAAGCTGTAGGTCGATGCAGTGGCTCCATGAGGTCGACACTTCTTCTTCACTTTTCATGTTTTTAGCCTAGCCACCTATTTTTCATCATCTTCCTTGATTTTTGTGCAACCAATTATCTCGATTTCTGTGCACTTGATTTCTTTCAATCTTTGCTGGCACACATTGTGAGTCTTAGATTCATTTGAGCCTTTTACGTGATCTGCAATGAGAATATCAAAGTATCATTAGAAAGTTAATGACTCATGGTGTTAGACAGCATCAAAACGTCTGAGACATAACATTCTCCCCCTTTTTGATGATGGCAACACTATGAGTCATTGTATGTCAATGTGACCCAATTCAAGCATTTTTAAGATACATGCAGCATAAAGAGATGCACATGCTCTCTCTCTGAAATGACTCAACTGCTCTCCCCCTTTAAATGACTCACCCAAACAGCTCTCCCCCTTTGACATTAGCAAAAAGGATGAACAAATACTCAGTAGGAGGAATTTTGGAGAAATACAACCTATCAGATGAGTTGAGGATAGATGAGACACGGGGATTCACAATTTGATACTAATTTCATAACACAGAGTAGTCCATTATGTGCATCTGATGAGATGATCCTTTTTCATTTTGCATGATTCTAATGATATCTGAGTTTGTCAATGGAATTTGCTTGAGAAAATATATACATTCATGTTTTAATAGAAATGAACCTGAATTGCATGTCAAAACCATGGTTAACCTTCCTTGATCTTACTCACTCAAATCCATTGACTCCTTTGGGAGTTACACAAACTAGTATTGAGGTTAAACAAGCGTGAAGATTTTATGGAATTCCAGAGTTTCATCAATTTTCCTTTTATCTTTAGCTATCAGGCACATATTTTTTTTTAAGCACAAGAAGATTTTTACGAGCAATTAAGTCCAGTGCATGCCTTGTATCTTGAGGATACACGTTATTTAGACGCTAGTATCCCTAGGTATTTGGTATGACTGACTGTCATGTCTCAAATTTGAACAGAGATAGCATTGTCACCTTATGACATATCGGATCTCATTTCATTGATGAGAGGACATATTTCTCAACAGGCTTGCCATTGCTCTGCCTTGAATATTACTTCAATTTTTTCTACAGAGTTAACAAAGGTACCTCATGACACAACCCACTTTTCTTCGTGGAAAAGAGGCATGGTTTCTCAATAAACTAATGTCATTGCTCTGACAAATTTAGCTATTAGGAATTGCAGATTTTCTTGATGTTTAAAAACAATACTTAATTTTCATGTCTCAATCAAAATAGTCATGAGATTAGAATTTACAGATTTCAGAAAGAGTTATTCAGGGCACAACATGTAAACACTAGTTAAGGTCTATTAAATGTTGAACACAGATGATTTCAAGACATTTATCAATACTCACTGAAATCATTAAACCTGAACCAGCTTATTATGTGGATGAACATAAGATCATATAATAAAAGATGCTTATTTTGAAGTGCACTCTATTTTATGATCATGGTATCCAGATTGGAAGCTACCAAAATTTCAGAAGTTCAAGGATGTGATCAAAACATCCAGAATGAGTGGCAATCAGAAATGACCCAGAGAATTTTCAAGAAGGCTTCTCAAGAAATTAAGATGAACAGTTAAAACCATGGTCCATTGAGTTCATGTAGATTGAGATATGCCAGAGAAGATGAGCGCGAATATCATGTGAAACTGTTTAATTAAATGATGAACCAATGAAGTCTTACATACACAGACTTGACATGGACCAGTGTGTCGACACCAGAAGCTCAAAGCGTCGACACCAAGAACGATTTGTTCCAGACAAAGGGTTATAAAGAAGTGCAATTCTACTCTTACTCCCCTTGAGCCCGTGCATGCATTTCAAATAATGTTTTTATAATTTTTGACTTAAGTGATATGCAATTTATTCTACAACCCGTGTATGCATGATCAATTCAAAAGATGCATTAGCTCCCCCTGCCTAAATGACCTAAATGCAACATGGACTCATGATACTGGGCGGAGGTATGTCCTCATGCATAGTGAATGTAGCTAGACAGGCCTAACCTGCCTTTTGACAAATCATCATTTTATATACCATGGTCAAGCATGAAAATGCATCAACCAATGAAGTGCACCATGAACAGTGACCCATTAAACTATGCATGGTAATGCAAAAAGATAAAACAAAAAAATGTATGCATCAGATTTTCTGCACAGAATTGTTATTGCTTTCCATCACACTCAACAGGCATTGATAGTAAGAGATATGTAGAACAGTTTAAGCCTTGTTAATTTGAGGTCGGCACAGACCAAGATCTCTTCTAAGAGTTGAAAACCTGACATTACACAGAGGCTTGGTAAAAATGTCAGCAACTTGATTCATTATATCAACAAAATGCAATTGAAAATTTTTCTTAAGAACCTCATCTCTAAGGAAATGATGCCTAATTTCAATGTGCTTTGTCCTGGAGTGTTGGATTGGATTTTTAGCAAGATTGATTGCACTTGTGCTATCACACAGAATCGGGACACATCTAAGATCCACTAAGTAGTCTTGGAGTTGGTGTTTAATCCACAACACTTTGGTGCCACAACTCCCCGCGGTAATATATTCTGCCTCTGCGGTAGAGAGGACAATCGAGTGTTGTTTCTTGGAGGCCCAAGAAACTAAACACCTGCCCAGAAATTGGCAATACCCACTCGTGCTCTTGCGATCTAGCTTGTAACTATCGTAGTCCGCATCTGAATAAGAGACAAGAGAAAGAACACAAGATGACGGATACCACAATCCCAAATCTTGAGTCCCGGCAAGATATCTAAGGATATGCTTGAGGACAATCAAGTGAGATTCTCTAGGACTAACTTAAAATCTAGCACAAAGGCATACACTAAACTAGATGTCCGGTTAGATGCAGTCAAATAAAGCAATGAACCAATCATACCTCTATAAGTTTTTGCATACACAAATTTACCTTTCTCATCCGCATCTAGTGATGTGTTGGTCTCCATAGAAGTTACAATGTGCTTACAATTTTTTATGTCAAACATTTTCAGCAGCTCCTTGATGTATTTGGCTTGACTTATAAAGCACCCATCTGCACCTTGGTTAACTTGCAAGCCAAGAAAGAATTGAAGTTCACCCATTAAACTCATCTCAAACTCACTAGTCATAAGGTTAGCAAATTCCTCACACATTTCAGATTTCGTAGATCCAAACATAATATCATCAACATAAATTTGAACAATCAAGATGTTCTTACCTTATTTTTTGGTGAAGAGTGTTTGATCTACTTTACCTCTTGTGTATCCATTTTCGGTGAGGAAAGAGCTCAGTCTTTTATACCAAGCTCTTGGTGCTTGCTTCAAACCATAAAAAGCCTTGTACAACTTGTACACATAATCTTCATGATTAGAACTTTCAAAATCGGGTGGTTGCTCCACATAAACTTCCTCTTTTATCAGTCCATTTAAGAAGGCGCTTTTAACATCCATTTGATGCAATATTATTTTGTGTGAACATGCAAATGTAAGCAAAATTCTAATGGTTTCTAGTCGAGCTACGGGGGACAAAGATTCTTCAAAATCTATTCCAAATTCTTGATTGTAACCCTGAGCCACCAATCTAGCCTTATTTCTTATTATTTTGCCATCTTCACTGAGTTTGTTCCTAAATACCCATTTGGTACCTATGACAGATGTTGTTGAGGGTCTAGGAACAAGGTGCCAGACTTTATTTCTTTCAAACTGATTTAATTCATCTTGCATGGAATTTATCCAGTTTTCATCTTTCAAAGCTTCTTCAACATTTTTTGGTTCAATTTGCGAGACGAGCAATTTGGTCCAATTCTTCAATTATTATAAAATGTGACCTGGTTCTAAGTGGATCATTCAAGCTCCCAATTACATTGTCCAAGGGATGATCTTTAATAATTCTAACGTCAGTAATGTCAATACCTTCACCGGTAGCCGGAGCCCTTGAATTGCTTGATTCTCCCAAGTCATAATTTTCTCTTGTCTCCTCTTGTGGAGGATCATGTTTTTCCTTTGTGTTCAAGAACTCCCCATTGTCATCTTCCCTGTAAGGCTTGTCATTGTTAGATTCATCATTGAATTCATCAGAAGTAACATGGGGTGATTCTTCCACAACTTGATTCTTGATATTGTAAATTCTATAGGCCCTAGATCGATCCGAATAACCAAGAAATATACCTTCATCGCTCTTGGGCTCGAACTTATCCAATTCTTTTTTATCATTGTTATAGATGAAGCATTTAGATCCGAACACTTTTATGTGTGAGAGAGAAGACTTTTTATCTTTAAGTAACTCATAAGGAGTCTTTTTGGTGAATGGCCTTACCATGGAGCGGTTGATGATGTAACGTGCTGTATTTACCGCTTTGGCCTAAAATCTCCTTGGGAGTTGTTGTTCAACAAGCATTGTTCTAGCCATCTCTTTGAGTATTCGATTTCTCCTCTTAACTACCCCATTTTGTTCAGGGGTCCTTGGTGACGAAAACCTGTGAGATATACCTTCAGCCCTACAAAAAGTATAAAATTCAGCATTGTCGAATTTACCACCATGATCTGATTGAATCTTGGAGATTTTGAACTCACCATCTTGCTTTATCTTCATGTAGAGTGCCTGAAACTCATCAAAAGTATCATTCTTGTGTGCAAGAAAGAACACCCACGTGAACCTATAAAAATCATCCACTAGCACATAGCCATATCTTCTACCACTTAAGCTAGCAGTTCTTATTGGCCCAAACAAGTCCATGTGTATTAGTTCAAGTGGTTTAGATGATAAATTTTTAGTTCTAGTTTTGAATGATTTTCTTGTTTGTTTCCTTAAGGTGCATGCATCATAAATTTTATTATCTTGTTTAAAGGAAAGTTCAGGCAGCCCTTTCACCATTGAATGTTTCATAAGTTTATACAAGACATTGTAGCTAGCATGTCCTAGTCTACAATGCCATAACCATGCAAGTTCAGATTTTGGTGCAGCAAGATAGAGATTCAAATGAGCTGGATCATCTAAGTCAATCATATATACATTGTTGACTCTCTTACCAGAAAACTTGATTTTATCAGATTTTGGTTCCAGAATTTTACATTCATGAGAGTCAAATATCACTCTATGTCCCTTGTCTCATAATTGACTTATGCTCAACAAATTGTATTCTAATCCATCAACTAATAAAACATTCTCAATTGAATTGGAGGGATTCTTACATACTTTACCTGAATCGATGATTTTTCCTTTATTGTTCCATCCAAAGGTGACATGCCCAGCTTCATTTTCCACCAAAAGATAGAATTTTGTTCTGCCCCCCGTCATATATCTTGAACAGCCGCTATCAAGGTACCATATGTTGTGTATGGCTGCAAGACATTCCTGCAAGACAAATTAATCAAGACTTTTTGGAACCCAACCAAATTTGGGTCCCATCAAGCCATTCATCTCTTCAACACATGATACCATAGACTTAGGAATCTAAATTTTCTTCTCATTTTTGATTTCCTTTCTTGCTAAAGAATTGTTATTCTTATTTTCCACCTTCACATTCTTCTTTTATTTTTCAGCCTTTGATCTATGGTGGATGTTTGAAAAAGATTATTTTTGGTTCCAATTATTTGTTTTTGATTGATAGAATGTGTTATGGTTCATAGGGAAATAAGTTTGACCAGGTCTGTGTGTGTATGAATCATAACTGCCCCAGAAGTAGGACCGTGTCGACCTGTGAGGGTGTGTGTGTCGACCTCTCCCCTGTTCTTCCCATTCATAACGGAATCTGTTTTGTGGAAGTGTCGACCTCCTGTAACTTGTGCGTCGACCTCTCCCCTATTCTACCCATTTATAACAGTTTCTGTTTGGTGGGAGTGTCGACCTCCTGTAACTTGAGTGTTGACCTGTTGGGGCGTTTCTAGCAGCCTGACTCGGTGATGACTAAGAATGCGTCGACCTTGGCTGAGGATAGTGTTGACCTGACTAGAATTTTTAAGCATTTTTCTTAGGGATTCCAGGGTTTTTCTTCAGGGGCTCTTCCATTTTTTCTTTTCCTTTATTGTTTGATTTTCCTTGACTTTGGATGGGTTTTGTGTTTGAGGAAGAAGCATCTGAAGAAGAAACAAAGGTGATAGTTTTCATGCCAATCTCTTTCTTTTTGGTGGGATTGTATCCCAACCCTTCTTTGTTAAAGTTCATTCTTGTTCCTAACAAAGCATCTAAGTTCTCTTTTCCATCCACAAACTTCTCCAGTTATTTTTGTTTATCTTCCAATTCCTTTTGGAGCTTTTCAACATTTTCTTGAAGTTTGGCATTGACTTCCTTGACAGCTTCATATTTTTCATTTGTTATTTTTATGTCACTTTCAAATTTTTGCATCTTTAATTTTGCATCATCAATCTCATCTCTTAAGCTCTTATTTTCAGCTTCTAGGTCTTTCAATTCACTCCTTCCATATTCCAGATTTTCAACCAATTTCTTCAAATTTAGAATTCCAGATTCTAGTGATGCATTCTTTTCACTTAAAGGGTGATCATGCACGACATTGTTGATTTTCTTTTTCAAAGCTTTATTCTCCTTTTTGTACATGTGATATTTATCCATCAACTCAGAATAAGCCTCTTCCCAGTCACTAGTTGAAAAATGATCAAAGGGAGAGTGTACCTCTGATTCTTCATGTCCCTTAGCCATGAGGCAGAAATCTGCCTTTTCTTCTTTCGTGGAGCTTGTTTCATCATCTTCTTCTTCTTCATCACTCCAAGTAGATACCATAGCCTTGTTCTTCTTTCCTTTCCATTTGGGTGATGATTTCTTCATTTATTCAGGGCATTTAGATTTTACATGCCCAAGCTTCCTGCAAGAATATCACACAATCTTATCAGATTTCTTTACATTTTCATATTTTGATCTGAATGATTTCCTTACCTGGGGCCTCCCTTTTCTGAGGCCTTTATCTTCTTTTCTTAGAAATCTTCTGAACTTCCGGGTGAGCATAGCTACTTCATCCTCATCTTCATTGCTAGTGGATGACGCACCTTCCTCGGACGTTCCTCGATTGCTAGGTCCAGCTTTGAGAGTTAGATGCTTTTTCTTGCTTACCTCTACTTCCTTGTTCTTGAGATTTATCTCATAGGTCATGAGGGACCCTATGAGTTCTTCTACCTTGGTGGTTGACAAATTTCTGGATTCTTCAACTACAGTGGCTTTGGTATGCCAAGCTGAGGTTAGTGATCGAAGAATTTTTCTTACTATTTCCTGCTCAGAATAACTCTTTCCTAAATCAATTAGACTATTAGTGAGCTGAGTTAAACGAGCGCACATATCTGAAATGGATTCATCAGGCTTCATTTTAAACATTTCATATTCTAAAATCAACATGTTGGCTTTGGTCTCACGTACCTGAGATGTGCCTTCGTATATTACCTCTAAACGGTCCCACGTCTCTTTGGCTGTAGCACATGCTGATACTCTTGAGAACTTCACAGGATGGAGAGAACACTGCATTATGTGCTTAGCACTCTAGTTGACTGTGGATCTCCTTATCTGCGTCTGTGACCAAGTGTCCTCATCTTCTGGAAGCTCATAGGGACCTTTGCTAACAACTCGCCAGAGCTTATAGTCTTGAGCGCGGATGAACACATGCATACGATTTTTCCAATATGGGTAGTTAGTTCTAGTAAACAAAGGTGGTCTCTTAATAGAATGTCCTTTGGGCATGAGTCCCTTGGACGCCATTCCGCCATTTCTCTCAAGGTCGTTGGATCCCATCATGAGAGATTGGCTCTGATACCACATGTAGTGTGGGAATGACTGATCTAGAGGGGAGGGGTGAATAGATCTGCCCCTATTTTCTAGAAATAAAAGCAACCGCAGCGGAATAGAAAGAACTACTTGAGAATGTAAGGAGTACACACAAACGATGCAAGAGTGTAGATAGATAACGTGCCTAGACAAGCATCTAGCGAAGAGTAATCATACATGCAAACCACAGGGACAATGCTTTTTAAGGTGATTCGAGCTTTCTCCAAAGTCCTACGTCCACCCCTCACTTAAACCAAGTGAGGCTTCCATAGTGCAACTGCACAACCCGTTGATTACACACCTTTACAACCCGCTGCCTTATAGACTGCAGAGATACTATCCTCTCTCAAGGAACCGCTGTGTCACGCCCCGACGCGGAATATCGGGACGTACAGTCAGAAACAAGCTGGCAAGAGAGAGAACTAAACTAAATATATACAAGTGCTAAGAAATGGAAATAACTTATTGACCATTAAACAAAACATAACTGGTACAACAATCCTCAAATCAACTCAATACAACTGGGATAACAAACTCTAAACCACAATAACATAGCTGAAGCACAACACACTCTAAACATAACTAACTGATACACTCAAAACATCACTCCTGCCCTTCCCCATCGGTAAGTGCGTCACCTGAAAAGCCTGGAAAGGGGGGGAAAACAACAACTATGAGCTGACGCTCAGTAGGAAATAACAGATAGGTATAAGTGATTAGCAGTTTAATTACATTTTTAAAATATCATGCTACAAAAGATAATGCAATAAAAGGATAATGATGATATAATGAAACAAAATTTAAAGATCTTGCAAGGTCAAGAAATATAAAGGAACAGAATAGCAATACTTAAGAGGAATAACAAAGACAAGAATTTACTGCAGAAGGTAACGATAAAGAGTTGGCCATATCGAGACAATTCAAGTTATGTCAAGCACGTATGTAATTTCATTTCCACGTCCAAGTAACAGCAAGTAAAGTAACAACAAGTAGAGTATAGAACAGTGAAGAGTGGAAAGTGAAAAGTAGTAGAGAGTAGTGGAGAGTAGTGGACAGTCCTAGATTTAACTCATGTCATAGTACTGGTGCCAAATATCACACCTAGTCAATCACCTCCCCTGGGGTACACGTAGTGTTCGGGCGCTCCTCCCAGGACTAGACCGAGCCCTTAATTGTTTGCCAGGTATTGATTTCTTTGGATCAAAGATCCCATGAATCTAGACTTCCACAATTTATGGCCAGAATTCCAAGGTTTCAACTATGTAGCAATAACAATTTCAAGTAGGAAGGAGATTCATTTCAGAATTTCAAGGTAAGCACAATCATCAAGAAGATTGAAAGCCAAGTCACAATAAGAGTTAATCGTGATGCGCTACTGTAGTGCAGCAGCTATCCAGCAAGCTAATCAACATATTAATCATAATTACCAAGTTAGTATGTCAAAGATTATCCATTATCATTTGCATTAAGCATAAGCCAAAAGAAGATTCAAGATGATAAGGTAAAGAACAAGCTCACAGGAATGAAGTAGCATGCATTAATCAGAAATTTAGTTACACCATTAACCACTAATTATGTGAGTTTCTATTTAACCAATGTATGCGTTGAAATGAAGATGGTAAACGGCATGTTTTTACACTATGTTTGCAAGTAGGAACCAATGTAAATTGAAATCATAAGGTTTCCAGAATAGGTCACTGGTTCTTCAACAGTATAGTTTTCAATTGGTCTATGTTCAATGGGTCGATCCCCTAATGATCCGGATCGATCCTTGGGTCAAAAAATGACAAAAAATCGGGTTTCTGGTACATGGGTCGACCCCTGTAAGAATGGGGTCTGCCTGCTGGATGGGTCGACCCTTGGGGTCGACCCCCCACAATTTCTGAAGATGGGTCGACCCCAGGGGTCGACCCCCCACACTTTCTGCAGATGGGTCGACCCCAGGGGTCGACCCCTTGCAGGGACAGGATGGGTCGACCCCTGGGGTCGACCCTCGGGCCTGCCAGAATACCCAGAAAATGGGTCGACCCCAGGGGTCGACCCCTGCAAGAACAGAAACGGCCTTTGCTCCGAAAAACGCATAAACTCACCCAATTAAGGTCCAATTGAGTTGGGATCATAACCACATGATCTAGGGTGATTAATATACATACTAGGGTCATTAAACAAGCGATTTGAAACACTAATTCCATCAGAAATCAATTAAATCTTAACCTATTCTATGAAGAACACATGAAGACCTAATTCGTGACATGCTGTTACTAAATCTTAAAATTCTCCCAACATACATAACGAAATTTGGGGCTTTTGGTGTCAAAAGAAAGCTAACTTGATGTTGAATCCAACCATGTATTATAAGCTATATGTGGATCAAGTTATCTAACTCTAATCAGCCCGAAATCAAGCTCTAACTCAAAGGGTCACAAAATAAATCAAGTTCTAGACATGCTCTCACTAAAAATCGAAATTCTCCAAGCATGCTCAATTAAAATTGGGGCTTTCTACGTTAAATGAAAGCTAACAACATGCTGATTACATCATATAAGTTAATTAGAGTTTGGCCTGTTAAACCTACCTCCAATTGAAGAGAGAACTCGAAACCCTAGAATGAAGAATAGCTTAACAGCACCTTAGAAAACCCACGATATCTCCTTAGATACCTGATAAAATTGGGGCTTTCAGTCCCATTGGATAGATCTCGTCGAGAGGAACAATTTTCTATATTCATGTTCGAATTTTGGTTGAGAATTCCTACCTCAATTGAAGAAACCAAGAAGGAAGAAGGAAGCCGACGGCCTGCCAACACACCTTCACAAATCGAGCAAGAACTTCCTAGATCTGAAACTTCAGCGAACCCCATAGCCACCAAATGAAAGTAGACTTGAAGAGCTACGTTTCTATAGGTCATGGAGCTTCTGGAGCCTTCGGAGTAGGGAGTATTCGGTGCTGCAAGTTACGTGTTTAGAAACGGCGCCGGAATCCTTGACTCGACCAAAGCTATGTCGGCAGCACGTTTTAGGGCTAGGTTTACCTCAAATTGATTGAGGGTAAATGTTCCTTACATTGTGGCCTTCCATTTGCCACTGATTTGAGATCATTTGGTTACGTATTAAGGTCGAATTTCACGTTTTAATCCAAGGTTAGGTAAGGGTCAAAAAGTATGTACTTTGGGCTTAAACTCTAAATAGATCTAACCACGGATTTATAATGGCTTAATGCCAGAAGGTAAAGTTGTTATCTACATCGACCTTAACCTGTTTACTATTTTTATGGATTTTTATAAGGTAGTCGGATTTTCACTTATACTATTTCTAACGAATTAAATATTACTAAATCCGAAATTCAATTATTAGTTCAATAAAAATTCAATTCTTAATTAATAAAAGCTTAATAAATATATTGGGCTCAATTAAATAATTCGGAGTCTTACACGCTGTCACATAGCTTGATGGCACACATGTCGGATCACAGATCCAAGTACACAAGTTTGATCTGTCTTCCTACTATCACCGGTAGGGACGATTCAAATTTCAACAAGAACAAGAACAAAACAGAGAAATGGTAATGAAGAACTTCAGACAAGAAGAATGAAACTCAATGCCAAATGCAAATGTCCTTATCTGGAAACTAGAGGGCTTGGTTTGATGCTTTCAGATTCGTTGCATCAGTGATGGTAGCTTCTCTTTGCAGGACAACGAACAGGTGGAAGAGGAGCTTGTGGCTTTTCTTCAGATCTTCACAGAGATGGCGCCCAATTCTTCTTTTTCCAGAGGCGCCGATTTCTCTAGCAGCACTAGCAGCAACTCCTTCTCCTTCTGGCAGCCACAACAGCAGCCACACCTCTCTACCTTTAGCTGGTTCTCTCTCTGGTTCTTGTTGGCACACTTGCAGCCCTCTTCAAGCATGGAGGTACGTGTCCCATTTTGATTTTCCAAGAGAGAAAACTTTCCTCCAAAAATCTGTCCACTGATTGGTCCAGCATAGGTAGAAAAATATGGTTTCAGACTTGATTTCTTTTGATTGGCACAGAGGTGATATAGAATAAGACTTCTCTTTAGCTTCAGATCTGAGCATTTAATGATCCACATGGAAGAGATCTTGCAGTCTGCTTCCTCATTGGCTCAGGTCAATTCTCTGCTTTGTGTACCTTTCTAGGACCATATCCCATTGGTTGCCTGCAGAAAGTGGTGTGTCATGATAAGAGACATTTCCCAGATTTGGACTCTGACACAACTGCCTCCAAAAAGTTGTTCAGGTATGGTGATGATGGTTGAGACACATGTCTGACCTTGAACCTTCTTCCAGGCCTCGAAATTCATATTTTTGGAGGTTTGCGATTCATATTTTTATTCCCTGGATGACCTAACGTGTTTGATAGAAAATAACTTAAAGTGCTTCTGGGAGAACCATGAGGTCGACCTGCTGTAACTGTGGTGTCGACACTACTTTACAAATTCCTATCTTCAACGCTTTCTGGAAGCACCATGGTGTCGACCTACTGTAACTGTAGTGTCGACACTACTTTATAAAATTCAGTCTTCAACGATTTCTGGAAGCTCCATGGTGTCGACCTGCTGTAACTGTAGTGTCGACACTACTTTATAAAATCTATCTTCAACGCTTTCTGGAAGCACTATGGTGTCGACCTGTCTTAAGAAAACTGCCAATATGACAGTTAAGCTGTGAGGTCGATGTAGTGGCTCCATAAGGTCGACATTTCTTCTTCACTTTTCATGTTTTCAGCCTGGCCACCTATTTTTCATCATCTGTCTTGATTTTTGTGCAACCAATTGCCTCGATTTCTGTGCACTTGATTTCTTTCAATCTTTGCTGGCACATATTGTGAGTCTTAGATTCATTTGAGCCTTTTACTTGATCTGCAATGAGAATATCAAAGTATCATTAGAAAGTCAATGACTCATGGTGTTAGACAGCATCAAAACCTCATAATGTCAATGACTTATGGTGTTAGACATCATCAAAACTTCAGAGACACAACATGTTGCAAGGTCAGGGTTTGAGGATTTGTTCCTCAAGGTCAAGCCGTTTGGCAACGGTTTGTAGTGGAGTGTTCTCCGCGTTCTTGCTTTGTGCAAGGGAGGCCTCACTTGGTTGAGTGAGGGGTGGACGTAGGTCTGTAAGGAGCAGACTGAACCACCTTAAAATCCTGTGTGCAATGTGTTATCTTTGGTGTGATTGTTCCTTATCCTCTATCACCCGTTCACAGGTTCATTTGTTCATGGAGGTAGCTACTTAATAAGTTCTACTCAATACTTGTCTGTCTAGAAGTATTGTTACAACATTCTTATTGTTGGCATCATTAGTTCAGATTGGTATTAAGTTTGTTAATTTCAAATTAGATTTAAATTGGGGTAGTTTTGCAGTAAGATCTATTCACCCCCCTCTAGATCTACTTGTGCACCCAACATGTGAGTCGTGGGCTAACGTCTCCCCACGATAGTGGGGAGTTTCCCATTGTGCGCCCACTCATCTGGGCCGCGCGGCCTTCAGGTGAGTCTTACAACATTCTAGACGCGTGCTCGCCCTCACTAGAGTAGAGGTCGGCGATGGCGGGAGTAACGTTCAGGAGTAACGCTCGGTTGCCGGAGAGTCATCCGGTGCTTGAGATGCCCGGGTCGATGCCCCTTGTGAGCTGGCCAATCCTTTGTCCATCTTTATTGGGTCACCTGGTGCGGGCCACTAACTATCGGGACGCCTACTCCGCACCGGATGGGTCTTGGGCCGATGCAGGCCCGACGTTAATGGGTCGCATGTGGGTCAAGTTGATTTTACCATCCTCACTAGGACTCTTAGACGCCGAGCACTTTCAGGGTCTGAGAGGCAGTCCCAGTGGGTCCACCAAGGGGAAGTTTCTAGGAGGATCTCCTCGTATCATTTGGGTATGTGGGCCCTGCCACCTACCAGGCTTCTTGGTGCGTAAGGCAACTTCTGTCGAAATGTCAGGTGGCGTCGCTGTCATCATGGTGCAGCCGTTTTTTGTCTGGGAAAGCGGGCACGAATGGTCGCATGGGTTCTGCGGTAGACCTTGGCTTTGGTGAGTGCCTTCTCCCCTCGTATCGCCTCGAAGCGATCGTTCCACCTTCGGAAGCCTATATGATGGGGACATCACCTGCAGTTCCCTCTGACTCGGATCGTCGCTTCCCCCCGGAGACGTGTAGACACGGCCGTCACCATGTTTTGAGTCATATTATGTATTTTTTCTACTTTTATTTGAGTCATATCTATGTATTTTTCCATCTTATTTGAGTCTTGTCTCTAAGTTTGTTGGTCATTTACCTATGTATTGAGTGATTAGACCTTTGGTTTACTCCCTTGGATAGAAAGAGACGTTTTGTGAAAAGCCAAGAGCATTAAGGTCATGTAAAAAGTTGGGCTCCTATAAATAGGACCCCTTGGGCTCATGAAAGAACTAATGAGCATTTGAATTTTTTGAGAAAAAAAACACTCTTGAATGTGTTCCTTCTTGGTGAGAAGCCAAGCCTTGGGTGAGAAGCCCATTAGGGGTGAGAAGCCCATCCTATCCCCCCCTCTCTCCCCTCCTCAAACCTGTGCCCCCCCTCTCTCTAAAACATGCGCCCCTCTCTCTCTTCCTCTCCTCCGCATCACCTTCCACATCAGCCTAGCTTGCCACCTCACTCGCCACGTCATCGTGACTCCTCAAATCCATCGGCACCCATTCAAATCTCTCATTAACACCCACAGCCCCCTAGGCAACCTTCTAGCCCCGAACACTCCTCTTCCACTCCTGTGGGAGATGAGATTTTTATTAGATTATTTTTTTTGATATTTATTTATTTATTTTGCTTGTTTATTTGGTTTATTAATTAGGCGTTCCAGTCACCGAAGTGACGATTTATTATGCGCTCATCTGACTAACCAGATAATTATGGGTGATCGTGTCGGGACCCAAAACCCGTCGTACCATAAAGGCTACAACGTTAATTACGCCTCTCCGAAAGAGAGACAACCCTTGATTAATCGTCAAAAATAAAGACCATGGGGCCCATATAACTAAAGATGCAACTGCATGCAAGCACACAATAGGGTAGTACTTATTTATTAAATCGACTCCCGGTACGAGGCGGAGAACCTAGGTCCGAGGATCATCATCACGCATAGTGATAGCTTTCGGTCGGGCGTAACCCGGCTTTCCGCAAATCACCATTTAATATACCAGAGAATCGGATCATGCAAGCATGCAAGATACCAGTATTCAATATTATTGTTTATTATTTGTTTGATCATTTATTTATAACTTCGAGAGAGATTTCGGCAGCGCCATCATGCTCCGAGGGGCATCGAGGCCTTCTCACTTTGAAACTGTGCAAAGCATTACGGTGCACACATATAGACCCATAAGGTGAGTCGAGTATGACCGTATTCGGGCAAGCACATATTATTGGGGCAATGTATGCCGGGGTGCGGCAAATTTGATGTTCAAGAACCGAGGGAACGCGGTTGAAACCCGATCAGAACAAATCAGATTCAGTGAGTTATTGGCTCGTGACAGAGTCGTGCTTTGGCTACAGTAAGGGGGGGATCCCGAGATCAAGGCACAATTTGTCGGAGCGTCATTAATATCCCATACCCGGGGTCTAGGGAAGGTGAAGGCTCCGGAGTAAGCACAGACATGCTCATAATTCTTTATTTATTCTTGTTATTATTTTAGATGTATGATTGTCTTTGTTCTCATTTTTATTTATGCCCTCCCCTTTTCATTACTCACTTATGATTTATTTATTCTTTATTTGTTTTATATCTTTTTATATTGGATGTATGCACACTTTTAATTTTTCTTTTTTGACAATTATTCATTTGTCTATCTTTTTGTTTGTTTGTCACTTTTATTTTGTTTATTGTCATTTATTCAACCATTATTTCTTCATTGTGTTTTTTTTATTTCTCACTTTCACTTTCTTCTTTTTTATCCTTTCTTCTTTATTATTTGTTTATTTTTATTTTAAACCATTTCTTTATTTCCGCATCTTCGAATGAGGATGTTTTGTTCATTTTTTGTTTCCCCTTTTTATAGATATACACACATATATGGCATGGGGAGGGTGGACGTATGTGCATGCGCATTTGTTATAATATAATTACATGTGTTAAACATGAGTGGCTTAGTATGTTAGTTAGTGAGTGTTGTACGTTAGAATACACGAGAGTGCATGGGTTGTGTTTAATGTGCACTTAGTGTTAGAGGGGGTGTGCATGTGTTACGTACGTGATGTATATGTGTTGATTCTGCTTTGACTTTCTTTTTTCTTTTTAACATTGATGCACATATCGTAAGTGTAACATGCCACAAAGTGTGCGCATGAGTATTAGTGTGCGTGAGTGTATTGCTTTCGTTGTTTATTTTATGATCAGGAATGGACGGTGCCGAAAGAGTAATGGCGCCGGTTGAGCTTGGCGCCGATGGAGGAACGGGGGGTTTGTGTTTTATATATAAATACAACAAATGGGGGATTTGGCAGGTGGTAAAACGGCGCGGCGTGAAAATAAGGGGTCTGGACGCGGGAATAAAAAGAAAAGGGGGTCGGCGCGGCGGGTAATCGGCGTGTTTTTGGTGCCGAGGAGCCACGGCGCCGAGGGGAGCCCCCCGTCGATTTGTTTAGCATTTTTTTTACCTATTACTATTGAATTTATTTATTTCAATTTTTTTTATTTATCTGTTTATTTGTTTGTTTTCATTTTTTTATTATTTATTATTATTATTATTATTATTATTATTATTTATTTTGTTCATTTTTGTTTGTTTTATTATTATTATTATTATTTTATTTTTGTTAACAGTTCGACAACTACTCTGTGTGTCTGGTAAAAATCCGGTAGCATCTCCCCTGTACGCGGAGGGTTGATGGGGTATATAGGAAACCGTCCACGGAGAGCCGAGACGAAATCCGTAATAGAGATGGGCGTAGCCCGGGATCCAGAAGGATCGTAATCCGACGGGACGGTGTCCACTCATCGTGGTATTTGTTAATATCCCCTTGAAGTGGCCATGAGAGAACATGCTGTGGCAGAGCTCCATAGACTAGTAGGGTGACATAATGTAGGGGGGTTAACCTCGTTAATTTAGCTCCCATAGGCTTGAGTGAAAGGGCATTGCCCCTCCCCGGGATAATATGGGTTTCAATCTGAGGATGGCGAGGTTCGGAGTACCGAGATAGATGGCCAGATGCCTTAATAGCTATGAGAGGGCTACAAGATTTCAAGTGTATAATGCCTCGGCACACCTGATACTTGGCGCGAGTGTAAGAGGATGGATATTCAGCGCAGAAGGGAGATGACGGGCCTCGGTGCGACTAGGGGAGGGTCGGTCGGCACGGGGGCATCTCGGCGCGCCTGCCACTCGGCGCAAGACTCGCGCCGAGAGGGTGCCGTGCCGGGAGGGAATGGGCACCGACAGGGAAGGTTGGTTTGAGGATTTGGGGGTTTTTAAGCTGTGGATTTGGAGGGGTTCGAGACTTTGAATTTTAGGGGCTTTCTTGAAGCTTGGGATTTCTGAGAGTTTGTGAGGCTTTATCTAAGGGGTTTAAGAAGGCCGGAAGGTGCTGAAGGCTGGTTTGAAGTCTATCATCCCGGGGGAGTGGGGGGATTTCACAAAGAGGTATCATTAGGAGCCATCTATGATTGAGTGAACTGAAAGCCACGAGATAAACTATCTCGGGCACCTATCACATATCATCAATGGATTTGGCAACTCATTAAATTCTGCTAATCGTAGTGAAACTCGGTAAGTTTAAACCCCTTTGCTATCGCATCTCTCTCGTGGATGTCACAGACAAGCAGGATAACAATCTCTGCTGTCTCTGTTAGGAGATGGCGACCATGCAGTTAACATTGAGGGTCGGACGAGGAGAGGAAAAACATAAGCAGATTTCGGATGGAACAAAAGAGCACACAGACACCTTAAACTGAATATAACATGCACTGATATAAAGGCACTGGAACCCCACAGGAAGACATCATCAAAGAGAAGAAGATGACTCAACGTGCATCTTTTATGATCTATTTTCATTCATTGTTGAATAATACATCTCTAAAAAAGGTATAGCAACTCACGGTTACATCTTCCGTGGACACAAAAGCAGGATAGAAACAACGAATCAGGAATACAAAACAGGGGGAGGGGAAGAATGTAGCCCCGCCGGGGCACTTATCGATGGCAGCACACACCCACCTTCAACGGGTAGCGGAGATGATCCCTCGATGTCTCTTCTCTCAACAACTCCTACCCCTGGCTTGACAGGCTCTCTTTGTAGACACGCCATTCCTGACGTCTCCTGAGAAAGTCTCATATTACTATACAACGCCCCGCGACGGCTTACGCGTTTTGAATCACTTGAGTGCTTCCTTTTCTTGAGTCTTCTTCTGCCCTTTTCGGCATCCGGAATCGTCTCGTCACGGCATTCGGACGGCATCAACATCAGTCAGACGTATCAGAGGTTCTGGAACCAAGAAGGGTATCTGCCGGGCAGCCGCCAACACGTTGTCCGAGGACCTGGGTGGGTCTTTATGGGGGCGTCCAGGCCCCTGGACGCCCCCAATCTTTTAATTTATTTTATTTTTATTTTTCAAGGTCCAAAACTAAATAAATAATAATAAATTAATGGAGGCGTCCAGGCCTCTGGACGCCTCCATAAAAATAAATATAAAAAATATAAAATGCCCGTTGGCATAAAAGACAAAAAATAAATAAAAAATACATATTAATGGAGGCGTCCAGGCCCCTGGACGCCTCCATAAAAACAAATAAAAAAATCAAAATGCCAGCCCTGGTATAAAAGACAATAGAAAAATAAAAAATAATATAATTTTGGAGGCGTCCAGGCCACTGGACGCCTCCATCAAAACCCTCACGTGCGCCGGCCACCGAACGACGGTTTGTCGCGTGTGAAAAAATCTAAATTTTAGAGACGTCCAGTCTGCTGGACGCGCCCATTTCTGAATCACGAGGGGCCGCTCACAAAACCACGCGTTGTGCCAAACCGCGTGCGGCCGTCGTCGATTTTCGGTGGACCTGTTTGAGGCGTCCGGGACCCTGGACGCCTCCACAAAAATATTCCAAAAAAAATAAATAAAAATAGAATAAAATATTATTTCGGCCCTGATGGAGGTGTCCAGGGTCCTGGATGCCTCCACCCTCCGGAGCCCTATAAATAGAGGCCCACCCCCTCAGTTCTAGGGGAGCTTGAAGTGATCCGATAGGCTGCCGGAGCCCAGAGGCTACGGAGTCATTTTCTAACCCGTGGGTTCTTTTGTAGGTGGAGGTTCTGCCGGCTTCTCGGGTGCTCACGCTCGCGAGAGGAAGGTCGTCTTCATCCACCGCGCTTCCACGTCGTCCCCACGCTGCCGGAGCTCCGCCGGATTTCACCCTCGGCTCATCCAATAAGCCTTTTCTTCCCCTTTTTCTTCGTAGTTCTTTTACATTCATCATCTCGCATCCTCTATCCCCCTTCATAAGGGCGCCTCTTCTTTTATACTTCTTGCATCCATCATCTCATTTTCCTCCTACTCGAGTCGAGAGGGGTTTAAAAGATAACACCAACCAGGTGTGTGTCTTGCCATCATTTCGTTATTTTTATCGCAAGGATTTGAATACTACACCTCCATCTTTCTAATCCACTTGTCATTTGTTTGTCGTTGTTTTGCAAGGGTAGCCGAGGAAAGCCCTCTCCGTCGGCCGGCCGGAGGGAGAGGAAGAAGCAACCCGCCATCTCCCGCTCTTGAGGTAGGCGCGATCACTTTCTTATTTTGGGGTCTTTCGGCCCCTGGCGATCACATCTTATTTTCGAGGCCGCGGCGAGTCACTTCCCCAATGGCCGTTTAAATTTCCGTTCTTATATTCTCTTTATACTCTGTTATATTCTGCTCATATTCTCGAGGCCGCGGCGAGTCACTTCCCCAATGGCCGTTTAAATTCCCGTTTTTATATGTTATATTCTTATCTATTCGTGTTCTCGAGGCCGCGGCGAGTCACTTCCCCAATGGCCGTTTAAATTCACGTTCTTATACGTTATATTCTTATCTGTTTGTGTTCTCGAGGCCGCGGCGAGTCACTTCCCCAATGGCCGTTTAAATTCCCGCTCTTTGTATTCTCTCTATATTCTGTCATCTTATTATCTGCTCATATTCTCGAGGCCGCGGCGAGTCACTTCCCCAATGGCCGTTTCAATTCTTGTTATTTAATTTTTGCACCATTCCCGTCCCCCCGAGGCCGCGGCGAGTCACTTCCCGCTATGGCCGTTTAAACCCCATATTTTGCTATATCACACTTGTCCCGCTCGCCCCGCCGGAGCAATCTCCCGTGGTGGCCCTTCTCTCTCTTCTCTTATTTCTGTGTTGCAGCAAACAAACACCAAAAGAAAGAAAAGAGGAGCCCGCGCGCGCTCCGCGTCCTCTCCGCTCTTCCCTGAACCGCGTGACGTCGCTCACAGATTGGCGATCACGGTGGGACCTCTACTGCTTCCTTCGGCTACCCTTGCAAGTTCGGCACCATCCGTGCCTCTCCACCTTCGCGCCCGCGCGCGCCCCCGTTGTGCTCACGGCAGCACCGTCAGTTTTGATTGGTTCTTTGTTTATTATATGTCTGTTATTTCTGTTGTTTTCCCACTCCATATATCTGTCAGCATTCCATTGCATACATCCATTCCTCTTTTCTATCCTTTTTTTCATTTTTTGAGGATCACCCTTTCCCGGTGAAGGAAGGACTCTCCGTTTGGGAATTCCTCTCAACGGACTAGAATCTCCTACACTGGGACCTCCGTAAGTCCCCGACATCGAAGAATCTCCTCTTCGTTCACTGGGCTGGTTGTACCATTGAAGTTCCCCGGAGTTAGTCATTTCATTCGTGGTGAGACGAGAGACCCTAGCTGACACGGCGGTGAAACAAAAACAAACTAGGGTCCCCATTTTGTGTGAACTTCGGATCTCGCTAAAAATACAAAAAAAATCATCAAAATCAAAACACAAAAAAGGGCGTAAAGGCATCCACTTGTTTGATAATCTCTGCTACCTACTTGCTAGTGTATGTTTTTGCGTTCTGGGAAAACTGTGAGCATGTCTCACGAGTCTTTTGAGGAGAACCACCCTAGCCGTGGTTTGTCAGCCGACCCGCGAGTCTATGCTATGGACTCGGGTCCTTCTCATGACCCCTCGCATGAGGTGCAGGTTATTACCGGGGACACGTCCCCGCCACAGGATATCACTTCCTTACTGGGCGTCCTCGCCAACACGGAGCTTACCTCTGAACAGCTCGGGCCTTCCAGGCCATTCTAAAAGGGAAATCTGTTTCCCCCACGCCCCAGGAGTCAACTCCGGCCATCGCACCTCTCCAAGAGTCCGTGCAGGCCATTCCATCTCCCTCATTGGCGCAAGCCATCCAGTCTCCCTCGCTTCAAGGACAAGCGAGCCAACAACCACCCTCATTCCAGTTCCCATCACAATCTCAAACTCCCGTTGTTCCCCAGACACCGCTTCAGCCGGGGCCAACTGTCGGCGGTCCGACAGCTCCCTCTCATTCTGGGTTCCCCCCTCAAGTCTCCGGGAGACAGTTTCTCCCCCAGTGGCAAGTGCCACCTTCACCCCCAGAGGAGCTCGCCCAATCGCTCCTCAATAGGTTCAACCGCATGGACGAGCAGTTTCAAAATCTGAGAAGGATGGTGGACGTGAAAGCCACCCCGGAGGTTGCTTTGCCAATCCTTCCCGTCATTCATCTTCCTCCCTCCGAAATGCCCACGTACCGCAGATACAATGGTACCGGCAACCCCTTCATTCATCTCAAGGATTTCATGTATGAGTCCTCTTACTGGCAAAACGATCAGAGGTCCCTGGCATACCTCTTTCGGAGATCATTGGATGGTCCCGCGCTTGAGTGGTTCTATTCTCTGGAGCCCCGCGAGGCCGAGAATTTTGAAATAGTCCAGAGAAGGTTCTTGCAGAAATATAGGGATAGGGTCGGTCCCTCACTCTCCATTACCGACCTAGTGGCCGAAAAGATGAAACCCGACGAGGATTTTGTCCGATATGCTGATAGATGGAGGTCTCTGGCGGAAAGAATAAGGGATACCCTCTCCGAGCCCGAACAAGTGAAGATGATTGTGTCTAATGCAACCCCACAGTTCAGACATGTCCTGGCCATGAATAAACTTACTACAATGGAGGAACTCTATGAAAGGGCCCGATACATCCAAACCCAGCTAAAAGACTCCCCCATCATGAACATGTTTGAGTCGCCGAAGCCCAAAGTGGTCAGAAAGACAGGCGCTGGTGTCCCGGGCGGAGCCACAGAAGGGGTCGTGACAAATGAGCAAGTCAGTGCGGTCAACAATGCCAACTATGCAGTCAACCCAAGGCCTCCACAAATGCCCCGACTTCCCCTTCAACCGGGTCCTTTCCCTCTTCGTCCTCCACCCCAAAATAATCCACCCCAGGATAATATGCCTCCATTACGCCAACCCCAGCAACAACAACCACAACCTCAGCAACAACAACCACCGCTTCAGTACAACCAAGTTCCACCCCCGGGGAACTATGGTCCCCAACAGCAACAAAGGAGGCCGCTCGGTCCCAAGAGAGCCTACTATCCACCATTGCCGGAAACCTTAGCAGACATTTTTAATGCCCTCATGGCATCAAACCAACTCGCCCTACCCAGAGAAAGGCCCGCGTGGCCCCCCAATGTTGATACCTCCAAATACTGCGTCTACCACAGGCAGCCGGGACACACAGTAGATTACTGCTTCCATTTCAAAGATTACATCCATGATATGAATGATGAACATCAAATAGATTGGGATGAGATGAGACGGTACGTCGCGGCTCTCAAGGCTAGGAGACCTCCTCAGAGGCCACAGCAGCAGTTACAACAGCAGCAGCAGCAGCAACCACAACAACAACAACAGCCTCAGCAGGCCCCACAACAACAGCCCGACATGGGAATAATCCAGAATCCATTACCGGAGCACCAACAGCCCAATCATCAGGTTAACCCCATCTCCTCCTTCCCGGAAGTCGGGAGAGAGCAGGTGTGGCACCAGGAAAGTACCTCCATTCTTTCTACCTCCAACCCTATCGTCATGCAACCCCCTCACCTTGCCCGGGTAGCACCTCTCTCTCATCAACCCGCGTCAGTATCACCTTCACCATTTCCACTACCATTACGCCCTCTCATCCGTACCCCGATCTCCTATCAACCGACACTCTCCACTACGCCTTCGCACCCTCTCATCTTCTCTCATTCCCCCACTTTACCATCCACCTCTACCACATTTACCCCTACGCCTTCTAAACCCCTTATCATCCGTCAACCATACATAACCCCGTCTTTCTCCACCACATCACCACTAATGCCTTCAAAACCACTCATCACCCACCATCCACCTCAAAACCCTTACCCGTTTCAAACCTTACCTCCACCTCCACCTTCCAAACCCCTTATCCTTCATAATCCGCGCGATATCCCCTCTACCTCCGCCATACCTCCACCTAACAAACCCCTCATCAGAATCCCTGCTCCCGTCATCACCCCTGCTTCATCAACCATTCCTCCACTACTACCCCTCAAACCCCTGTTAAAACCCACTGCTACCCCCACAGAGGTACAAAAGCCGCAGGCAATGGTGCTCCGGAGTGGAAGGATTTTCCACAGGGTTTTCCCCCACAACAGTCAGAATCCCGAGCAATCTCAGCCAGAGAAGGATGATGCAGAACAACCAGAAAGAGCTATCCCTGGAACACAGTATGATCTATTGAAACACTTGGACAAGACACCTGCCGGATCTCCATCCTAGAGCTACTTCAAAGATCCACATCCCACCAGGCGGCCTTGATGGAATATCTTCAAAAGGTCATGGTTAATGAAGACCTCCCCGTGGAGAAGATTTCGACCGTCCTGACCCCAACAGACACACAACCAGCCATCATGTTTCACAACTACGAGCTCGCTCCCAAGGAAGCTCGGAAATATGCACTGTGCATTTCAATAAAAATCAATGGGGTATCCATAAACCCGTGTCTTGTGGACACGGGTGCGTCCATAAATGTGATCTCCATGAGCACTCTTCAGTTGTGTGGGGTCAACGAGGAACAAATAAGACCTTCCTCGATCACGGTCACGGCTTATGACAATAGCAAAAGGCCGCCGCAGGGGATGATTATTCTGAAGGCAGAACTAGGCCCCATGTCAATTCCCACGGAATTCCATGTCCTCGACATGGACCCCACATTCAAGGCTATACTGGGTCGCCCTTACATCGAAGCCATGGACGCTGTGCCTTCCACCAACCATCAGTGCATGAAGTTTCCTTACAATGGGAGAATTATTAAAGTGGTCAGTACACCTGTCCTTCACACAGTGGATGCTATCAACACCTCTCTGCCTTCTGTTTGGCCGTCTCATCGGCCCATATTGTCACTGCTGGACGTACGTGATCCATCTCATGTTCCACTAGCACCAAAGGAGCCGGTCAGGGCAACCGCAACATCATGTCTCCCTTTTCACTCCAAAGGTTGGGAGATTATGAGGAACATCGGCTATCAACAGGGAAAAGGTCTGGGCGCACAATTACAGGGTATGCTCAAACCGCCAAAGGAAATTAGGCCGAACCGCAGGTTTGGCCTAGGCTTCAAAGGACCGTTCAAGGCAGATTGGAAGCCCCTCACGTGGACTCTATCAAACCACTTCAACAGAGGACCCGTTGTTCAGATGGGAGATCACCCACGAGAAGCATATGGGGGATCACATGCTGTATATTTGGCTGAAAAATGTCCGAGGATCACCAAAAGAGGCAAGATCAAAGATCCGGAATGCGAGTGGGACAAATGGTTCGACATACGGGACATTTCCGTTGCACTGGAAAGGATGTTCTCATCTCCGCAGCTTGAAGGACCACCATTGATCTCCGAAATACCAGAGAATATTACCACTCTTGCCAAGGTTCCAAACTATCCTCGTCCTCGCCAGAAGGACTCTGTCATCGACGGATCTTCATCCGTCCTCAACATTGCCGTCGACGGCTCATTAGCCGCCATCCTCTCCATCCACTCGTCTCAGCCTTTGCTGATATCTTCTTCCTGGGCCAGACAATTGTCTGATGATCTTCCCAGGTCCCCTTCTTTGCTTACATACCTACGCGGGCTTTTCAACCCGCGCCAGGTCTTCAACCATGATCTGCTCTATGAGCCTCACAATCCTCTAGCCATAACCCCTTTTCTCTCTCCTCCAATCTCTTTTCACTGCTTTGTCATTAAAAATGAAAACGAAAAAAAAACGTCAATTTTCAAACTCCCCAACAACACATCTTCGTTGAGGAAACCTCCTACATCTCCCACGGGTGCGTACCGCCTTGCGGACCACCCGTCCAAGGTCCGATGAGCGACCTTTTCTACCCCTCCTCTGAGGGGTCTTCTCCTGTACATTCTACACCATCCTCTTCGTCTTCCTCTTCTTCTGTAAATATTGTCAGTCAATCTAGGAATGATAGGCCAAGGGTAGTACCTAGGAAGAAATCCAAGGGTAGGCAGATCCCTCGTCGATTCCTTCTGGATTTGGCCGCCAGGTGTCAGGCCCTTCTTGTCATCCCCCAGTTGTTAGAAAATCCCATCCAGCTACCCGAAATAGAATGCGAGGGCGACTGTGCATCTGATGAAGGGTATGGAGTCTACGAGATCACGGATGAAGAATGCCCCACTGAAGATGAGGGTGAAGAATATGAGGATGCGGCGGGCGCATACGCTAGTGGAATGAGGAGATTCGACGAGCCGTCAACCGCCGTAGAAGAATCCACCAAAGAAGTCAACTTGGGAACTGAGGAAGACCCTAGGATCATCCTCATAAGTGACAACCTACCACCCTCTGAAGAAGAGGCATTAATTGAGGTTCTCAAGGAATATAAGGACACGTTTGCATGGAGCTACGAGGATATGCCGGGTCTGGATTCAACCTTGGTCGAACACCGTTTAACCCTAAAACCAGGGTCCATCTCGGTAAAACAAAGGTTAAGGCGTTTCCACCCTCAGATGGCTTTGAAAATGAAGAAGAGGTCGATAAGCTCCACAAAGCCAGGTTCATTAGAGTCGTTCTTTATCCTCAATGGGTGGCGAACATTGTCCCGGTCATGAAAAAGATGGGAAAGTCAGGATTTGCATCGACTTCCGGGACCTTAACCGCGCGTGTCCAAAGGATGATTTTCCCTTACCTCACATTGATGTGCTGATTGATAACACGGCAGGCTACGAAACCCTCTCTTTCATGGATGGATTTTCAGGATACAATCAAATTCGTTTGGCAGAAGAGGATCAGGAAAAGACGTCATTCACTACCCCTTGGGGAACATATTGTTACGTGGTCATGCCGTTTGGGTTAAAGAATGCTGGAGCTACTTACCAAAGAGCGATGATGGCCATATTTCATGACATGATGCACATATATCTGGAAGTGTATGTGGATGACTTATTGGTGAAATCAAGGACCAGGATGGAACATCCAGAAGTTTTGGCTAAGGTCTTGCAAAGGTCAAGAGAGTTCCAATTGAAAATGAACCCGAAAAAGTGTGTGTTTGGTGTGTCGTCGGGTAAATTGCTGGGGTTCATTGTGAGTAAAAGAGGGATCGAGATAGATCCCGACAAAGCTAAGGCCATCAGGGATATGCCGCCTCCCAAGAATTTGAGGGAAGTCCGAGGTTTAATCGGGAGGTTGCAGTTTATTCGTCGGTTTGTGTCCCAACATTCACAAAGGTGTAGACCTCTCTACGAGTTGACCAAGCCAGGAGTAGAATTCCACTGGAATTCTAAATGTCAGAAAGCTTTTGAAGGGTTGAAGGAATATCTGGCTAGTCCACCCGTTCTCATTCCACCCAAACCAGAAAAACCTCTGATCCTTTACGTCTCAGTCTTGGATGACTCCGTGGGAGCCGTCCTCGCACAAGCTGATGAAGAAGGCAAGGAACGGGCAACCTATTACTTGTCCAAACTTCTCAATCCCTGTGAGCAGAAGTACACCGTCATGGAGAAAACCTGTGCTGCCCTCGTTTGGGTAGTGCAGAAATTGAAACACTACTTCTTGGCTCATGAAGTCCACTTGATTGCTCGAATGAATCCTATCAAATTCCTTCTGGAGAAAGCCGTCCTTACGGATAGGCTAGCACGCTGGCAAAGTTTTCTCTCTCAGTTCGACATCACCTACATCCAG
The DNA here is from genome assembly GCA_022559845.1 of Amorphophallus konjac. Classification (NCBI taxonomy): domain Eukaryota; kingdom Viridiplantae; phylum Streptophyta; class Magnoliopsida; order Alismatales; family Araceae; genus Amorphophallus; species Amorphophallus konjac. The sequence goes on along the minus strand of JAHNEJ010000671.1, from coordinate 60,615 downwards.
CAAAAGGCGATTAAAGGCTATGCCATAGCCGAGCATCTCGCTCACCATCCTCTTCCCAAGTTCGATCCCGTCCAATCAGAGTTTCCAGATGAGGAACTAATGTCCATCAACCAATCAGATGAGCCAATGTGGACGCTATATTTTGATGGAGCTCTGAATTCTCAAGGGAGAGGAATCGGCATCGCCCTCCTGTCGCCTGAAGGTCTCACATTCCCGTTGGCATACCAGCTCAAATTCACCAGTTACCAACAATATAGCCGAATATGAAGCTCTTCTAGCTGGCCTAGAACTCGCCCATTCTTTTCGTATCACTGAGTTGCGAGTCGTAGGTGATAGTCAACTCATCCTTCGCCAGGTGCTCACTAAGTATCGCACTCGCGATCCCAAACTCAAGCCATACCAAGAACTCACTGCTGCCTTTGCCAAACTGTTCACAAAACTGATCTTTGTTCATGTCCCTCGTCATCAGAATATTCTCGCCGATGCCCTCGCCTCGTTGGCATCATCCATAAGGTTCCCTCTAGGAAGATGGTTTAAGTCCATTTCCATCTATAAACTTCACGCCCCTGCAATCGATGATGCTTCCTACGTAAATATCAAAGACAGGATAGCAAGGAAGATCCTGCAGGAAGATATCCTTGAAAAGAGGGAAATCATGTTGGCAGAGACCGAAGAAGAACTGGCTGATGAAGAGAAACCATGGTTCTATGAAATTGTCAAATACTACCAAGATCAGTCTTATCCTGAAGGGGCCACCGCAGAGGACAAGAAAGCCATAAGAAGGGTGGCTCAGAAATACACTTTGGTTGGAGGTCTACTCTATAGGAGGAGCCTTACTGGTATTCTGTTAAGATGTCTTGGTGACGATGAAGTTTGGAAATGTGTAGAAGAGACGCACTCGGGTGTGTGCGGTGGCCACGTGAATAGTCAGATGCTCGCCAAGAAGATCATTCGGCAAGGCTTTTATTGGCCCACTATGGAAGAGATTGTGCTGTCTATGTCCGTAGGTGTGTCAAGTGTCAACTTCACGCCGATAAAATCCATTCACCATCTTCCTCACTTCATCCAATATCCTCCCCATGGCCTTTCTCCATGTGGGCATTCGACATCATTGGTCCCCTAGGTGATCCCAATTCCCTCACCAAGCAGAAATCTTTCATCCTTACTGCGACGGAATACTTCACCAAATGGGCCGAAGCCGAAGCTTACGCGGAAATCAAGGCGTCAACAGTCTGCAAGTTCATCATGAAGAACATTCTCGCCAGATTCGGCATCCCAAGCACGATCGTCACCGACAATGGGCCACAGTTCATTTCTCAGGACCTACAGGACCTCTGCAAAAGGTACGCAATTGCATTGCATCATTCATCGCCATATTACCCACAAGGTAACGGCCAAGCGGAGGCCACCAATAAAACATTGCTCAAAATCATCAAAAAAACCTGCGAGTCTAGTAAGTTTTCAGACTGGCCAGAAAAGCTTATCGAAGCCTATGGGCCTATCGCACTTCAATCCGTACCCCCACCGGGCAGACTCCATTTGCCCTTACTTATGGTATGGAAGCGGTAGTCCCGTACGAGACTCTGATCCCTTCTCTCAGGGTACAATTGGACGAGGAATTTCCCCTCGACGATCGTCGTAATTCACTCCTCGCCCAGTTGGAACTCTTGGATGAGAAGCGGCTGGCCGCTGCCGAACACGCGCGTGTGTATCAAAATAGACTCGCTCGCTTTTACCAAAAGAAAGTCGTTGAGAGAAAATTCAAAGTCGGTGAGATGGTCGTAAAAAGAATTTTTGTCAAACCTGGAGGGCCGCGTTCTAAGCTCCAACCCAATTGGGAAGGACCATTTGTAATTCAAGCCGTGTACCCTGGCAACGCCTACAAGCTAGTCAACGCCGAAGGGACCGAGTTATCCCACCCTTGGAATGGGCTTTATCTTAAGAAATACTACCCTTAGCACAAAACAAAAAAAATGATGAAAAGATAAAAAACATCAAAAATAAAGAATATTGAAAACCACTAAAAATATGGAAAATTCAAAATGCCGATGCCTGGCAGTCACCATATAGTTAAGTCCTGCATCTAACCTTCATGTTAGGATAGGGCCCATTAAGGCTTGGTAGGCACCGGGTCTTGGTTTGCCAGAACCGTGGAGACCCCTGTCCGGCCACGTCGGCCTATGCTCGCTCGAAGGAAGCTAACATGTGTTCACTTATGTATTTTATTCAAAAAAGTTGGTAGCATCACCTACGGTAGGGCCACACCTAGAAGATCTCCGGAAGCTGTAATCTTTATTCTTTTCTCTTCGACCAAATGAGACAGTCGGCGCCCTTAAAACGCTGAGCATGAGAAACCGAAACTCAAACCCCAAGGGCAAGAGTAGGATCCATTTCCTCGAGCATCGATCAGTGCACGAGAAGAGGGCAGTGTCCCCGCAGGCATACAAAAAGGGAGCCCACAAACGTCAAACGACTATATCTCCCTCACAAAAAGAAATACAAAGTCAAAATCAAGAGAAAAGCCTGGTCGTGACCGTGCCTGTTGCGATAAACGGAACCCCTCAAAGCAAAAGTCTGAATCCACAAAAGGGGCCGTGGAATGTAAATGCTCGAGATTTGGTCCGAAGTTGTCCGAAAGGAAAGAGTTAATGGGCCCTTATTCGCTCGCCGGGTTAACGGCTTTGCCGGTCCTCTCAGGAGGTTTATCCCCTACACTCTTCCTTCTCCCTCTAAAGATGAAGGTTCGATGGAGTTTCTGAAGGTGAAAACTGCCCAGGGTCTGCGACCTTATTTTAATATACACATTTGGTTGCCTACTTTGAAAAGCAAAAGCTATCGCTGCGAAGGAGTCTCCGTGTTTCTGGCTGGTCAAGACCCTGTTTACCACCTTGATGTCTTCTTGTTTAACCTCGGGCTTAGGCCAATGCAAGCGCGTCACCTATGGGTGCGACGGCGTCTGATTCCGGGTCAGCGTCGCGCGGTTGGTCGTTAGGGTTCCAGGGTGTTCCATCTTATACCATCTAGAGTTGTGAGGAAACAGACCCGGGTCGGGCAAATCATTTACCTCAAACACCTTTTGGGTGAATCCCTGTGGTCGGAAGTAACTGGGAGCCTAAGCATGGCATGACGGTATTGTCATCAGGGTAAGTCTTAGCCGGCGGGATCATCATTCGAGGGGTCTAGAGGCCCAAATCAACCTAGATGTGCACTTAGGATACCTGGGAGGTTAGTAAGAAACCCCTGTTCTCACAAAGGTTAGGTGCCATTTGGGTGCTTGCCGGGCGTTAGCAATAAAAAAATTGAAATGATAAAAGCACAAAAAAAATGGAAAAGAGAAATGTACATATTTGCAAACAAAAAAATCTTTTTATGATAAAACAAAAAAATATCAAATATAAAAAAGAAAACAAATCAATTTTGCATGATTACATTTGCGTGCAGCATCTCACTTTTAAATACCGCTTGCATTCGTGTGCTTGCCTGTCGCATTTATCATCACCGCATCTTTCCCTTGCCTTCGTTAAATAAAGGCTTGGCCCCTTGACCAGTTATCAAGGACAGTCACAGTGACCATTTGCTTATTGAGCAAGGGGCCAAGTCAGAACAGAAATTCTGATTTGTTTGTTTCAGTGATGTATGCAGGCAACAGAAGCATAGGTGAAAAACAAACAAACCAAACCTTGTGTTTTATTCCAAAAACCAAAAAAATTACATCAAGTTCCGCCCTCTCTCTCTGCATCACTCGTCCCACTACTCTCCGGGCAAAACGCTCTCAAAGGTGCTACCCAACTACGAAAAGCGGTACTCCTACCGCTCTGTACTCCCCTTCCTATTCCCACATCCCGGCGTTGATCTACGGAAGCAGCAGAGAAGCTACCAACACGAAAGCCACGCTCTCGTGCTCTTCGGTAGCGCTCCTCACCATCTCTCAGCCACTGTTCAGCAAGACCAAGGCTGATTCGGAGTTCGAATAGTTGGGCCTCCATGGCCCTTCGTTCCTCCCTTTCAGTCAATCTGTTGGCTCTTTCTCTCTCTGCGTCTCTTTCTCTCTCTGCACGTTCTCTCTCACGGTCTTCCCTTTCCAACTGGAGAGTGATCCTCAGTTCCACAGCATCCCTAGAGGAGTCGTCATCAGGATGACGCCGCAGTTCCCTCTCCAGTTCTGCTATCCTAGCCTCCTTCTGCGCAGCTTGGCAAGCGCTTCTTCCGTCTCCTTTTCCTGCCAAGTGTACCATCTCAGATACACGATAAGGCGTAAACAAAGAGAACTCAACACTGAAACTTTTACCTGTATACAGAGCATCCCTTCTGCCTCCGCAGCACGCTGCGTGGCGTGAGCAAGTTGCTCATGAAGCGAGTCAAGTTCTGAGGTGGGAATCCACAAGCTGGAAGAGGCACCACCCACTCCCATCGCTGGAGAAGCCGCGCCAATCTGGGCATGCTACGACCGCGTGAATTAGCAGCCAACATCTGGAATCTGGGTTTTAATTACGAACGTGCACTGTACACCTACCAAGGCGCTCGTAGCTCCGCGGGCATCACCCAACTGTTGTTCCATCTCTGCTAAGCAAGTTCGTAAATTCGCTATCATGGTATCACGGATATCCTGCAGCCATGCAAGTCAGCATTTCACCAGAAGACCAAAAGGGAAAAGAAGAAAAGAAAAAAGGGGGAAACCTACCTCCACAAGTCCCCGGGGTTGGAGCCGCTCTGCGTACTTTGTCCTATATAGACGCAAGTAGTCTTCGCTATCCCGCGCCTGCGATTCTACAATCATGCCACCCCGTTGCCAATCTTCGTACTGTTCGGGGAATCGCACGCGCCAGTCAATACAGGTCGCCGGTCCCCGCGTCTTTCTCCCGACACGAGGTGGCGCAGCCGTATCCACCCATTCCTGAGCCAGTCCTAAAGTCCTCATAACTAATCGTAGCCGAAGCGGCTCGATTTCATTCAGGCAGTGCATCCACAGTTCCCGTCCGAACCGGGCACGACTTGCTAGAACCCACGGCTGGTCGGCATCGACCATGTCTGAGTAGGGTCTCCAGTTTACCATCGCTGCAGGGAACTCCTGTAGCTCCCGCCTTAGCACCATCAGTTGGTAGGTTAGGGGTGCCGCACTCATGATAGGTTCCCACCGCCTGGCTAGCGGCACCATCGCAGGTCGCCAATGCCGAGCTCTCCCCATAGGGAGGTAATAATAGCTCCACAGCTGCTCGGCGCAGGTCATCAGAACTTTGCAAAAACACAAAAAAAATATAAAACAAGCAAAACCAAAAAAATACCTGGATGAATGGTGTGAAACCACTCACAGTCATCTCACGATCCGTTTCTTGGAAAAGGCCTGCAAACAAGTGTGCCAGCATGGCGGCTCCCCAGGCATAATACCCTACTCTTTCAAGGTCTGACAGCAGCTCCAGGAAGCAACATTGGATACCATCCCCTTTCGAGCTCAGTACCAATCTCCCCAAAAGGAAGAGGAGAAATCTCCTCAAATCTATGTTGCATCTTTCCCAGTCGCCGAAATCTGTGCAGTACACGGCGCGGCATCCTATTTCTATCCTTTCCATGAACTCTTCTGAGGATTCATCGTCCCGCCGACGAGTGTCGGTGAGCCCTAATGCATCCATCAGGGACGCCCTAGCTACCGACCTGTTTTTCCGACCATCCAGGTCCAGACCCAGTAACTTCTGGGCACCTTCTCTGTAGTCCGCGTAAGTGACTCCGGTCACTGCCTCGCCCTCTACCTTCAGGCTTGTGATCCGGACCACATCCTCCAAGCTCGGCACCATGTGCCCCCAGGGCATCAGGAATGCCCGGCTCACTGGGTCCCATCTCTCACACAAGGCTTGGATCAGAACCAGGTCGGGCTTGATCGGCTCGATCCGAAGAAAGGTACCAAATCCCATCACGTCTAGCCTCGCCTTCTGAAAATCTGGGAGGCCCCTGTACGCTGCTACTACCAACTCCCATAAGATTTGTGATTTCATCACAACCTACGCATACAAGGAATGGGGGTGAGGTTTGGTCGGAAGAAAGGAAGAAAGAATGAGAAAAGGGCAAGAAAACTTGGCTTACGAGTTGAGATTGGGCCCTTTCGCTGAAGTGCCCTTCAAGGTCTGAAAGCCTCCTGGAACTACTACCACTGGACCTGCTTCTCTTCGAGGAATGGGAAGATTCGCCCTCCATCCAACTCTCAGAATTTTGAACTCCTCCTCTCCCGTAAGAACTTGTGCTCCTCGAGTTAGTCCTCGATATACCTGGGAAGATAAAAGGGACAAGAATTTATAGAAATGGAAGGAGTGCGGGCCAAGATTGCCTCCATCACCTGTCAATAATAGCCCTCGCAATGAGGCACCGCCCAAGCGGTCCCATGTGTCGCTTCACCGCTCGCACAGGGTGATTGACTGGACGAAGAATAGGACGAATAGCCCCTATGTTGTCTAGGGATACCCTATCATAATTTGGAGGACTTCCGCAAAATTTGACATAACATCCGGGAAAAGGAACTAGGGCCGTCAGTATTGATTTCGACGGCATATTCCCGTGGAAAATGGTCACAACAAGACGCGATTCTCCGCTTGGAGCAGAGTCTCGACAGACCTATCACATGGGAACAGTGCAAAGGAGGAGAAGTGTAGGGAAGAAGGAACGCACAAGAGAACAAACAAGCAGCAGAAAATCAAATCACTCCATTCATAATTCTGCACAAGCTGTCATAAACACTACAATCATAGAGAGGTGGCGGGTCCACTAGCTCGCCAACTCTTGACATTATTTTCATGCTCGTCCCTCTAGGCGTCCCTCTCCTCTCCCCTGAGGTGCGGGTCCCTCAGAAGCCTCTGGGATCCTCGTGCAGCAGCACCTGCCTCGCCTCTTGGCGCCTACTCCGCAGCAGTGACTCGCTGCTCCTCCCCTGGCGTGGCAAAGAAGCCACTAGCGGCAAAGCGACCGGACTGGCGGAGTCGCTCCCCGAACTCTCGCGCTCTCTCGTAGCGCGTCTCCATCCCTCCTAGCCTCTGCACGACGGCCTGAAGGCCCAGCTGGAGCTCCCTCACTTGGGCCTCCAAGGCCCTCCTCTCGGTCAGATCCCGCTGTCGCTCGGACCTTCTCTCGGCTTTCTCTCTCTCTGCCTCTCTCCTCATCATCTGCAGAAGAACCCTTAACTCCAGGATGTCTGGAGAAGGTCTCTCCTCACCGCGATGCCGCAGCTCCGCTACAGTCGCCACCCAGGCGTCACGCTCCTCTTCCGCCCGGGTCGCGCGGGCCACCGCACCGGCAAGTTGCTCCCGGAGGGAGGCAATCTCAAGAAAAGGGGCCGAGGAGCTGGAAGATCCGCCAGCCACTCCCACCGTCGCTGTCTGCTGGGCACGCTGGAACAAAATAAACAACGGCCGTCAGTGAAACTCCAAAATCTGAAGTTAAAAGTGCGGCACGTAACTTACTAGGAGCGACAACTCATGTTGAGCGACGGCCAGCTGCCGCCTAGTCTCTGACAGTTGGGCGCGCGAGCCGCCGATGCCACGCGTATCCCCAGCTTGGGGAAGCCCCGCGTAGCTCTCTCTCTGCCGCCGCAGGAAGTCGGCACTGTCCTGCACCAGTATACCCCCTTGCTGTCCAGGGAGACGTACGGGCCACTCCTCGAGCCTCGCCTTGCCGCGACTCTCCCTCCTGATGCGGCTCGGCTCGTCCGCACTCGCCCACTCATCGGCCAGACCCAGGGTCCTTGCCATGTCCTGCACCAAGAAAGGGGTCCCATATCAGTCAAAAGGAACGCGTCCCCTGTCTAGGACGCGTCCATCATTTGATTGCAACACTCACCGAACCCTTTCCCCCTCGCGCGACTCGCTTCAAAACCCAAAATGAATTAAAAGAGGAAGAGATCGGAGGACCTACCGGACCGTGTTCACCTCCTCCCACGCCATCGGGCCCCTCGGGTCCCTCGGGGGCCCGAAGCGGCCCTTCCTCCTCCATGGACGCCGTTCCGTGTTCGGGCGCGTCCCTCCTCGGGCGAGGAGTTCCTCGTCCCTCTCCACCTTCACCATGATCGGACCCACCGAACTCCATCGATCAAAAGAGGAGGAAGACGAGAAAGGGGGCAAGCGAGTTTCGGCAGAAGGCGGGCTCGTTTGCGGGTAAGGCACGGGAGAAGAAAGACCACCCGTCGCTTTAAATTTGAAATCAAGGATTAAGACGCGTCCTCGCGCCTGGACGCGCCCAAAAGGGGGAAAAGGAAACAAAATCCCCCCGTGCAAAGCGTAGTTCCCCGCTGTTCAGGGCAAGGTCTCGCGGAGCGTGCCTCAAAGGACAACTCAGTGCAAAGAAGAAAGTGTGGGAGAGAGAAAGGTACACACAACACAAAAAAGCCATTTCCATTTCATATAATAGCCGAAAGTACATCATACAGTGAGAAGGGTGACGTGTACAAGCAACTCTCTAACTCTCACCACCACCCTCCTGGTCATCTCTCTCCTCCCTCCTCTGCCGGGGATCCCTAGGGGGCCTCTGCGAACCCTGAGAAGCCGTGCTCGCCTCGCCCTGCGGTGGCACTCCAGCCTCGAAGGCGCGACGACGCTCCTCGGCCGAAGAGACCAGATAGCTGCCCATGGAAAAAGAACCAGACTGACGAAGTCGCGCCCCGCGTTCCTTCGCCCTCTGGTACCGCTCCTCGCTCTCCCGAAGCCTCCCCTCCGCCGTGCCGAGACTCAATCGGAGCTCCAGCAGCTGGGCCTCTAGAGCCCTCCTCTCGGTCTGATCCCGCTGTCGCTCCTCTCTCTCTCTCTCCCTATCCCTCTCCCTCTCTCTCTCCACGCTCTCCCTCTCTCTCTCCACGTTCTCCCTATCCCTCTCCCTCTCCTCTCTCTCCCTCATCGCCTCTCTCCTCGACAGCTCGAGGGCGATCCGCAGATCCAGCACGTCACGAGGGAGCTCCTCAGCCTCCCGTCGACGCTCCTCCTCCAGCTCCGCAATCCGGGCGTCACGCTCTGCCACCCAGGCATCGCGCTCTGCCACCCAGGCATCGCGCTCCTGCTCAGCACGAACGGCATGGGCCAGGGCCTCCCGAATCTCGGCCACCTGTCAAAGCACGCATGCACCGTAAGAGAACAGTGATAGAAGGAAAGCAGCTAGAAGAGGGTCAGGGCCAAGCAAGCACTCACTCGAGCCTCGCGGTCACGCTCGGCCTCCTCAGCCCGAGCCACCGCATACGCCAGCTGCTCCTGGAGGGCAGAAACCTCCGGAGGAGGGCCCCGCGAACTGGAACCCGCTCCGCCAGCCATCCCGGCTGTCGCTGTCTGGTGGGCCCGCTGAAACACGGGGCAAACGTCAGTCAAAGGCTAAGCATCAAAAATCCAGGTCACAAAAAATGCATCACATAAACTCACCAGGATCTCCAACTCCTGTCGGATGGCCACCAACTGTCGCCTGGCGTCCGCCAACTGGGCCCGCAGGTCGGCGATCATGGTATCACGAGCATCCTGCATTACACATAAGTTAGTGTCCCATGCATATACATACAGAAAGGTGGAGCAATTTCATTTCACTTACCCCTGCCATACCACCCAAGGAGAGGCGATCCCCGTATGTAGCTCGGTACCGTCTCATGTAGTCTGTGCTGTCCTGTACGTGGGACACCACTGGGACCCCGCCCTGCTGCCAGTCCTGGTACTGTGCTGGGAAGCGCGTACGCCAGTCCACAATCTTCGCCTTCCCCTTGGTCTTCTGCCCAATGCGGGCCGGCGCATCTACGTCAACCCACTCCTGGGCCAGCCCCAACGTCCTCATGACCAGTCTAAGCCGCAGCGGCTCAATCTCGTTCAGGCAATGGACCCACACGTCCCGCCTGAAGCGAGGAAGACCCGCTACAACCCAGGGCTGGCCAGCATCGCCCATGCCCAGGTAGGGCCTCCACACCACCTGCATCACCATACATACATTATGTTAGTTACCATTCAGTCACATGCATAAACACAAAAAAATCATACGCATCATACCATGGCCTCGGGATACTCGCTCAGCTCCCGACGAAGTGACGCCAGCTGGTAGCCGTGGGGTGCTGCAACCACGACCGGCCTCCACTGCCGCGCCAGAGGCACGGCCCTCCTGTTCCCATGCCTAGCCCTCCCCATCGGGAAATAGTAATAGCTCCACACCTGCATCCATCATACATCATTAGTACAATAATTGCATATTTAACTGTGGGAATGCATAAATAAAATGTTTACCTGGAGGAAAGGTGCGAAGCCGCTGACTGTCGTCTCCTTCTCCGAAGTCTGGGAGAGATCAGCAATCAAATGGGCAAGCAGAGCCGCTCCCCACGCGTAGTGTCCCACTCTGTCCAGATCCGCCAAGATCCCGAGGAAACGGCAGTGGATGCCATCCCCCTTCGTCCCCAGCAGAAGGCGGCCCAGGAAGAAGAAAAGAAACCTCCGAAGGTCTAGATCCACCAGCTCCCTCTCGCTCGGATCCTGGGTGAAAGCTGCACGAGCATCCCCCTCCAGTCGAGCCAAGAACTCCGCTCCAGTCTCGCTAACCCGCTGGCGCGGGTCGACGAATCCGAGCGCCTCCATGATCTCCACCCGGCCGACTACCCTGCTGTCTCTATCAGTCACGCTCGTCTCTAACCACAGCAGGTCCAGGGCACTCTCTCGGTAGTCGGGGTAGGTGACCCCGCTGACTGCCTCTCCGTCAACTCGTAGCCCGGTGATCCGAGCCACGTCCTCCAGCGTCGGCACCATGTGCCCCCAAGGCATCAGAAACGCCCGGCTCGGTGCGTGCCACCGCTCCCTCAGTGCCTGGATAAGAGGAAGGTCGAGCCGGAAGGGCTCGATCCTAAGGAAAGCTCCAAAGCCCATGGCGTCCACACGCGCCCTCTGGAAATCCGGCAGCCCACGGTATGCTGCCACCACCAGGGACCAGCTAATCCGGCCCTTCATCACGCCCTGCAAACCACAAAACCAACAAAGAACACATCAGCATCATGAACAGTAATAAACAATAACACTGTATATACTATTTATTCTTTTTATTTTATTTTTTTTTAAAAAAAATATATTGTTTTTTGGAGGCGTCCAGGCCCCTGGACGCCTCCTTCCTATTTTCTTTATTTCTTTTTTCAAAAAAATCCAAGAACCAAAAACAAAAATATATATATATAATATATATATTATTATGGAGGCGTCCTAGGCCTTGGACGCCTCCTTATTTTTAAACTTTTTTTTATTATTTACGTAAATAAATAAATAAACAAAAATAAAAAGAAAAAGTGGAGGCGGCCACGCCCCTGGACGCCTCCTTCTCTTACTACCCGGCCTTCTCTCACATCCTCTCGCACGCCCGTTTTAGCCTATTAAACCACAGAGTGAGAATTCCGAAGTACTTACCGGGTCGTGATCATCCTCTCCCGCGTCACCAGCATCCGCAGCGGCCTCCGCGGCCAGAAGCGGCACCTCCATCTCCTCCTCCGCAGTAATCTCCTCTGCTACGGCCTCCTCAGCATCGTCTCTCAGTCTCCTCGGACGACGAGCCAGTCGTTTACGCTTGTCTCCACCTCGGTTCGGGCCTCCTAACTCCATTGGGGCGAAGAATGGGTCTGTCTGGTTTGACCGGATCGTTTGAATGAACAGTAAGTGAGTAAGGGGGGGAGCCCCCCCTATATATAGATTGAGCTTTAATTGGGGCGTCCAGGCGCCTGGACGCCTCCACTTTTTTATTTTTTTTAAAGAAAATTCAAAAACCTTAGGGGCGTCCAAGCGCCTGGACGCGCCCAAACCAAAAAATTAAAAAATAAAAAAAATAAAAAATTAGGGGCGTCCAGGACCCTGAACCCCTTCCCCCCAATTTTTTTTTTAAAAAAAAATTTATAAAAAAATAGGGGCGTCCAGGCATCTGGGGGTTAGAGTATGTACATAATAAAAAATAATAAAAAATATAATAAAAAGAAAAAAGGGGTTAGAGTATGTATATAATCCAAACAAAAGAAAAAAAGGAAAGAAAAAGAAAAACCACAAAAAAAGATAATAATTAAGGGGACGGGGGTCCGAAACATCCAAATGCCAGATTTTATTCCATCAGAAAGCAGAATGAGCTACATCAGGGGTTTAGGCACTTTAGGCCTTAACTTCCCCAGTTCGGTTACATAAGCCCTCCACGACTCGCATTCTTCCACCACGCGCGCTAATGCCTTTCCCGCAACACTTGTCTTCCAGGGAGCTTTAATGGCCTTCGCTTCCTTCGCGTCCGCTTCAGTGCCCAACTCCCTCTTCTTCAAAGGAACGATGCCAGTCGGTGGCGGGAACGAATGGCGTGGGATGCCAATCTGGAGGCAGCACCGATGCGCATTATAAAGGACGAACTCGGTCGCGCCGATCAGTTGAAGATCAACTTCGGGAGAAGACCTCATGAGGAGATCTAGCGAAAGCAAACATGCCGGTGCGCAAGTAAAGAAGCCTTGTGTCACGGTGCGAAAGTGAGACCGCCAGTCTTCACGTTTCTTCAGCCACGGAACGCGGTTCACTACGGTACCACCGAAGCCTAACACGTCGGCTATGTGATGAAGAGGGCTTTGTTGGAAGAGCTTCGAAGCGGTTGGCATTCCCTCGCGGTGGTCGAATTTGAAATGCAAATCCAGCCAGCAATTCAAGACAAGTGCACAACCAAATGGAGGCTTACCCATGCTCGAGGCAGTAAGACCGCTGTAAAGATAGGCAAGGACGGCGGGTCCCACCCTCTTTCCACGCCAGATCCCGCAGATAGCACCCAGTTGGTCTTCTTCCACCATATTGTCGGTATAAGGGAACAAGAGAGCACCCGCCAGACAAATGGTGAACCCCTTCATGATTCCCTCCAAATAGTCATCGTCTGGTGACCCTCTCAGGGCGTCCATAACCCACTCCGCAAGCTTTTGGAGATCGATCCCCTTTTGAGTACGGACCTTTCTGGCTGCGTCGGGCGGCATGAAGCTTCCAAGGACGCTTTCAGAAGTCCCCCGTGTCAGCATCCGCATAGCCTTCACCTTCCCGTCACTCTTGAATTTCTTCAATCCGAGCAGAAGTTCCACCTCCTCGAGGAGGATGGTCACCTCGAAGGTCGGGAAGATAAAAGTGTGGGTCTGGGGATGCCAGATCTCCACTAGTGCGCCCATAGCCGCCCAGTCCATACGAATCTTCTCGTAATGCTTGGCGTGAATAAGGAGCCCCTGCAAATGCCACTTCGAGAGTATGGCCCTCATGCCAATGGAGATATTGGAAGTTAGCTTTGAAAGCCATGGCAGTTTGGAAAACTTCCTCGGGCCTGGGAAGAGTGGATATGGCTGGAAGAGGAAAGAAATAAGAAATGAAGGAAGTAAGAAGAAGGTTCACATGGAGAAATTTGAAAAGAGTCAGCTTACCATATGCGACATGATCGTCCCACTCAGATGACCCTCGAGGTCGGAGAGTCGCCTGATCTCGCTGCTAGGCTTGCTCCTCTTCATAACGCGGGAAGACTCTCCTTCCATCCTGAAATCTCTAGATTCTCCTCTCCTTCCTCTCCTGAGCTTCCAAAACCCACCTTGGTGCATTTGAATGAACTAGCCTAAGGGGAGTTCTTATAGGAAGGGAAGATCGCTACAGGACAGAACATGTCACATCAGCGGTCGCTATCAGGATTTTGTCTGGATCTCCTTTGAACTGTGGTGCGATTCTGCTATGATTCTGCTACTTTATGATGTTGCTAACCTTTGCTGGCCTGTGCAGGTTTTACTAACGGACGTCTTTGTCCTATCTCCTGTCCCACCTTTCATTGGTTGGTCCCACCATGTCATGCATCGTAGTATATGATACGTACGCTACTAGAACATGCCGAGGACCGTGCGGCCCGAACGAATCTGGGATCTGAGTTCCCCTTCAACAAAAACGGTGATGATCCCGGAAGAATTTGGGTTGTACGGATAGGCCGTCAATTTGTGATAGAATGGGGACGACGGTTCCATTCAGTGAGTTGATGCGCGGATAAACGGGCCCCAGCCCAGTATCAGCTCACCGGGTCGGTATCCTGACCCGTTCTTCACAAGTTGACAATATTATCCTTGGCTATTTTCTATTTTAGTTTGTTTTAAATTTTTCTTTGAACCCAGCATGCATTCATATAGGACTTTGATTTATTGCGGAAGATCATTCAAGTGATTCGATTGTGAAAGCCGTTGTGCTCCAATTCCCACAAATATGAGATATTCCACTCCGAATGAAATACTGAGTTTCCTTGAGACAGCCCCGACGCTGCTCTTCCAAAGGAGACCCTTGTTTGGACAGACCCTCAGATATTCCTTTACCTTTTTTGACCCACCTTGGCCGCAGCACTTCCACATTGGCTGGTAACCGCTCCCCAAAGGTGAAACCTCCGGTTTATGACCCAGGTACTTCCACACCGAGAAGTTGGTCTCCTTTTGTTTCGTGCCTGAGCGCACATCTCACCCTCCCTTATTTGATCTCCGTCCAAGCAATCGTCAATATTTGAAAGACCTTCTTCAAGGTCGCCTCATTGAAACTCCAGGAAAGATTCCAAACAGTAACGTCAAAAGCGTGTCTCATCACACCTTGGCATCAACTTATCAGTCCGCTCCCACTCATTCACTCCACTTCGATACCATTCCACTACGTATCGCTCCCTTGCAAAGCAGACGCCAAGGCGGGGCAGCTGTAGACACGCCATTCCTGACGTCTCCTGAGAAAGTCTCATATTACTATACAACGCCCCGCGACGGCTTACGCGTTTTGAATCACTTGAGTGCTTCCTTTTCTTGAGTCTTCTTCCGCCCTTTTCGGCATCCGGAATCGTCTCGTCACGGCATTCGGACGGCATCAACACCAGTCAGACGCATCAGAGGTTCTGGAACCAAGAAGGGTATCTGCCGGGCAGCCGCCAACACGTTGTCCGAGGACCCGGGTGGGTCTTTATGGGGGCGTCCAGGCCCCTGGACGCCCCCAATCTTTTAATTTATTTTATTTTTATTTTTCAAGGCCCAAAACTAAATAAAAAATAATAAATTAATGGAGGCGTCCAGGCCCCTGGACGCCTCCATAAAAATAAATATAAAAAATATAAAATGCCCCTTGGCATAAAAGACAAAATATAAATAAAAAATACATATTAATGGAGGCGTCCAGGCCCCTGGACGCCTCCATTAAAATAAATAAAAAAATCAAAATGCCAGCCCTGGTATAAAAGTCAAAAGAAAAATAAAAAATAATATAATTTTGGAGGCGTCCAGGCCCCTGGACGCCTCCATCAAAACCCTCACGGGCGCCGGCCACCGAACGACGGTTTGTCGCGTGTGAAAAAATCCAAATTTTAGAGACGTCCAGTCAGCTGGACGCGCCCATTTCTGAATCACGAGGCGCCGCTCACAAAACCACGCGTTGTGCCAAACCGCGTGCGGCCGTCGTCGGTTTTCGGTGGACCTGTTTGAGGCGTCCGGGACCCTGGACGCCTCCACAAAAATATTCCAAAAAAATAAATAAAAATAGAATAAAATATTATTTCGGCCCTGATGGAGGTGTCCAGGGTCCTGGACGCCTCCACCCTCCGGAGCCCTATAAATAGAGGCCCACCCCCTCAGTTCTAGGGAGCTTGAAGTGATCCGATAGGCTGCCGGAGCCCAGAGGCTACGGAGTCATTTTCTAACCCGTGGGTTCTTTTGTAGGTGGAGGTTCTGCCGGCTTCTCGGGTGCTCACGCTCGCGAGAGGAAGGTCGTCTTCATCCACCGCGCTTCCACGTCGTCCCCACGCTGCCGGAGCTCCGCCGGATTTCACCCTCGGCTCATCCAATAAGCCTTTTCTTCCCCTTTTTCTTCGTAGTTCTTTTGCATTCATCATCTCGCATCCTCTATCCCCCTTCATAAGGGCGCCTCTTCTTTTATACTTCTTGCATCCATCATCTCATTTTCCTCCTACTCGAGTCCGAGAGGGGTTTAAAAGATAACACCAACCAGGTGTGTGTCTTGCCATCATTTCGTTATTTTTATCGCAAGGATTTGAATACTACACCTCCATCTTTCTAATCCACTTGTCATTTATTTGTCGTTGTTTTGCAAGGGTAGCCGAGGAAAGCCCTCTCCGTCGGCCGGCCGGAGGGAGAGGAAGAAGCAACCCGCCATCTCCCGCTCTTGAGGTAGGCGCGATCACTTTCTTATTTTGGGGTCTTTCGGCCCCTGGCGATCACATCTTATTTTCGAGGCCGCGGCGAGTCACTTCCCCAATGGCCGTTTAAATTTCCGTTCTTATATTCTCTTTATACTCTGTTATATTCTGCTCATATTCTCGAGGCCGCGGCGAGTCACTTCCCCAATGGCCGTTTAAATTCCCATTTTTATATGTTATATTCTTATCTATTCGTGTTCTCGAGGCCGCGGCGAGTCACTTCCCCAATGGCCGTTTAAATTCACGTTCTTATACGTTATATTCTTATCTGTTTGTGTTCTCGAGGCCGCGGCGAGTCACTTCCCCAATGGCCGTTTAAATTCCCGCTCTTTGTATTCTCTCTATATTATGTCATCTTATTATCTGCTCATATTCTCGAGGCCGCGGCGAGTCACTTCCCTAATGGCCGTTTCAATTCTTGTTATTTAATTTTTGCACCATTCCCGTCCCCCCGAGGCCGCGGCGAGTCACTTCCCGTTATGGCCGTTTAAACCCCATATTTTGCTATATCACACTTGTCCCGCTCACCCCGCCGGAGCAATCTCCCGTGGTGGCCCCTTCTCTCTCTTCTCTTATTTCTGTGTTGCAGCAAACAAACACCAAAAGAAAGAAAAGAGGAGCCCGCGCGCGCTCCGCGTCCTCTCCGCTCTTCCCCGAACCGCGTGACGTCGCTCACACTCTTCTCCCTTTTAGCCCCTCTTTCTTCCCTCTTTTTCTTTCTCTTCGATTGGCTTCTCCCTCTCTCTTTTTCTTTTCCTTCTTCTCTCGCAAGTCTCTTTTCTTCGCTCGCTTAGCAGGCCGCAGCAAATTCTGCCCTGCTTCGACCCTTTGAACTAGAATCGAGCCTTTATATAGGATGTAAACCCTCCTTTCATCGGCACCCAGTGGAACCGGCGCGCTAAGAGGAATCGGAGCGTGCGCGCCGATTGCATTTCTGTGCCCGTTTCATTTAGTGCCGGTTGACCTCCGTGCCGGTTCAGTGGCGTGCCGGTTCACTCCCGTGCCGGTTTCAGCTCATTTCATAGCATCCTTTGGCCCATTTTTGTTTGTTTACGCCCATTTGTGCTCATTTCTCATTTTACGAGGGTTGACCCATCGACTGACTTGTCTTGCTGTCTGAGCTTTTATCTTGTTCGTTCGGGGATGGTCCCGAGCCTTTTCTGAGCTCTTGAGTCTTGCTTCAGCGACTGTCCATTGGAGCCGGGCCCCTTTTCTTTTCTTCTCTTCTTCTTTTGTTCCTCATCTTTGTTCGGCTTCTGCCGCTCCTTTCCTTCTTTCCTTTTCTTATCGGCATAGGGGTACCTCGGCCAGGGCTCCATGCTTGCAAAAGTAAAAGGTTTAAGAAATGTCAGAAATATTTTCAGTGTCAACAAATACCCCCCACCCGTAGGTGACGCGAATGAGGGACGAGTGAGCGGGACCTGCGGGTGCAGTCCTATCTGAGAATGTATTTTTATTTTTATTTTATTTATTCTTTATTCATGCAGGCATGCAGACATCCATCGATCGCACGCATAAACTAGATGTTTATAGAATAGCTCCCCTACATTAGGGATAGGATAAGGACATCGCCCATGATTCACGGACGGAGTGCAGCTCACGAAGCACAACTAAGGGAGATGTGCATACGTAAAGGGGACGTCGCATAGAACATATGCATAGCATAAACCACAATCCACACCCAGGACTATTCCTCCATAGTGTGAAAGTGAAATTATATGCCTAGTGAACCCTAGATATAGGGACGTGCAGAAGTTCTAAGTAACACTAGAGGATTACTTCATCGCCTACACATACATTCGGGGCTCTCAACTTTTGGTAGCTTCGCACAACCCCCTTGTTCATTTCTTAATTTCGGACTTCACCGTTCGGCGCGAGTTTCCTCATATGTCTCAATGGGGATTCCCGGCTACTAGGATTCATCCTTTATTATGATGCTATTGTGGATTCCACCCTTTGACGCGAGTGTCCTCATATGTCTCAATGGAGATTCCCGGCTACTAGGATTCATCCTATATTATGGTTTTATGATGGATTTCACCGTTTGGCGCGAGTTTCCTCATATGTCTCAATAGGGATTCCCGGCTACAAGGATTCATCCTTATTTTAATTGTGGAGTTTGCTGCACCGTTTTCACGCGAGTCTCCTCATTTGTTTCAGTGGGGATTCCCGGCTACTTGGATTCACACTCCACTTACCGTTATCATCATTTTTTTTTATTTTTTTTAAAAGGGGGCAGGCAGCTTTTTCCTCACGATCACCCTTTACGCGAGTGTAGAGATTTAAGTGTCCATGAAGTGTTAAGAAGAATTTATGACGTCCCTATGACTAAGGACCATTGCTCATATTATGTGGGAAGTGTAAGAGTTTTGTATAGGGTGTATTCAGCGAGTTATGCTAGTGACATGGCTACGACTCTTCCCCTAGTCGTATGCACTCATCGAGAATTGGCTTTTCATTCGTTAGTGTGTGCCGTGACGCACACATATCCTGAATCAGGACAACGTTATTTAGCAAGGAAGTACGCGGCCTTAGAAATTTGAAGGAAGCGTGTTAATACTATACTTCAGGCAGACATGCACGTGAGGCAAGCAAGCACACAAATCACGTCATGATCATCATTTCTTCTTCTTTTCTTTTTTTCTTCTTGTTTTTTCTCTTTTTTTTCTTCTTCTTTCTTCTTCTTTCTTTCTTTTTTTTTCTTTAATTTTTTTTCTTTACTCTCTCCTTTTTTTCCTTTTTTGTTTCTTTCTCTTTTTTTTCATTTTATTTTTGTGTTGCTTCTTTTTGTTTTCTCTTTTCTAAAGGGCTTAATGGGCATGCCCGCAATGATTATGGCGTCGGGAGCCCGATGCCATGGCAGTGGAGGGCAGGTGTCATATGTGGTGGTAAATCCCTGAAGGGATCACGGGTTGGTATGAAACCAAAGGAGGTCTTTTCGTTCGTTAGTTCGGACAACCGTTCCGATCCAAGGGTAAGAGGTTTGTCGACTTAGACCAAAGGTCATGACGTCGAATGACTTGGCTTAGACGTAAGGTCATGACGCCAAGGGAGAATTTGTAACGGCTTAGACATAGAGTCATGACGCCGTACAACTTGGCTCAGGCGTAAGGCCATTATGCCAAGGCAAAACATTTACCGGCTTAGGAGGAAAGTCATGACGCCGGACAATGATATTTAATGGTTTAGACATGAAGTCATGACACCGTACAACTTGGCTTAGGTGGAAGGCCATGACGCCAAGGTAGAATATTTATCGGCTCAAGCGGAAGCCGTGACGTCGGACGAGAGTATTTAACGGCTTAGACATGAAGTCATGACGTCGTACAACTTGACTTAGGCAGAAGGCCATGACGCCAAGACAGAATATTTACCGACTTACGCGGAAAGCCATGATGCCAGACAAGAATATTTAACGGCTTAGACATAAAGTCATGACGCCATACAACTTGGCTTAGGCGGAAGGCCATGACGCCGAGGCAGAGTATTTAACGGCTTAGACGTTAAGTCATGATGCCGTACAACTTGGCTTAGGCGGAAGGCCATGACGCCAAGGTAGAATTTTGAACAGCTCAGGCGGAGAGCAATGACACCGTACAAGGATTTTTAACGACTTAGATATGAAGTCATTACGCCGTACAACTTGGCTCAGGCATAAGGCCATGACGCCAAGGCAAAATATTTACCGGCTTAGGCAGAAAGCCATGACGCCGGACAAGGATATTTAACGGCTTAGACATGAAGTCATGACGCCGTATAACTTAGCTTAGGCGGAAGGCCATGACGCCAAGGTAGAATATTTATCGGCTCAGGCGGAAGCCATGACGCCGGACGAGAGTATTTAACGGCTTAGACATGAAGTCATGACGCCGTACAACTTGGCTTAGGCGGAAGGCCATGCTTAGGCGGAAGGCCATGACGCCAAGGCAGAATATTTACCGGCTTAGGTAGAAACCATGACGCCGGACAAGAGTATTTAACGGCTTAGACATAGAGTCATTACGCCGTACAACTTGGCTTAGGCGGAAGGCCATGACGCCAAGGCAGAATATTTACCGGCTTAGGCAGAAACCATGACGCCGGACGAGAATATTTAACGGCTTAGACATAGAGTCATTACGCCGTACAACATGGCTCAGGCGTAAGGCCATGACGCCAAGGTAGAATATTTACCGGCTTAGGCAGAAAGCCATGATGCCAGACAAGAATATTTAACGGCTTAGACATGAAGTCATGACGCCGTACAACTTAGCTTAGGCGGAAGGTCATGATGCCAAGGTAGAATAATTACCGGCTTAGGCAGAAAGCCATGATGCCAGACAAGAATATTTAACGGCTTAGACATGAAGTCATGACGCCGTACAACTTAGCTTAGGTGGAAAGCCATGATGCCGTAGATAGAAGGAGTCTTTTGTTCTTCAACTAGATGAAAGGGTAGAGTCACAAGTAGAAAGGATCTTTTTGTTTCCTGGCTAGGCGGAAGGCCCAAGCCAAAGGTGAAGGGGTCTTTTGTTATCTGTCTGGACAAAAGGTCCGAGCCAGAGGTAAAATGGAGTTTTGTTGTTGTTGTATGGTCAGACGGAATGTCCGGACCAAAGGTGAAAGGGTCTTTTTGTTGACTGACTGGACGAAAGGTCCGAGCCAGAGGTAGAAGGGTCTTTTTGTTGTATGGTCGGATGGAAGGTCCGAACCAAATGTGAAAGGGTTTTTTTTTGAGTGGCTAGACGAAAGGTCCGAACCAGAGATAAAAGGGTCTTTTTGTTGTATGGTCGGATGAAAGCTCTGGACCAAAGGTAGAATATGAATGTTAACCTGACGGGATGTCAGAGTCAACAAACCTTGCCTAGGCGGTATGTCTAGGAAAGGGTAGAAATAAGGCATTATTGTCGTCTCGACGTCATGTCGAACACGACCAACCTGGAAGAGACGAAGGGTCTGGGCCAGGGCAGAAAATGGCTGTTGACTTGATAGACTTTCAAAGTCAACCAACTTGGCGACGACTTGGGGTCTAAGCCAAGGAAGGAATATAGGATGTAAATGTTGACCCGACGTCATGTCAAGGCCAACGAACTTGGCAGAGGCGTGAGGCCTTAGCCAAGGGCAGAATATAGAATAAGTGTTGACTCGACGTTCTGTCAAAGCCAACGAACCTGGAAGAGGCGTGAGGCTTTAGCCAAGGGTAGAATATATGGTGTGGATGTTGACCCAACGTCTTGTCGAAGTCAACGAACTTGGCAGAAGCGTGAGGCCTAAGCCAAGGGTAGAATATAGGGTGTGGATGTTGACCCAACGTCTTGTCGAAGTCAACGAACTTGGCAGAGGCGTGAGGCCTAAGCAAAGGGTAGAATATAGGGTAGGTGTTGACTCGATGTCCTGTCGAAGCCAACGAACTTGGCAGAGGCGTGAGGCCTAAGCCAAGGGCAGAATATAGGGTGTGGATGTTGACCTGACGTCATGTCAAAGTCAACGGGCCCTACCCTGATAGAAGGTTCAGGGTGAGGATTGACTAGAATGCAGACATATGAGAGGCCCAGACCCAAGGGCTAGATATCAATGTCAACCCTGACGAAGTGTCAGAGTCAACCGACCTCGCTCAGACGGAAGATCTGAAACAAGGGTAGAATGCGTAGATGAAGATGTCAACCCAACGTCATGTCGAAGCTGACCAACTTGGCGAAGACATGAGGTCTAAGCCAAGATAAAATATGGACGTTGACCCGTGGAGATGTCGAGATCAACAAACCTTGCTCAGACAGAAGGTCTAAGACAAAGTGAAGAAATCTTTTTGTTGGTTTCTTTGTTTGAGTTCATTGAGCTTATTGGGTTTATTTATTTAGTTTATTGATTTATTGAGTTTATTGATTTATTAAGTTTATTGAATTTGTTGGGTTTATTGATTTATTGAGTTTATTGATTTATTGAGTTTATTAAATTTGTTGGGTTTATTGATTTATTGAGTTCGTTAAGTTTATTGAGCTCATTAGATTTATAGGATTTATTGATTTTGTTGACTTCGTTGAGTTTATTGTGTTTATTGATTCATTAGGCTTATTTTAGATTGTCATTTTCTTTTCTTCATTTTTTTGTTTCTTTCCTTTTTTGTTGTTGTTGTTTTTTTTCTTTTTTCCCCTCTTTTTGTTTTGGGGCTTCCAGACGCAGACTCATCTATGGTGCGAGATATTTTTGTCTGGTGGGACTATTGATGAAGTTGACTATTTATTTTGCTGGTGGGGCTGGGGATTGATGTCCAAGAGCCCGGTGGGCCTGGCGAGGGCGGAGTGTCTCTGACCAGGGAAAAGGGTTTTATGAATCCTGCCCAGTGGGACAAAGGGTAGTTTTGGGGCTTGGCGAGGGCGGAGTGCCTTAGGCCAAGGAAAAAGGTTTTATGAATCTTGTCCAGTGGGACAAAGATTATTTTCGAGTTCGGCTGAGGCGGAGCACCTCAGGCCAAGGAAAAGATTTTGTGGACTCGGCCCGATGGGACAAAAGACAATTTTCGAGTTCGGCTGAGGCAGAGCGCCCCTGGCCAAAGGAAAGCTTTACGGACATAGCCCGGCGGGACTGATGGGCAAATTTTGAGCTCGACAAGGGCAGAGTGCCTTATGCCAAGGAAAAGGAGATTTTATTGGGCTGACATTGGGCAAGGAATCCAAACCGGCAGTGATAGGAGAGTCCCATGGGACAAAAATGGCATTGTCGTGGCCGAATGTCGAAAGGCCATGAGAGCGCATTGGCTGGGAGCATAGGTCTCAGATCAAGGGTGGAGGGTTAGTCCCGGTGAGGCGAGTGGGGAGTATCCCCGTGGGATAGGAGGGCGGCAAGGCACCATGAATTCTGGTGGGACCAGGGCTGCTGAGATAGGCCACTAAAAGCCGAAAGGCTCTTATTTGTTGGCTTGATGAGGAGAAAGGAGCCGAGATTGCAGACAACTCGGCAGGACTTGTTCTTTTCGTTCCCCAATAGGGTTTGGACCCGTATTTGAAATGGGAGGCCCAGTGGCCAATGAAGGTTCTTTAGCGTCGGTGGGACTGTTGATTAACATGATCCCCCTGGGAGTATTTAGTGACAGCTATACATCAGATCAATAGCTATCTTCTTTTGTGATTGATTTCTTTAGGAGATGCTCCAAATAGTTTCGGTTCGGGCCTCCGGCGCTTACGCCAAGTGTCCTCCTCTTGACGCTTATTCTTAGAAGCTGCAGTTGCAGGGTCCTCTTACCTCCACAGATGATGTAGTCATTTCATTATTCCTTGGGCATTCACCATGCAATGCTACTAAGGAGTCTTCTGCCCATGAGGAGGATGGGGAGGCCTTGCTGACCTTATAAGTTCCATTCTTCTTTTCTTTTGCATTCATTTTTTTTGAATGGACAACTCGGATGGCGCCGACAGTGCAGTGCAGTGCAGAGCCGTCAACCTTCATCCATTTGTTTTTAAACAGACCAAAGTGGGTGCATAGGAGAGCGCTCACCCCCTCAGAGAGGGGATAAGTGGTTCGCTCCACCACGCCAACCCCACAATGGTAGTTTCTTATTTGGCACAGACCAAGACATGGGGGGAGTGATATCTCCCTTGACAGATGCAGCCATCAAGGCCTCCTTCAAAAGAATTTCTCTCTCTCTTTTTTTTGGGTGCCTGCCCCCAGAACAGGACCTTTCCTTTCTTCTTCTTTTTCTCTTCTTTTTTTCTTTCCTTTTTTTTATTTGCCATTCTTCTTTTGTTGGCAAACATCCGCATTCAAGCCATGCGAGCTTGCTAGACATCTGCTTCAGCCAGATTTGCGAGGAGCAGTTGAGGCGGTAACGCCACACGGGACTGCTCTTCTAAGGATGGATATTTGATGAGGGCACGGTGGGTCCACCTTATACTCGCCCATCTGTAGTTCGCATTTCTTGATCAGGCCTTCAATAATGTCCTCTTGAACACGTAGCAATCCTTAATGGGATGCCCCAACATTTGGTGATAAGGACAGAAGCGTGGATCGTCTTTTCTTTCGACATCGCCTGGTTTCTTTGACTTCGGAAGCACTTCTTTGCCGTATTCATGGGCCCACTCGAAAAGTGCCCTAGTCTTGTCCTTTGAAAAGGAATATAGTTTCATCATTTTGCCCCTTAATGAGGGCCCTTGCTTTGCCGGATCGGCGGAAGATGCCTCTTTCATTTTCTTGTTCTGTTGCTCGAAGGCTTCAAAATTTGAGGTGCAAAACTCTTCTTGGGCTAGGTGTTTGCCGGTTGGTTCATTCTTTTAACTCGAGACTATCGGAGCTGGGCAGAGTCTTGCAAGAACTGCTTCGGCATTGGCTGCGATGTCACCTAGTTGTTCAAAGGTCGTGACTTCAATATCAATGACCCATCGTAGAATTTCTATTCTCAAATTCTCTTTGCAGATTTGAACAGAATCCCCGTAGCTAGGCGGATGCCGACACTTTTCATGGAGATTTCTCCACCTTCTTATATAGTTCATGATAGACTCATCATCCTTTTGTTTGGATGCTTGTAATTCCGCTTCAGTGACTTCTTCTTCAGCCGTCTTTGTATTCATTGTTCGTCTCGCCTTTGGCTTGTCCATTGTGGCTAGACCCGCTGATCTCGGGTGTACGACAGTTGGCTACATATGCGGCCTCATCGACCTCATTACCGGAGATGCTTTAGTTGCCCCCCGACTTACCCAGGGGACTGTGGGTTGGAATGGCTGAGGGAGGATGCCCCCTGAATGATCATGTACTATTCGGGGCATTGTTGGCCATGTTGAAGCTTCTGATGAGCTAGCATTATCTTGGGCTGTCTCATATAGATGTCTTGTCAATTGTGACGCATATGGCTTTATGTTCATTTCATTTAGCTGCCTTTGTAGCATTTCAATCTCCTACTACTTCTGGTGTAGTAGTGCCATTATGGCAGGGTCTTGTAAGAAGGGACCGGGAGTGCTACTGCCCCCGCCTCTGATTTGTGCAAGATGAATTTTCTCCCGCTATCATTGCCAGCTGTAGATAGCTCCTTTGGGACAGAATCCCTTTGTTCTATGCCTCTAGGTGGAGGAGGAATATGACATTGAGCCTTCCTATCAGCTGGTGAGCATTGCTTCGGAATCCTCCCAGACCTGGAAGATGGGTGAGAGGCAGAAGCTTTAGCTGGAGCTGCTTCCTTTGGCACAAAGCAAATTTCTTCATCTTCTTCATCAGCAGTTTGCGCCCCACTGAAGGATGCTGACAATGTGTTGCAGGAGAGAACAAGATTCCTCCTTTTAGCCTTTGCACTCTTCTTTTTATTTCCCTTCATGGTCGACGCTTGCCCCCACAGTGGGCTATTTGATGCATTCAGCTTTTCTGCTTTTTCTTCAGTTCTTTTTGTTAACCCGCGGGATTCATTGCATCCTCGAGGGACATGCTTTTTGAGCTGCATAGGCTGGTTCTTTGGCTGCTCATGGTTATCAGGTCCATTTGTAATGGCTTGTGACCGCTCCATGGCTGAGCTAGCTTCTTCATGTACCCGTAATGGGGTCTGTTTCTTCTTTTTATTGTCAGTTGACCTTTTGATGACCATTGGAGAGACTGTTTGAAGGCGGGCAGAGACTGCAAGAGGCAGAGTAGGTGGATCCATGGCGCCAGGAATTTGGGTTTCCAGTGTCGGGCGATAAGCCGGTTCTGTTCCTTTCTTTGTTGGCGATGCTCGCCGATTCTCTTGCTCCCTTTCATGCGATGGGATATAGTCTTCATGAGTGTGCCAGGCACAGCCCTCTGGCATTTCTTCAGGTAGCTATTGGCATATAGATATCATGTTAATTGATGCCCCCGTAGCGGGCACTTCATGAGGGCATGGAGGATCGACTCTATCGTTCCCCATTTGTAGATCCCCTCTTTTTATTAAGCCTTGGGCGATGTCCTTGAATATTTGGCAATCTTCAATAGGGTGCCCCAAGATTTGATGGTACGGGCAGAAATAAGGATCATCTCTTCTTTTGACGTCATCTGGTCTCTTTGGCTTCGGAAGGATGACTTTGCTATATTTGATAGCCCACTCGATCAATGCTCGAGTTTTGTCCCGGGGGAAGGCATAGAGCTTCTTTGTTTTGTTCTGCGGAGGAGGCCTCTCCCGACGTCCAACAGGTTCATTGAGAGGAGGATTGTGCATCCATTTGTGCCTTTTTGCCGCGAGGCTGACAGCATGAACCGCTTTCAATATCGGCCGTTTATTAACCTGCTTGGCTTCATGACTTGAGTCAGTAGAAATGGAGGGATATCTTGTGAAGAAGTCTTCAACCTCCGCGGCAATATTACTTAATCGGTCAAATGACCTGATTTCTATTCCGATCATCTTTTCAAAAATCTCCTTCTTCAGATTTTGTTTGCATATTTGTATTGCATCTTCTGGATGCGGAGGATGCCGACATCTTGTGCTGAGATCCCTCCACCTCTTGATGTATTCTGTAGCTGTTTCATCATCTTTTTACTTGATCGCTAGCAGCTCAGCCACGGTCATCTCTGCCTCGATGACATGGAATCTTTCGCTGAATTTCTGCTGCATGTCTGGCCAGTCGTGGATAGACTCGGTCGGCAGGTCAGAGTACCATTCAAAGGCAGGTCCTGTCAATGAAGACCCAAAGAACTTGAGCATATACGACTCGTTCGCCGCCAAGTCACCCATGACTGTCATATAATGTGCGATATGTTCTTTCGGGGAGCCCTGCCTGTTGTATTTGTCAAATTTTGGGAGTTTATTGATGCCGGGTGGTAGTCTTTTGGCAACATGGTAGGCTGGATATGGCACTTCATATATGTCGAAGGGGGCGTAATCATCACCACCCCTCTTTGTCAGCCTTGCTTCAATCACCTGCTCCACCATCAACTTGTTCAGCATAACCGGATCTGCTGGTTGAGGGTAGAGGTGAGCGGGCTGCATCGATAATGCGGCCGAAGTCATAGCATTGGATGGCAAAGGCTCCAACAGGGGAGCCTGCCGCTGCATCTGAAGGGGCATTGGCCGTGTTGGCTGAAGCCATTGATAATAATGCTGGGGAGTGGCCCTGTTTTGATCAGCAGTTTGTAGAACGACTGGTGAAGGAGCGCCCCCGGGGTTAAAACCTTCCTGTGATGGCCCATTTTGTGCCCCCAGTTGCTCGGGCGCTGCAACATGCTCAGTCTTTTCATTTAATTTACTCTTCAGCAGCTTTATCTCCCACTGATATCCTTGCAGCAGCATCAGGACGGCATGGTCCATTGTTGTTTTATCACTGATGCCCTTGAGCGTGTTACCCAAAGGAGCTTCAATTGAAGGAGGTGGGGATGCTCCCCCTTGCTCAGATGCCACTATTCTAGCGGTGACAGTAGTGATGTTTTCTTCAGCAAACAACTTGCCCTTTGTGGTTTGCAGTAGCTCAGCCTCATTTTTACCCCGTCTTGTCACCGGGTCAATTCTTCTGACAATCTCGGCCGACTCTTCTTGTTCATTTGGTAGGGGACCAAGTGTACTCATCACCCCTGTCATATTGCAAGTAAGAAATTGCATTCTTCTTTTGTGCTTTCCGACTCCCCTTTGAGCCCGATGGGAGAAAGTCGGCTCTTCATATATAGCAGCTCCTTTCATCTTTTCATATTGTGGAGGCCTTTCAAGGCTTCTAGCTTTGGCTCGCCTCCCCTCTTCATTCACCTCAACTGGTGCCCTCTTGTCTTTTTCTTCCTCTTTGGCCCCGATGACTCGAGCTGACCTTTACCGACCCATGATGGGACCTCTAAAGGCATGGAAATATTCCCGGACCATCCTCATTGTGTCTTCCCGACTGCATTCTGTAGAGATGGCAGAAGGTAGCACTTGGATTCGGGCTGACGGCATGTATGAAAGCCGTGTCAATTTGGCCACTTGATCGAAACTCCTCGATAATTTGGAGATGTGGGCTTGTCTTGCGGAGACCCCGATGGTGGGTGAAGGGATCACAACCATGGTATCTTCTGCACGGGCATCCCTTTTGCCCCCTCTTTTGGGGACATCAGTAGAATTGTTGAAGTTCTGCGAGGCCGGTGTAGTGTTTCGGGTCCTCTTGGGAACCCAGACTTGTCTGAACTTTAAGAGATTTGGGGTCGGCCTCCCTTGCTTGTTGTCATTAAAATTCACCCTCCGGCTTGCTAGCACTTGGAAGGTGTTGTGAGTGGGCACAGTCGGGTTGATCCGATCTGGCAGAATTTTGGCATCACGGCCATTGAAGTAGACCCGGATGCCCCCGATCATCATGGACTTCCCAGATGCCGGGAGTCGGCATTGGGAAGTAGCAGTGACTCTTCTTCTTCTGATGTTTTCTCTGTTGCCCCCAGCGGGCCTCTTCTCATATGCCCCAGTCAGGCAGGTAATATGGTGAACGTGGCAACTCACGATCACCGGGCTCTTCAGCAAAGTCTTCTTGATTTGACCCTCACTTTGCGGGGCCGTAGGTTTGTTGTTCTTCAGCTTCGTAGGTTCAGAATTTTCCACGTCCAGGGGATCCGCGAATGCAACTCCCAGGAAGTTGGGGAAGCCAACGACCAGGGAAAAGTTACCGAAGGTGGTAGGTACAGCAAGGTAGCCGTGTGCAGCATGATCGGACATGATCTGAGGGCCAAAGTCAAGTCCGGATAGTCCGTTCACCATCGCTTTAACCTGTAAAGGGGAAAGACAAGACGAACGAGTAGTTAGGGTTTGAAGTAGTTGAGCGAGGACCCCATGGTCCATTTATTTTGGCGAGAAGATGAAGGGAGGTTGAGTCCCACCGGGAGTGCCAACTTGTGGGAGATGAGATTTTTATTAGATTATTTTATTTTGATATTTATTTATTTATTTTACTTGTTTATTTGGTTTATTAATTAGGCGTGTCAGTCACCGAAGTGACGATTTATTATGCGCTCATCTGACTAACCAGACAATTATGGGTGATCGTGTCGGGACCCAAAATCCGTTGTACCATAAAGGCTACGACGTTAATTACGTCTCTCCGAAAGAGAGACAACCCTTGATTAATCGCCAAAAATAAAGACCATGGGGCCTGGAGAGGGGGATTTCCGCAGCACACCACAAAGGCAGCCCAACAAGACCTACAAGGTCCAACCAGGCGAGCCCACCCAAGTGATAGCCCACGGGGCCCACTTAGGGAGAAAAACCCAATAAATAAGACTCGAGGAACTAACTCTCCCCGGCGGCCTTCTAGGCTCGGAGGGTCCGAGACAACGGTCAGGTCCCAAAGAAGGTCCGGCCTAAAGCCCTCTCCCCCTCCGAGAGAGATAGGCTCCAGCCGACCTATCCGACCCTACCCTCGCCGGGCCATGCCTATCGCTCGGACATGAGCTAGCATCCCCGAGGCTCGGTAAGACCGGTTGATTATCTGCAGGTGCGGCCGTTCAGAGTCCTCCGCCAGCGGGAGAGTCATGGGAGCTGCCGGACTCCAAGGGGATAACGTTCCCACGATCAGGCCATGAAAGCCCCCGTTAAAGACGTAACTCCCGCCGGGAACCCCTCAGCTTACAGGACTCCTGAAGGCGGCGCACTATTTAAGCAAGGGATACCCTCCGGAAGATGGTAAGATGAACTAAGCATTCACACACCCTAAGCTCCTGAGCACGATTCGCTTCACCCTTTGGTGGAGAGGATTCTCGCGCATCAGCTCTCTCCTCCCCCCATTATTGCTTCCACCATAGCTCTACTGACTTAGCCATCGGAGGGTTTTGCCCCAGGGAGATCCCCTGGGCCCTCTGATACGTTTCCCTCTCTTGCAGATTCATCTTCTGGTGATCCATAGCCCGCTCAGGACCCAGCGCGAGATCTCGCCTCTTCATCTGGCGCCGTCTGTGGGAAACGCACGAAAAGTCGAGATGGTGAGAAGAAGCTCAGGGAGGAGATCCGCCGGTGGGGCAGGTAAGGCTGTGGCGGCGGCGGGAGGCGCCCCCTCTAGGGTCTCGCAGAGCCCCCCCTCCAACGCCAGCATCCCCACCAACAGGCCACCACCCCCCCCGGCGGAGACAGGGGCACCCCTCGACGGTGGCGCCAACGCCTTCCAGGCCCTCAACGAAAAGATGGACGTCCTCGTGGAGCTCATGAGGGCCCAGGCGGCCAGGGACGCAAGGTCCCGCGCCCCGTCAGGAAGTCCCCCTCGAAGGAGTGCGACGCAGCACACCGCCGGAGGCCGCTTCACCCTCCGCGGCCGACAGCTCCTCCGCAACGACGTCGGAGGACCCTCGCATGCTCCGCCTGCGGAGCAAGAGGCTTCCTCCACGCCGAGGAGAGGGAAGCAGGGGGCGAGGCCGCCGCGCCCGGGCACTAGTGCCCCGGGAGATCGCCAAGACGCCCCCCCCAGCCCCACGGTGCGACTGCAGCCAGAGCTGTCCCTCCGGCTGCGTGATTTCGAGAGACGGTTCGCAGAGCAAGAGCGCGCCCTCCGCGCCCTGCAGAAGACCTCTCTCCCGGAGGACGAGGAGAAATCCCCTTTCTCCGAGTACATCTTGAAGGCAGAGGTCTCTCCCAGAGCCTCCATTCCAACCTTCAAGCTCTACGACGGCCAGGGCGACCCAGCCGACCACTACGATAGCTTCGACGCCCTGGTGACCCTTCATGGAACGCCGGATCCCATCAAATGCCGAGCCTTCGCGGCCACCCTGGTCCAAGGTGCTCAGGCATGGTTCCGGGCCCTCGCCCCTGGGTCCATTCGAGACTTCAGGCAATTCGGGCGAATTTTCAAGGAGAGTTTCGCCGGTAGCGCCCCCCCAAGGTCAGTAGCGGGGCTCCTGGCCCTCAAACAGGCGCAAGGGGAGAGGCTCCGGACTTACGTCCACCGATTTAAATCGGAAGCCCTCAGGATCCCCCGCCTGGATGTGGCCTCAGCCACAACCGCACTGACCGGGGGCACCCGGGACGAGAATCTCCGCCGCGAGCTTGTCCTCCACCCTCCCTCGACCCTTGCCGAGCTAGTGACTCTGGCACTGCGCCACGCCGAGTGCGAAGAAGTACTCAGCGCCTGCCGAGACGCAACCGGCTCGGGTCGGGAGGGGGACAAAAAGCGGACCTCCGAGCCAAACCCTGGCTCGAGTAAGAAGCGCGATCGAGAAGGAGAGCGCAAAAGAAAGTACGAGCGGTACACCCCCTTGACCGCGCCAGTCTACGAGATCTATGAAGACATCAAAGACTCGGGACTTCTCCGCCAGCCCGAGCCAATGAGGTCGAAGAACCGCAAGCGGGACAGGCATTGCCTGTTCCACGGCGACCACGGGCACCACACCGGAGATTGCCATCAGCTCCAGGACGAGATCGAGCGCCTCATCCGTCTGGGGCACCTAGCCCGGTTCACGACCGGGCACAAAGAAGACCGAGACGCCGCAGAGGAGATCGACAACGCCCCCCGAGGGGTCCACATCAACGTCATCTCCGGAGGAGCGGCATCGGGCGGCGACACCAGCCGAGGAGGAAACGTCATGCCGAGCGAGCCAGCCGAGCCTTAGAGCCCCCCAGAGGCCCGCCGATGGAGCCCCAGGTCATAGTCTTCTCCGACCAAGACCTGGAAGGGCTGAGCACCCCGCATGACGATGCCCTCGTTATCTCGGCCACGATAAATCACTGTAATGTAGACAGGATTTTGGTTGATAATGGGAGCGCCCCCGATGTATTATCTTATGACTGTTTTCTCAAGATGGGGGAAGACCCATCCAAACTCCGCCCGATCCGAACGCCCCTTTGCGGGTTTAATGGCCTGGCCACCTACCCCGAGGGAGCCCTAAGCCTGCCGGTCACTATCGGCACCCCACCCAAAACCGTTACGGTCATAGTGGACTTCATAGTGATTAAAGGTATGATAGCGTACAACGCCATTTTCGGCCGAAAAATTCTCAGCCGAATAAAGGCCGTACCATCTACCTATCACCAAAAAATGAAGTTTCCCACCAAAAACGGGTTGGGGGAAGTCCGAGGTAACCAGGCCACGGCTAGAAGGTGCTACAATATCTCGGTGGAAGCCTCAAGGCCGGACGGGAAGGATAAGGGCCCTAGGGGAGTCGAAGGAAGAGCCGTGACCACCGAGCCCGGTGGCGAGTTATTAACGGTATTCCTGAACGACGACCCGGCCCTAGGAGTAAGGATCGGCGCCGACCTACCACCAGAGGAACAGCAGCAATACAAGAGTTTCTTTCTGAGTATGTTCGGGTCTTTGCTTGGTCCGATGATCAACTCCCTGGTATACCAGAGGAGACTGTGACGCACAAGCTCAACCTCGACACCACCGTGAGACCCGTACAGCAGCGGAGAAGGAAGCATGCGCCCGAGAAACAGGCGATCATCAAGGCGCAGGTCACCAAGGGACAAGAAACTGGTCTTTTCAGACCGGTCCTGTACCCAACGTGGCTAGCCAACGTCGTCCTGGTGCCGAAGACTACAGGCAAGTGGCGAATGTGCGTAGACTTCACCGATCTGAACAAGGCCACCCCCAAGGACTGCTATCCGCTACCGAGCATCGACCAATTGGTTGACTCAACCTCGGGCAACGAGATACTCAGTTTCCTGGATGCCTATTCGGGTTATCATCAGATCCGAATGAGCCCTGAAGATGTCGAGAAGACCGCCTTCATCACCGACTACGGCGTGTACTGCTACACCCGGATGCCCTTCGGATTGAAGAATGCTGGAGCCACATACCAGCGACTGGTCAACCACATGTTCGAGGGACAGTTAGGTCGGAACGTCGAGGCCTACATCGACGACATGCTCGTCAAGACCCCGAGGGCCCAAGACCACTTCACCGACCTCGCCGAGACTTTCGGCACCCTCCTGAAGTACTGCATGAAGCTCAACCCCGCCAAGTGCGCCTTTGGAGTAAGATCCGGGAAGTTCCTGGGTTTCCTGGTCACTCAGCGAGGGATCGAAGCCAACCCCGACAAGGTCCAGGCCATCCTGGACATGCGCCCGCCCACGTGCATTAAAGACGTCCAGCGTCTGACGGGGCGTGTCGCTGCTCTCAGTCGTTTCCTGTCCCGTGCGGCCGAACGATGCTTGCCCTTCTTCAAGCTGATGAGGGGGCCCAAGATAGCATCTGCTACGTTCGCATGGGATGGGGAATGCCAAACAGCGTTCGCCGAGCTCAAAGAGTTCCTGGCTTCGCCCCCGGTGCTTTCCAAGCCCGTCCCGGGCGAGGTCTTGTTGCTCTATCTCTCGGCGACGCCATCAACGGTCAGCTCGGTCCTAGTCAGAATGACTCGGGAGTCGAGAGGCCGGTCTACTACACCAGCAAGGTGCTCGACGAGGCCGAGCGGAGGTACCCCGCAACCGAGAAACTCGTGCTAGCGTTGGTTACCTCCGCAAAGCGCCTCCGACCCTACTTCCAGGGGCATCCCATCACCGTGCTAACCGGCGAGCCACTGAAGAAGATTCTGGCCCATCCCGAAGCCTCGGGGCGACTTGTCAAATGGGCCATCATGCTCGGGGCCTACGACATCTCGTATCGGCCGCGATCAGCTATCAAAGGACAAGCACTCGCCGACTTCATCGCCGAGAGCACCGTTCCGGTCGAGGACAGGCCTCCGACGGCAACCGGGCCAACCTGGGAGCTGTTCGTCGATGGATCGTCCAACTCGGTCGGTAGCGGCGCAGGGATCCTCCTAAGGTCCCCCGAAGGAATAGAGTTGCAATACGCCCTAAAGTTCAACTTTCTGGCGTCCAACAATGCTTCCGAGTACGAGGCCCTTATCTCGGGAGCCCGCATGGCCCGACGGTTGGGGGCCGAGCGAGTCAGGATCCACACCGACTCCCAGCTAGTTGCAAGCCAGGTCAATGGCGAGTACGAAGCTCGAGAGGTACCTATGATCAAATACCTCCAGTTGGTCCGGAGCCTGGCCCAGCAGTTCGAGGAGTTCGAGGTAGTCCGAATAGCTCGGGAGCAAAACTCTCGGGCGGACGCCCTCTCCCGACTGGCCTCCTCCCTAGACCCGGAAGGTACACGATCGGTCCTCCTAGAAGAGCTAGAGCGCCCGAGCATAGACTCGGAGCTCCTCGCCATTGACTCGGCCACTCCCGGCGACTGGCGCTCCCCCTACCTGTCCTGGCTACGGGACTCCCGGGAGCCCTCCGACCCTCGGGAAGCCCGCCGAATGAAATACCAAGCTCGGCGCTTCGTCATCCTCGACAACGCTCTCTACCGAAGATCGTTCTCCGGGCCCCTTCTGAAGTGTCTCGGTCCCGACGAAGCAAGCCAAGCTGTTGAAGAGATTCATCAAGGCCTGTGCGGAGCACATTCAGGAGGTCGGTCGCTGGCCAGAATCCTGCTAAGGCAAGGGTACTGGTGGCCGACCCTGCAGCGCGACTGCACGGCTTATGTACAACATTGCGACCGTTGCCAGCGGTTCGACCATTTGGTCCATCAGCCGGCCACGGAACTTTTCACCCTTACCGAGCCCTACCCCTTCGCTCGGTGGGGGATCGACATCCTTGGGCCGTTCCCAACGGCTCAATCCCAGAAGAAGTTCATCATCGTCGCCATCGACTACTTCACCAAGTGGATCGAGGCTGAAGCAACAGCTAGGATCACCGAGACAGTCGTCTGGGGCTTCGTATGGAAATCGATCATCTGTCGCTTTGGCATCCCCCGAGTGATAGTGAGCGATAACGGGCGGCAATTCGACTCTCGGTACTTCCGAGACAGATGCGCCGACCTAAATATCCGCAACCACTTCACTTCGGTCGCCCACCCTCAGGCCAACGGGCTGGTTGAAAATGCCAACAAGACCATCTTGAAGGGCATAAAAACCAGACTCGGCAAGGCTAAGGGTAGCTGGCTCGAGGAACTGCCTAGCGTACTATGGTCGCACCGAACGACCCCCAGGGCGGCAACCGGTGAGACCCCTTTTCAGCTGGTATATGGCACCGAAGCCGTCGTTCCGTTAGAGATCGCCAATCCGTCTCTCCGAGTGATCAGCTTTTCGCCCGAGGCAAACGAGCAGAAGTTGCTCGAGAACCTCGACCTGGCAGACGAACTCCGAGAGATCGCGAACGTCCGAGCTACGGAATACCAGCGCCGCCTCACTCGGTACTACAACACCAAGGTCCGAGGCAGACAATTCCAACCAGGGGACTTCGTCCTCAGGAAGACCGAAGCCTCTCGACCACTGGAGGCGGCGGGCAAGCTATCCCCCAACTGGGAAGGCCCCTACCGAGTGATCGAGACGCTCGGGAAAGGTGCGTACAGGTTAGCCACAATGGAAGGGGAACCCATTCCCCGGACATGGAACGCAACCACACTACGCAGATTTTATTTCTGAAAACTGTATCGACAAATCGGGTAAAATAAACCCCCTTTTTTGCATTCATTCAAGATAACTGTTGGTACATCAGAAAGGCAACTGCCAGTACATTACATAGTGAAAAGCAAAAATCCATCTAGCACCGCGGCAAACGGCCATCGCCCGACCGACCCGGTCTTGACCTTCTCGCATCCAGCCACTGACTCTGCCTCGCGTAGAAACTGGCTCGGACAAGAGATGGTCGACCCAGTTGGCTCGGGTGGACCGTGACAAAGGTGACAGAGGGACAGCAAGGAGAAGGCCACCTTTCACGCGAGGAAGGCTACCTTCCAAGTTGGCAACAACCTGGAAAAAGGAGCGCCGTGAAGGTCTCCTCTCTGCCAAACTACCAACTCTTTGGAGGCGAACAGAAAGCAAGCAGCCCCCGAAGAGTGAAAGAAATGAAGAACAAAAGAGAGAGAAAGAGGCTGCGGACAGGGGTGAGGAAGGGACTGGAGCCGCCTCCTCCCCTCCCACGGAGGGGAATGGCGGCCGGCATCCCTAACTCCCCCATCCGCCCTCCATCTCGGCGTCCGCCCGGAAGCCTCGCCGGAGCCAAGAGGAGGCAAACGGCGTGCCCCCGCACGTCGAAGCCCTCTCCAGATCCGCGCGGCGACCGTCGGACCCGTCTCATGCACGCGCGGCGACCGTGGGACCCGACCGATATTCCAGGACAGCTGGAACCGGCCGCTCCCCGTCGTCTGCAGCGTCATCTTCTGAAGGGTCCTCCATGCTCCGATCGCGGCGGCGCAACGCAGAGCGAAAACGAGGGAACAAGAGCAGACCGCCGGCGAGAGTCCTAAGTGTTAAGAGGAAGGAGCACCCTTCGGTCCTTTTTATAGGCCAAGGGAGGCCACGCGCCTTAAATGACTCCCCCCTCGAAAACACGCTATAGGACCTCCCTTGGAAGGTCACCTCCAATTCCTCGGCCCCCGCCCTAGCGGGATTCGCGAAGCGCCTCGACTTTCAAAGCATGGTGGAATGAAAGGACGCCCCGCCAGAAGTCTCCCGAATCGGCATGCGAGAACGGTGCAGAAAATATCGGCACCTTCCAACTGCCCCCGATACGCCAGCCAAATCACGGCAAAGATAACAATCAAACGAAGTAAGTCCTTTATTGCCTCCCATAAAGAAATCCTCTTACAAAAGGAAAAACAGACAAAAAGGGGAAGGGGCAAAATAAAGCATAATACATCAGGCCTCGGGCCCACTTTGAAGCTCGGGAACAGCAGTAGGGGACGCGTCACCCCCGGTGCCTTCGGTGACGGCCGGCCCGGACACTGACCTCGCCTGTGCGAGAACTGTCCCGGTCGTGAGCCCTCCTGGAGCCTCCGGAGTTGGTGACCCCGCTGGAGGTGACTCCTCCGGTTCTTCCCCGGCCGAGGATGAGGAGCTGGAAACTGACTCATCCGAGTCATAACTCTGCCGTAAGGAAAATCACCCCCGGCAAGGTGCTCGTTGGCATAGCTCATCACCCGGCAATTGCCCTACCTGAATCCCTTTCGGGCACCCCGGCGGAGCGCTACCTCGTAGTAGGGTAGGGCAGCTTCAATCAGGTCGGCCGAGTAAGCTTCCGAGCCTTTGTAGCGCTCGATCGCCTCCGCCTCGACCTGCCCGTCCCGAGCCCGCTCCGCCTCGGCCGCACGCTCTTCCGCCCTCGCCAGACGCTCCTCTAGCTCGGTCATCCTCCGCTCGGCTTCGATCGTCCGACCCTCCGCCCGGGCTCGGTCCGCCTCGGCCTCAGCGCGAAGGCGCTCCGCGTCCTCCGCCCGATCCTGCAGCTCGCCGCGCTCAAGCTCCCAGAGGCCGTCCAGCTCGATGTGACGTTGACGCTCGTCTTCTAGACGTTTGCTCTTCCTCTCGAGCGATTCTCGGGCCCTTGCTAGCTGCTCGGCCAGCGCCTCGGCTTCCCGTCGGCTCGACCGCGCCAACTCCCTGAATGCGAGGAACTCCCGCCGGAGCCCCTCATGCTCCCCCTCGAGCCGGGCTAGTTTCCCCTCGCATCCACCAAGGGTCCAGGCGAGCCTCGACCGCTCCGCCTCCGTCCGGGCGTGCGCCTCTGCCATCACGGCCGCTGTCCGAGCTATGACCAGGCCGCCCTCCATCAGGATATCAAGGACCCCGGCGGGAGTGCTGCGCCTTTCTCCCCCCCTCTCGGCGATCGACCGGCAGAACCGGTACAAGTCGCCCGAGATACCGAGCCTGACCAGAGGTTCCGGCAAAGGCGACTGCTCCACCCTGGGCACCCCGCCAGAAGACCCTGTTTGGGCAGCGAAGCTGACCGCCCCGCTCGCCACGATCGGTTGGGGTTGCAACGCCTCCCTGGGCGAACCCCCAGCCTCGACCGGCGCCGCGGGATCCATCGCACCAGAAGCTGCCGGCACTTGGGGTTGCGACGCCCTCGCGCGCGAACCCCCATCCGCGCCGACCAATCCCTCGGTCCCAGCGCCGGCCACACCGGCATCGGCCCCCTCTGCCCCCACAGAGGGGAGAGCCGACCCATCACCTCCCTCTGCGGGGCCCCTGGTCTCCTCGGCCCCCTCTCGCCCGGCGGATGGGAGAGCCAGCCCGGAGGGGTCGGCCCCATCCTGCCCCCGAGGGGGGAGCGCCGCCGAGCCAGAATCGCCCCCGACGGCGGTAGGAAGGTCGGCTTTCTTGGCCCTTTTCCTGGCCTTCGCGGCCTCCCGCAACTTCCCCGCCAGGGGATCCTTGCGCTTCAGGCCGGTCGATCGAGAAGTCCCCTCGGGGGCCGCCCCCTTGCCCTTATCTCGGGCATGGACGCGACCCGCCGAGACATCGGGCTCATCGGCTGCCGAGTCATCTCCCAGATCGATGACCTCGGCCGCCTCCTCCAGAGGCTCCCGCCTCACGTCTGCAACAAGAAGAAGTCCCAGTCAGGAGAAGGAAAATAGCTACCACCCGCGAAAAAGAGCCTCAAGAGCCGTACCTGCCGACGTCAACCGCGAGAGAAGACACCGTTCGATGTTCTCCGGCGTCACCAGCTCCTCGGTCGATTGGCGGTTCTCCAGTAGACGGGCAGCCTGCTGCTCCACGTGGGGAGGGAATTCCTTTCTGGCGAGGGGGCAGATTCGGGTGAAAGTTGGGCGAGGTCCGGCACCTCCAGATCTCGTCCGTCGCCACCGCCTTCACCCAGAAGAATTGGGTCTTCCACCCCTTGTGCGAGGAGTCCTTCGCCGCGAGCGAGATGCAGCTCCTATTCCTCCGCGCCTGGATGAAGTAGAAGCCTTTCCCCGCCGACTGGTGCGCTTTCAACTCAAAAAAGAAGTGGAAGAGGTCCAAAGAAGGAAAAATGTTGTGCTGACGACAAAGGATCCCGAAGGCCGAGAGCAACAGATACGAATTGGCCACCAACTGAATAGGCGCCAACCGGAAAAAATTAAGAAGCTGCAGCACATAAGGATCGAAAGGAAGCCGAAATCCACTCTTCCAAGCCAGAAGGAAGGTGCAAATGAGCTCGTCACGATCATCCAGACTCGTCTCGTACGGAGTAGCAGCGATGAAGCTGTATCTGAGAGGCAGGCGGAAACGATGCTCCAGCCTCCGCACCTTCGCTTCCCCCAACTCACTACAGTTGGGGACAGGTTCCCGCCTCACCGGCGCAAGCTCCGGACTCTGATCCGCCATCGAGTCGGGAAGAGATCCCTCGTACGAGCTCGAAGACTCCGGGGGAGAAGGAAGTTGCCGGACCGCCTCTGCGGTTATCCTCGCCAACTCCTCGAACGCCTCCGCCAGGCTCCGCGTCTCCGCTGTGCTCTCACGGCGCATCAAGAAGCAAGGAAAGCCTAAAACCCTGGAAGCCTAGAACGATGAACAGCGCCCCCTATAAACCCCTGAGGGTGGCGGCGCGCCGTTCCGTGCTCCGAGAAAAAGGGGGGCCCCTTCGTTTCAAATCCGTCAGGATCATCATTACGGGCCTCGGCGACCGCTATAAGCGGCTCCATAACGCCAACGGAATTTCACCCACCTGAGCCATGCCGGTCCAAAGCCTCGAAAAACCACTCATTCGAGCCTCCTTGGATCGGGAGTAGGAGGGGGATAAGTGGAGAGGGAGATTTCCGCAGCCCACCACAAAGGCAGCCCAACAAGACCTACAAGGTCCAACCAGGCGAGCCCACCCAAGTGATAGCCCACGGGGCCCACTTAGGGAGAAAAGCCCAATAAATAAGACTCGAGGAACTAACTCTCCCCGGCGGCCTTCTAGGCTCGGAGGGCCCGAGACAACGGTCAGGTCCCAAGGAAGGTCCGGCCTAAAGCCCTCTCCCCCTCCGAGAGAGATAGGCTCCAGCCGACCTATCCGACCCCACCCTCGCCGGGCCATGCCTATCGCTCGGACATGAGCTAGCATCCCCGAGGCTCGGTAAGACCGGTTGATTATCTACAGGTGCGGCCGTTCAGAGTCCTCCGCCAGCGGGAGAGTCATGGGAGCTGCCGGACTCCAAGGGGATAACGTTCCCACGATCAGGCCATGAAAGCCCCCGTTAAAGACGTAACTCCCGCCGGGAACCCCTCAGCTTACAGGACTCCTGAAGGCGGCGCACTATTGAAGCAAGGGATACCCTCCGGAAGATGGTAAGATGAACTAAGCATTCACACACCCTAAGCTCCTGAGCACAATTCGCTTCACCCTTTGGTGGAGAGGATTCTCGCGCATCAGCTCTCTCCTCCCCCCATTATTGCTTCCACCATAGCTCTACTGACTTAGCCATCGGAGGGTTTTGCCCCCGGGAGATCCCCTGGGCCCTCTGATACGTTTCCCTCTCTTGCAGATTCATCTTCTGGTGATCCACAGCCCGCTCAGGACCCCGCGCGAGATCTCGCCTCTTTAGGGCCCATATAACTAAAGATGCAACTGCATGCAAGCACACAATAGGGTAGTACTTATTTATTAAATCGACTCCCGGTACGAGGTGGAGAACCTAGGTCCGAGGATCATCATCACGCATAGTGATAGCTTTCGGTCGGGCGTAACCCGGCTTTCCGCAAATCACCATTTAATATACCAGAGAATCGGATCATGCAAGCATGCAAGATACCAGTATTCAATATTATTGTTTATTATTTGTTTGATCATTTATTTATAACTTTGAGAGAGATTTCGGCAGCGCCATCATGCTCCGAGGGGCATCGAGGCCTTCTCACTTTGAAACTGTGCAAAGCATTACGGTGCACACATATAGACCCATAAGGTGAGTCGAGTATGACCGTATTCGGGCAAGCACATATTATTGGGGCAATGTATGCCGGGGTGCGGCAAATTTGATGTTCAAGAACCGAGGGAACGCTGTTGAAACCCGATCAGAACAAATCAGATTCAGTGAGTTATTGGCTCGTGACAGAGTCGTGCTTTGGCTACAGTAAGGGGGGGATCCCGAGATCCAGGCATAATTTGTCGGAGCGTCATTAATATCCCATACCCGGGGTCTAGGGAAGGTGAAGGCTCCGGAGTAAGCACAGACATGCTCATCATTCTTTATTTATTCTTGTTATTATTTTAGATGTATGATTGTCTTTGTTCTCATTTTTATTTATGCCCTCCCCTTTTCATTACTCACTTATGATTTATTTATTCTTTATTTGTTTTATATCTTTTTATATTGGATGTATGCACACTTTTAATTTTTCTTTTTTGACAATTATTCATTTGTCTATCTTTTTGTTTGTTTGTCACTTTTATTTTATTTATTGTCATTTATTCAACCATTATTTCTTCATTGTGTTTTTTTTTATTTCTCACTTTCACTTTCTTCTTTTTTATCCTTTCTTCTTTATTATTTGTTTATTTTTATTTTAAACCATTTCTTTATTTCCGCATCTTCGAATGAGGATGTTTTGTTCATTTTTTGTTTCCCCTTTTTATAGATATACACACATATATGGCATGGGGAGGGTGGACGTATGTGCATGCGCATTTGTTATAATATAAT
This sequence comes from Amorphophallus konjac, assembly GCA_022559845.1. Taxonomy (NCBI): domain Eukaryota; kingdom Viridiplantae; phylum Streptophyta; class Magnoliopsida; order Alismatales; family Araceae; genus Amorphophallus; species Amorphophallus konjac. Next base: position 19,225 of record JAHNEJ010000671.1, on the reverse strand, counting down.
TACATGTGTTAAACATGAGTGGCTTAGTATGTTAGTTAGTGAGTGTTGTACGTTAGAATACACGAGAGTGCATGGGTTGTGTTTAATGTGCACTTAGTGTTAGAGGGGGTGTGCATGTGTTACGTACGTGATGTATATGTGTTGATTCTGCTTTGACTTTCTTTTTTCTTTTTAACATTGATGCACATATCGTAAGTGTAACATGCCACAAAGTGTGCGCATGAGTATTAGTGTGCGTGAGTGTAATGCTTTCGTTGTTTATTTTATGATCAGGAATGGACGGTGCCGAAAGAGTAATGGCGCCGGTTGAGCTTGGCGCCGATGGAGGAACGGGGGGTTTGTGTTTTATATATAAATACAACAAATGGGGGATTTGGCAGGTGGTAAAACGGCGCGGCGTGAAAATAAGGGGTCTGGACGCGGGAATAAAAAGAAAAGGGGGTCGGCGCGGCGGGTAATCGGCGTGTTTTTGGTGCCGAGGAGCCACGGCGCCGAGGGGAGCCCCCCGTCGATTTGTTTAGCATTTTTTTTACCTATTACTATTGAATTTATTTATTTCAATTTTTTTTATTTATCTGTTTATTTGTTTGTTTTCATTCTTTTATTATTTATTATTATTATTATTATTATTATTATTTATTTTGTTCATTTTTGTTTGTTTTATTATTATTATTATTATTTTATTTTTGTTAACAGTTCGACAACTAGTCTGTGTGTCTGGTAAAAATCCGGTAGCATCTCCTCTGTACGCGGAGGGTTGATGGGGTATATAGGAAACCGTCCACGGAGAGTCGAGACGAAATCCGTAATAGAGATGGGCGTAGCCCGGGATCCAGAAGGATCGTAATCCGACGGGACGGTGTCCACTCATCGTGGTATTTGTTAATATCCCCTTGAAGTGGCCAAGGGAGAACATGCTGTGACAGAGCTCCATAGACTAGTAGGGTGACATAATGTAGGGGGGTTAACCTCGTTAATTTAGCTCCCATGGGCTTGAGTGAAAGGGCATTGCCCCTCCCCGGGATAATATGGGTTTCAATCTGAGGATGGCGAGGTTCGGAGTACCAAGATAGATGGCCAGATGCCTTAATAGCTATGAGAGGGCTACAAGATTTCAAGTGTATAATGCCTCGGCACACCTGATACTTGGCGCGAGTGTAAGAGGATGGATATTCAGCGCAGAAGGGAGATGACGGGCCTCGGCGCGACTAGGGGAGGGTCGGTCGGCACGGGGGCATCTCGGCGCGCCTGCCACTCGGCGCAAGACTCGCGCCGAGAGGGTGCCGTGCCGGGAGGGAATGGGCACCGACAGGGAAGGTTGGTTTGAGGATTTGGGGGTTTTTAAGCTGTGGATTTGGAGGGGTTCGAGACTTTGAATTTTAGGGGCTTTCTTGAAGCTTGGGATTTCTGAGAGTTTGTGAGGCTTTATCTAAGGGGTTTAAGAAGGCCGGAAGGTGCTGAAGGCTGGTTTGAAGTCTATCATCCCAGGGGAGTAGGGGGATTTCACAAAGAGGTATCATTAGGAGCCATCTATGATTGAGTGAACTGAAAGCCACGAGATAAACTATCTCGGGCACCTATCACATATCATCAATGGATTTGGCAACTCATTAAATTCTGCTAATCGTAGTGAAACTCGGTAAGTTTAAACCCCTTTGCTATCGCATCTCTCTCGTGGACGTCACGGACAAGCAGGATAACAATCTCTGCTGTCTCTGTTAGGAGATGGCGACCATGCAGTTAACATTGAGGGTCGGACGAGGAGAGGAAAAACATAAGCAGATTTCAGATGGAACAAAAGAGCACACAGACACCTTAAACTGAATATAACATGCACAGATGTAAAGGCACAGGAGCCCCACAGGAAGACACAATCAAAGAGAAGAAGATGACTCAGCGTGCATCTTTTATGATCTATTTTCATTCATTGTTGAATAATACATCTCTAAAAAAGGTATAGCAACTCACGGTTACATCTTCCGTGGACACGAAAGTAGGATAGAAACAACGAATCATGAATACAAAATAGGGGGAGGGGAAGAATGTAGCCCCATCGGGGCATTGATCGATGGCAGCACACACCCACCTTCAATGGGCAGCGGAGATGATCCCTCGATGTCTCTTCTCTCAACAACTCCTACCCCTGGCTTGGCAAGCTCTCTTCTCCCTTTTAGCCCCTCTTTCTTCCCTCTTTTTCTTTCTCTTCGATTGGCTTCTCCCTCTCTCTTTTTCTTTTCCTTCTTCTCTCGCAAGTCTCTTTTCTTCGCTCGCTCAGCAGGCCGCAGCAAACTCTGCCCTGCTTCGACCCTTCAAACTAGAATCGAGCCTTTATATAGGATGTAAACCCTCCTTTCATCGGCGCCCATTGGAACCGGCACGCTAAGAGGAACCGGAGCGTGCGCGCCGATTGTATTTCTGTGCCCGTTTCATTTCGTGCCGGTTGACCTCCGTGCCGGTTCAGTGGCGTGCCGGTTCACTCCCGTGCCGGTTTCAGCTCATTTCTTAGCATCCTTTGGCCCATTTTTGTTTGTTTAGGCCCATCTGTGTTCATTTCTCATTTTGCGAGAGTTGACCCATCGACTGACTTGTCTTGCTGTCCGAGCTTTTATCTTGTTCGTTCGGGGATGGTCCCGAGCCTTTTCTGAGCTCTTGAGTCTTGCTTCAGCGACTGTCCATTGGAGCCGGGCCCCTTTTCTTTTCTTATCTTCTTCTTTTGTTCCTCATCTTTGTTCGGCTTCTGCCGCTCCTTTCCTTCTTTCCTTTTCTTATCGGCATAGGGGTACCTCGGCCAGGGCTCCATGCTTGCAAAAGCAAAAGGTTTAAGAAATGTCAGAAATATTTTCAGTGTCAACAACTCCCCAAGCCAACTCTTCACCACCCAAGACACCCCCTCCTCTCCCCTAGACACCTCTCAGCATACCCAAGACTCCCCACCTTCAATTCCCACTAAAACCACCACTAACTAGGCTGCCACCACATCTCTCTCCCTACCCCTCCACCATGCTGCGACCCTAACTCCCATCCCTCTCCACCCGGGCACCATCTCCCTCTCCCAAGCTCCTCTAGACCAAGCCACACCACCCCTCTCTCTCCCCACCTCCTCCATTCCACCGCCAAGATCCACCGATGATGCCCACTCAACAACAGAATCTCGGGCCTACGACCAGACCTATGCTCTCCCGCAACTTGGTCGACTCTGACGCCCCGATAGTACCCCAGGCCACAACAATGGGTGGGGAGCTTCCCCAACACATCCCCGACAACCCTCACTTGAGCCGACACTCGCCCTGTGGCTGGAACCTTCGGGAATGGCTACCCTATCCGGACTGCACAGCAACGATGAACTGTAGAACAGAAAGCTGATCATCAGCATCGTGCGGCTTCCTCCATCGAAAATAGGAGCCCAAATTCACGTCTTCATCCCAAGTTTACGTCTTCTTCAACTCCCAATATCCCCCATCGCCTCCCCCTTTCAATTCCGGCGAGATTTTGCCCCGGCAACGACCCTTGTGCAGACTACTCGATTCTGTCTGCACAGACAGACCTCGGGTGTTGGCTTCACCACGACCTCTCCCGCATACTGTTGGCCCTGGCTCGCCCCTACACTTCTTGAGGACGTCTTTGGAAACCCCCGGAAGGCCTTGCTCGAAGAACGTCAGCCCCGACATGGTGGTATAGCTTTTGTAAGGGACAGACTTGTAGCAGTCCCAGCCTGCCGATGACATACTACCCTCGGTGATTCTATCGATGTTCCATCACTAGAACAGAACTGTCTGTCATGCCCAGAGATATATGTACAGCGGAAGAGATTCGAGAATGTGAACAGCCAGTAAATAAGTCTCAAGCTAGCAAGACAATCAGAGCGCAACATTCACACATAAAAGAGTGAACACAAGTATATACTCAAAACTCAACTTTATTGAATAATAATCAAAAGTTTACAATGACACTTGACCTTTTCCAACATGATATTTCACTAGTCTCAATAAAAAAGAAAATTACATAGACACGACTCTTGACTAACATAAATGGGCTCATGACTCTCTAAGTCTTCTCTCAAACTTTATTCACTCTCGGACCCGTCACTTGAGTAGTCCGACTCCGAGTCACTAGAGTTTCTTGAAAAGATTAGAAAAGTAGGGAATGAGCACACTCACCCAGTAGGTATCTTCGTATCAACATGATGACAATGTTAAATTAATTAACATTTTAGCTCTAGAAGGTAAGGTATAAAGAATGCAATAAAACAAGCGAATAAAACTAAAGTAACCATAAGTAACAAGATAAGTATCGAGATATGAGATTTCAAGCAAAAGAGAGCATGATCAAGTAAGATTACAATATGGTCTTTCAATAACGAGAATGTACTAGCATGTAACGAGAATGTACTTTTCATAACCTTAAAAGGCTATGCACTAGAAAGTCATGTAATAAACAAGCATGTAATTTAATAAGATTACCTCGTGGATTTCACCCGTTTATAAAAAAAGTACTGCCAACGCAATGCGGCGCCGGTAAGCATCATACCCCATGGTTTATAGTATATTTTTGGCCATCTGTCGAGGGGGCTAGCGTGGAGCCCTTAGACACCGTCCGTGCCCGCCCTTGCATCTTCAAGTTATAAATCAAGCTATTTCGATTAGAAATAATAAAGTAGGCCAATAACATCAAGTTCAAATAATAGTTTCATGGCAAGCTAAATCATGGTAAGAACATACCAAAATGTACATGAGAGTTCAAGGATGAATTAATTGGACATTACGCTATGGAGGAATTCTGACAGCATAACGGTACATTTCCATAGTTTCATAGTTCATTAATAACTTAATGAATAAGATTTTTGGGACATCAGATAGTCATAGGGCCATCTGAACAAGACATGATCAACCCTAGGGTCAAACCCCAGGTTAAACAACAAGATGACAGAATGCAGTTCAATGAGGACCGTTTTCTTGAGGAAGCGGTTGAGTCAAGACCGCTATAAAGGGGAGTCGACGCAGGAGAAAGAACATGTCGACACAATGAACAAGATGGCATAACGCAGTCATGCCAGGATCGCTATCTGGAAGTAGCGGTCACCTGATGGCCGCGTTCAATCCAGTCCATAGAAAATGCGGAATTCACGAAATGCTTTCTAGACTTATGAATTTTTAGGGTACAACCAGCTCGGCGTCTTAGTGGGAATCCCAAGCTCACGGAGACTTACGGAGACCTTGAAACAAGATCACCTAGTCCGGCAGAAGAAATATCCAATGGAGAGGCTCTCAAGTTCAAGAGATGTTCCTATCAAGTGCAAGTGATCTAATAGCGTCGTACCGGAGTATGGACTATATGTGACATAATAAAACCGAAAAGGGATGAGAAAGGAATGCGTCAAAGCATAAATCAACGTGAACTTAAGTCATGAAAATTTCCTTTAAGTACAAAACTATAAAGTTTTGGCATGAAATTAACATACATGAAAATAAGTTCCTTGTAGCATGAAGGGCATAAAACCTAACATGATTGAAACATGATATGACAGAAATCATGAATATCATGAATAACATGAAACATGGCATAGCTACTTATATTTAACAGGGAATCATGGACGTTGATCTGGTTTCTATTTAGAGTTAAAAGAAAGTAGAACACTGTTGATCGAAGACCGCTACTTGCAGGTAGCGGTCTCTGCAAGACCACCTTCTGTCTGCAACAGACAGAAGCTAACTCCAACATGCAGAACCTATTCTAGGGTAATAATTGCATGAAAACTACAAGGAACAGGAAGGTAAGACAGGGTCACATGCTTTAAAATGAGGTAACTGCTTGGGAAACATGAAATTAAACCAAAGTTCTTATCTTTTCATTAGTGTTGCCGGGATAGCATGCATGAAAAATCCTAACTGCATGGTCATGGACAAATATTAAATACGCCGTGTATAGTGCATGAAATCGAGCAAGGTTAGAGGACTTTTGATCCTAACACGTTTTTTAAGCCATACATGAGATAACCTATCTCTAGGTTTGCTCCTAATAAGAGAATTTGTTGTCGGAAGAGGGTGTTGGTTCCTGTGCGTCCTACGTAGAAATTGCTACTTTCGAGCGCTCTAACTCCTTAGATGCTTGATGTCCTAACACCAAAGTTTGCAGAGGTTAGAAGACGCTAAGGAAAACAAATAACACTAAAGGATGAACCTGAAAAGACGATGCCTTACCTTCGAACTACGCGATCCAAAATTAGGGTTTGCGCAGGTCGAATCTGGGCTCTATTTGTAGAGTTTGGCCTAGGGTTGAGGGATTAGGTCGAATTAGGAGTCCTTATTAGGGTTAGTATCGATCCCTAAGTGTCCTAGACAAGTCCCCATGCTAGATCACATCGATCCCTAGCGATTTGGGAGGATAAAATTCTAGATTCCCTAGGGTTTATCACCTTCCATTTACGAAACTTGAACGCGGTCTTCTGTGGACCGCCTTCTCCAGAACGCGGATGTGCGACTGACCGCGACCTGGTCTGGCCGTTGAAATTTAAAATTTAGTCAAATTCCTCTCTTAATTATCTCATATTTATCTAATCAAAATAGGGAATTTATCCTAATACGTCTCTAAGGCTAGGCTTGGGCCTAAAAGTCTTAGAATTAGGTCTTATGGTCCATTTTAAATGGGCTAAACCCTTTATTTATTAATTGGGCTTTTAAATTAAAGGCCTTAACCACTAAATCAATTAATTAACCCATTAAGCCTTTAAGCCCAATAAGTGCTTATTAAATATTTAAATAGTATATCTGAAAAAATCCCAAAAAATTCCTAAATAAAATCCAGGGTTGCTACATTATCAGTCTCCTCAGAACACCTTCTCCAGTGGACCTTCAACAATTTGAGGCTCCTACAACCCCGATATTCCATCCCCGTGTTGTGTATATTGTGTTTTGATGATGTCTTACTATAAGTCGTTGGTCAATTGTTCTAGAAAATCTGAAACATCTTTTTATTCGCTAGATGTGAAGAATTAAACAAATCTTCCAGGCTACGTCGACCCCTTCTACAGGCAACGTCGACTCGCCCTCTCACAAGAAGAAGAGCAGTCAAAGCACCCTTCACTACAGCGTCGACTCCAGCACTTTCATATCCCAAAATACGTCAACTCCAGATGGTCTTAAAGAGCCATGTCTTCATTGCGTCGACCCCACTTCTTCACCGCGTCGACCCCATACACTTTTAGGGGCAGCTTCAAATGCACAATCAAAGAGTGCATCGACGCAAGCATCCAATCGCGTCGACGCAGGCTCAGCACATCCCTTGTCAACAGGCGAGACTCCTCGAATAGGTCGACATTGCTTTCACAGTGTGTCGACACAGGGCCCCTCATAGAAACCATTATAAACGCATCCTTCAAAGGATTCGTCGATGCACCCTCTCGGCTGCGTCGACGCCATGAAGGCTTAGCTTACAAATGGTACAAGCAAAAAAGCTGGCTGCGTCGACTCCGTTTGCTTCACAGCATTGACTCAGGCTTCACCCTGGCTCCCAGTAGCTGACAAGACAGTTAGCTGCGTCGACGCAGGGACTTGAGTGCGTCAACGCCATGTGAAGACCTTCCTCTGACGTAGCTTGTTTGATTCAAATACGCAATCAATGGTGCAAATTTCCAGATATCGTGAATCAAGGTCTGAAAAAAAGCTCTTAGGATAGAAAACTGTCCTCTTTATCATGAGGCATCAGAAGACTTTTTTGTGATGGAAGATCTGTCAGTAGGCACATTTGGGAAAGGTCTCTTTTCATGGTACTCTGCCTTTTTGCAACAACCAATCAGATTTCAGTCCCTGAAAAGTACCTAGGATAGAGGACCGTCCTGTTCTGTCCTGGGACAATGCGGAGGCAGATCTGGAAGAGCTCCTTGACCAAGAGCATCATTTCTATTTCAACCAATCACAAGGCAACATCTTGGAGGGAAAATCATTTTGCCCCTTTCCTCTATAAATATGAAGCGCTTCTGCATGCTGTTGCCACTACCGTTGCTTCAAACACAGCAGCCTGGAGAAGAAGAGAACGATAAAAAAAGAGGAAAAAGAGAGGGAGAGCCTGCCTGAAGCATCTGGGAGAAAACCTCAAGAGGATAAAGAAGAGAAGGAGAGGTTGCAGCTTAGAGACCGGTTTCACCCAGTCCAACACCGTTGAGGCCTGAGATCGCAGTTTGCATTCTCTTTGTTCAGCTTCCTAATCTTTATCAGAAGCTACATTGCTGCCATTCCTGGTTGTTGTTTTTCCTTTTCGTTTGTGTTGTTTCAAGTGTCATCCCTTAGACCTTTTATGTGTGCTTGAAGAGTTTCCTCAGTGATTTTTCTGGCACCCTATTTCAGGGACCAGAGTGTGTGTTGGCTACTTTGCAGCCGTGTGTGTGTGTGGGGTTCGTCCCCATCAAGCTGTGTGTCAGCTGAAGCTGTGAATCGGCGTGTGTGTGTGTGTGTGTGTGTGTTCTTCTTGACCAGAAGTGGAAGCCTCACCAAGTTAGTGAGTGGTGTACGTAGGCCTACTAGATAGCAGTCAAACCACCTTAAAACCTGTGTGTTGTGGTTTGCTGCGTCGACTCCTTCTCATCTACCCCCTTCACAGGTGTCGTAATTCGATTAAAGTGTTTCAAGTGTTTGAGCTTAAGACATCTCTTATATTAGCATAAAACTGCGCTTGAAATCGCTCCTTCAAACTTCTAGTTTTGTTTTGTTTTTTGAAGTGACTAAGAATTGGGTAGATGATCCATTCACCCCCCCTCTAGATCTTTTCATACCATCTATCAATGGGTATCAGTGCGGGTTCCCTAGAGATGTGGTCCAACGACCATGGGAGATCTAACGAGAATGCCCCTCGCAACTTCATAGTTGAGGGCCACTCCATTAATAGACCTCCGTTCTTTGATGGAACAAATTACTTATACTGGAAAAACCGGATGGACGTTTTTCTTCGTGCCCAGGATCACCTCATCTGGCGTGTAGTCGGTCGAGGCCCTTTTGTTTTACTGTAAGTAGATGATACATGTACCCCTGACCAGATCAAGAAGTCTACGATTAACTGGAGCGCGATGAACGTAATGCAATGTGCTATTGTCACGCCCTGAGATATACGTATAGCAGAAGATATTCGAGAATGTAGACAGTCGGCAATATGCCTCAAGCTAGCAATATAATCAGAGCGCTAATCATTCACACATAAGAGAGGAATGCACAAGGTTATATACTCAAAAATCAATCTTTATGGAATAATAATCAAAGGTTTACAATCTGACTCTTGACTTGATTCTTTAAACTCTAGACCAAAGAAAAGAAAATTACATAGTGGACTCATGACACTCTAACATTCTAGGGCTTCTCTAGATCTTCACTCGCTCTCGCCCTCAGATATGTCACTCGGGTAATCCGAATCCGATCCGCTAAAGTTTCCTAAAAAGATTGAAAAAGTAGGGAATGAGCACACTTACCCAGTAGGTATCTTCGTATCAACATAAAGGTAATATTTAAGTAGTTAACAATTTCGCTCTAGAAGGTAAGATAAAAGAAATACGGTGAAACACGTAATAAAATCAAAGTAACAACGCAGTAGCAAGATGTAAATCATAGAGACACGAGTGTTCATGTAGAATGAGAGCATGATCGAGCAAGCATATAATGTGACCTTTCACGTAACGAGAATGTACTAGCATATATCGAGAATGTACTTTTCATTACTATTGTACCCAGGTGAATGGTAATCAAGAGGGGAGGGGTGAATTGATTACCAATAAAAAATTTTGACTATAAAAATAAATTGAGTAACACCCCTCAAAAAACAAGTTTAGAGTATGCCAGCAATAAAGATGAACAAACACTCGCACTCGCCGGGATATAAATCACACTCGTTGAAGCAACAAGGATGACGGCAGTCAATTTCTGAGCATAAAAAGATTCACTCGAAATTCCCGTAGAGCCCACACGAAATCAACAGATCAAGACAAACCACAGAGAGAACACAAAGATTTTTTAGGTGGCTCGGGTTCACAATCGTGTGCCCTACGTCCACCCCTCACAGTGTGAGGATTAAGCTCCACTATAGAGTGAGGCGCAAACACAACGTGCCGAAGACGGCACAAACACACACGCAGCTGAACCTGGCCGCACAACCACACACACACACACATGTGCCGCTCTATTTTGTAGCACACACACACAATGTATCTCAAATGTCGGATATACAAATTGATATTCAAGATTGAAGCATCCTGTATGCAGTAATCAAAATGTAAAGCAATCTAGATGAGTTTAGCTCCCCCTGTCAACTCCTCTTTAGGAGTTCCAGCTTCCCTTGCTTGAGGTCGGAGATGATCGGTCGAATGCAGAACTGAAGCTGCGTCCCCTTGATGAAACACGCAGCAGGTAGCACAGCAGGGTACTGGATGATGATTTCTTCCTCAGATGAATGATCTACAGTGCCTTGGTTGATGGGGAGAGCAGCAGGGTCGCAGCTTCGCTCGCCCTGCGCACAAGAACAGATAAAAGTGAAAAACCCCAAAAACTTGCGTAGGTCGCCCTAATCTCGAGGCTTAAATACCCAAATGAAAGAAGGGACATGTGGAGAGAACATTCACCCATGGACCAATCATAGAGGGGGACAAAAAGGGCAGAAAATATTTAGGACATCGAGCCCGTGCAAACCGGCGAAAAGCTCGGTCGTCGGAAAATGTCACCTTACAAAGTCAACACTTTTAGTCAGCCAACACAAGATAGCACAAGACAGAGTGAATGGTATAAAGTGTCAACTCAAGGAGTCGACACTTATATCCTGCAAATGCAAAAACAAAGAAACCAGAATGGCTGGAAATAAATGTCGACTCACAGAGTCGACATTTTTATCCCAGGCCTTCTGAACATGCAATGGCAGAAGACAGAGGAAAAAGTGTCGACTCTGAGAGTCGACACTTTTGCCTGGGGTTCTAAATGCAGTTAATGAAGGTGTTTGCAATGAGAAACAAAAGTTCCTAAAAGGTTGAATAAGGTTCTAAAGATGCTTACCCAAACTCCAACAACCAGTTAACATTCCAAATCCAAATTCTTACCATTGTAGCTCTGATCATGATAAAGAGTTGCAAAGTTCCATTTAATTCTGCACAAGTACCCCTGACATTCATATTACAAAAAGACTAAGTTAGCCATATCATTCATATGTTATCAAAAGGAAACCAAAGAATTAGAGTTTTGAACCATTTTCCCTCATCTATGTCCTGCACACATAGCCATGGCCATATTTGTTAGTTCAGTGAAAAATCAATGAATTTGATTGAAGCCATACTTGACTGAACAAGAGTAAGACCATCATTCATAAGCAAGTTCAAAAACTCACATATCACCTCATTCATCTATTTACAAATCTTAGCATTTATTCAGACTACCTTGAATCAAACGTTCTCATATTCACATGAATCACAATCACATCATATTTGGTCATCATCAAAATTCCTTAATGCAAAATTGCCACGCACGGGGTTCAACAATAATCATAAAGGTTACGCACTAGAAAGTCATGTAACAAGAATGTATAATTTCATGATGAACCTCGTGGTTTTCACCCGTTTATAAAAAAAGAACTCCCGGCGCAATGCTACGTCATTGTTTGTCATACCCCATGGTTTATAGCATGTTTCCGGCTATCTGTCGAGGGGGCTAACGTGGATCCCTTGGACACTGTCCGTGTCCGCTCTTGCATCTTCAAGTTATAAATCAAGCTATTTCCACGAGAAATAATAAAGTTTGGCCGATAGTGTAAAGTTCAAACAATAAGTCCATGATAACAATTACCAAGGTTAGAATGCACCAAAATGATTCATGAGAGCTCAAGGTTGAATTAATGACAAGGTCATGCTACGGAAGGAATTTGATAGCATAATGGTACATGCATTAATTTTTCATAGTTCATTAATAACTTATTGTATAAGGTTCGGGCTCCAGATAATCAATAGACCATTTGGGAACAGAGTGGACACAACCCTTGGGTCAAACCCAGGGTTGGACAACAGTTAATTAACGCGACGGTCTTGAGGGCCGCGATATTTCATCAACGCGGTCAAGATTCAGTCCGCGATTATAGAGAGAGTTGACGTAAAAAGGAAGGTCAGGTCGATGCAAGAATAAGTGTGTGGCTGAACAAGAACGCGACCAGAGAAACAACCACGATAATTCTTTAACGCGACTGGGGATTAGGGCGCGTTCATGCCAGTTCATGGAAATGTGAAAAACACAAGGTGCTCTCTAAATATTGGGTTTTTAGGGTACAACCAGCTCGACGCCCTAGTGGGAATCCCAGGTTCGCGGAGTCTTACGGAGGCATTGAAACAAGATCACCTAGTCCGGTAGAAGGAATATCCAACGGAAAGGATCACAAGTCCAAGAGAGTGTGCCTATCAAGTGCAAAGTGTAACTAATATCCATGTACCAGAATACGCGTTACATGTGTTCTTATAAAACAGAAAATAAGGTAAGAAGGGAACACATGAAAACATCCACCAAGGTGTAACTAAGTGATGGAAATATCTTTAAGTACAAAACTATAAGGTTTTGGCATGAAATTAACATATAATAAACCTTTAAAATCATGCTAACGCCTAATATAAAGTCATGATATGATCAGGAAGTGAAACTACTAAAATAGGCATGCATATTATATATATATATATATATATATATATATATATATATATCATGGGAAACAAACAAGGTTTGATATGTTTCATGGAGCATTAACACGGCGTGAATAACCTGCACGTTAGTATAATAACGCGACATATCGGGCCTGCACGTTAATAGACGCAGCCCCTGTGCCGACTGCCATCATCCCCCGGTGAGACTGAGACAATACCGGCCTTGCAGGGTTACTTCCTAAGGAAATTTTGTATGGAACTAACGAGAATCTTGCAAGGAAAGCATGCTATGATGGAAATAATACATGAAAACATGTGTAATAATCAAAAAGTCATCATCTTTTAGTTAAGGTTTCATGGACATTATACAGTAAAACTCTATTACGTAGTCATGATAAAACATGAAATACTCCACGTAGAAAGCATGAAATCGTGATAAAATTGAGGACTTTTACTCATAACACGCTGTTTAAGCCATTGTTGGCACTCAAAATATGATCCTTCGGCGACCAAGCTGCAAAGACGAATGATGCGGCCCACTGAAGCACAGAAGTCGATGAAGATCAACTTACTGAAGGCTTCTCAAGCTGCCAGAGCCCCGAGTCACCTGGAAGTGAACACCGGGGACTTCACCTCAGGAAAGTCGAGATGAATCCACAACCAACCGGCAGTGCGACCAAGCCTGCCTAATGATCCGGCATCGACTCCATCATGCCGCTACCCTACACCCGTCGCCTGACCAAGGACAACAGTCTACCCGGTGACTCTCCTAAGGAGGAAGAACGTCCTCGGCCGTTCACAACAAGGGGCCGAGGGTTCTGTCAGCAGAAGGCCCTGATCACCCGACACGGGCTCGGCTTCTCGCCATAGTGGGCCCGTTAGTGGCCGATTGGTCGCCAGTCAAGGCGGAATTATCCCGGGTGTTGTACCACCCCGCAAGGAAGCTTCGAGCACAGGTCCGTCTGAGCCAGAAGCACAAATCATGGTGCAGAAGGCCGTACCAGCAGGAGACCCGTATGCTTGGGCCAAACACACACGAAGTTCCGATTAAGGTCATTCACCGCGCGGAGAGCTTCGTCAACACCCGCCAAGGTTTTCCAAGAACCAGGGCGAGAGGAACAGTCAACGGGAGCCTCTGGAACCATCCCCGGGCCCATCGACTAGCTCACGTCGAGCGGACAAGCTAAATCGACGCACAAAAGGACGTCGGCGCCCCTTAATCCAGCGCCGCCAAATCCGGCGCGCCAATTCCAATTGGGGACATGTTCCCCGGCGCCATTAAATCCGGTGCGCCCCTTTCCATGGCGCCGGATTAACGGTGGCTACATATACGCCATGTCTTCGAAACAGAAAAGGAGGAGGAGAAGAGAGGAAAAATAGAAGAGAGTCAATACGAAGGGAGAGAGAGGGTTCGTTCGAGAGAGAGAATAGCCTTGGGGGAGAAGAAGGGTTTCCATTGAGGGTTCTCGCCGCCGTCTTCCTCATCTACTTGTCTGAATATCTCTGAAGCCGGAGAAGAGAAGCCTGTGGTCCGATACTCTGTTCTGGAGAGCGGGTTTAGGTGGGTTTCCGTGGTTTTCCTCCCGTCGATTCCCCCTTTTTCTTTGTTTCCTTCTCCTGATATAATGTAAGTGAAAGGGGGGAGGGGCGATGATACGAGCCTGGCCTCCCCCCTCACCATTATCGTTGCTCCTTCTCTTCACTTGCAACGTTCTTCTTCTATTAATGTAAACGACGGCCGAGCGACAACGCCGGCGCCGGAACATATGCTGTGTACATCTATCTATCGTTCATTGAATGAATGGAATGAGATTATGCCTGGTGCCGTATCTATCTTTCATGCTCTCTCTAATTTCCTCTCAAATGCGCATTTAATGGTTTCCCGGCGTGCATAGTTCCTGGATCCGTTTTCCCCGACGCTGGATATGCCCCTGGGCTACATGAACTGTTCTTCCCCCCTCCCAGGGGTTTCTCTCTTTATTCCAATGCAATGGTCGAGCTCTGTACTACGTGTGCTACGAGTTTTGTGGCTGGAGACACACTTGTGTGCGTATCTCTGTCCACCCCTGTCTAGGGATCCAACCCTTCGCCTTCCCTGTGCCCTTCCTCATAGGCCAGAGGTGAGGGGAAGATCGCTTCCAACATCCCCATTCGTCCTGTGCCGAGCCCCTGTTGGTTTTTGCGAACATAATATACATATCCCTTCCCCGGATCTGTATGCTAATCATATAACATGTAAGTGTTAACTCATCCAGCCCGCGGGCTTCACTGTTCTAATATATGTCTAACAACTCGTTTGTCCACTTGTCGTCGAATGATGTCGTATGCCGCTCTTTCCACTCCGTTCGCATCTCAACATTCGGGAGTCTGCTCTGTAGCATTGCTCCAATACCCGGGGAGGGGAATATTCCCCCAATCTTCTACACTAGCCACTCGGTCGACAGGGGCTCATCCATTGATGATGAGTGTCCCCTCGGGCCATTGAGTGCACAGTAACGGGGCTAAGCCCTATAGTCCAAATCCACGGTCCTTAATGGACTTTGTGGTGGCCGTGGGTTACGTGCCCCTTGTAGGCTAGCCCTCGGGGTTTCCTTCCCGCTGTCGGTCATCCCGATTTGAGCGTTGTGTTGACTCGGGTTGCGTGCCCCTCGCAGGCTAGCCCTCGGGGTTTTCGCTCCCATAATGAGTCTCCTCATTCGTTCACTTTCGCCCACGCACTTGGTGCCCCTAGCAGGCTAGGCCTCGGGGTTTTCCTTTCCGTTCGGGTTTGCCGGCCGCCGTTGCGCCACCCGGCTCTTAGGGGTTGCTCCGCCACATGAGTATTCCCTGCTTCTCCCCGACAATCCTTCAGGATGAGGAGATGCTGCTGAAATTCCAGCTCGAACGAGTCTGACTCGGAACAATCGCCGCGCTCGAGTGTTAACCTCGCGCGAGCCTATGACTCGGCTCCCGGATGCCCCGGGGTCGATCCGTTGGATAAATCACTTGAATAAACTTCCAAAGTTTCCTAAAGTGTTTCAATAAACCCAGGAAATAACAAATAAAACCTCGGATTCCACGAGATTGGGTTAAACCGGCACCGTTTACATCCGGCGCACCTTAAAACGATGCACCCTATCCCGGCGCGCCCTTTCCCGGCGCGCACCAAAAGGGTCGCACTGTTTTAACCCCTTTTTACACCTGCGGGTCGCGCCGTTTTAACCCCTTTATATACCTACGGCTCCCACGCCGTTTTAAGTCCTAAACCTACGTTTTCTGGCGCCGTTTCGAATCGTTACGCTGTCTAATCCCGTGCTCACCTCCGGAGCGATCCTCGTCTCCCGTGGTTAGAGTTAATAAACTCTAATTAGTGACAAACTGAATAAGAGGAGGGCCGTTCGAGTCTGAATCATTTCGTTATCATGATTTCACTACCATGTCCGTCAGTACTCTGCTTTCGCTATCATGCTTACGTCACCTTTTTCCCCCTTTGGCGGGGATTATTAAATGTGATTGAGCTCTGTTCATTTTCATAACCCTATTGCCATGCTTAGCATAGTCATGAGCATCATGCATGCATGTTTGCATAGGCCCTCGGGTATATCAAATGGCGTTGACGGAAGGCCGGGTTTCGCCCGATCGAAAGTCTCCGCTATGCGCGATGGTGGTCTTCGGACCTACGTCCTTCGCCTTGTATCGAGGGTCATCAATTTAATAAACCATGCCTCTCTCGTATGATAGATAGACGCATCTCATATGATCTTGTCGTGTCCATAACATCGCACCTTTTATTCCGGCCTCGACAGCCCACTATCTTGGCAATTAATCAAAGATTTTCCCTCCTCGCGGGGGATGTTGTCACGCCCCGTACTCTATACCGTCGAGGTATTGTCCGCTTTGGCCTACCGGCCTCACGGTTTTATCCCTTTTTAACAGTGATCGGCTCCAGAATGAGGGACTTCCCGGGCAGGTCACCCATCCCAGTACTACTCCCCATTAAGCACGCTTAACTTCAGAGTTCTTTCCAAGAACTGAGCCGATACTCTAAAAGGCGCCTCGATGATATAGAGTACAACTTAGCTATATTTGAGGGTATTACAATCTACCCCTCTTATATAAGCGAAGTCCTCGTCGCTGGGCACATATAGCACACAATCAAACCCCCAGGCAGGTAGGATTCTAGAGGTGGCCCCTACAGGCTCAAGAGGTGGCTCCCACTATGTAGCACTTTGTCCCATTACGGGTTCAAGAGGTGGCTCCCATAGTGTAGCACTTTGCCCTGCATGGCACTTAGTTCCCACACTTCCGGCTGGGGTATGGCTCTGATACCATTCTGTCACGCCCCGTACTCTATACCGTCGAGGTATTGTCCGCTTTGGCCTACCGGCCTCACGGTTTTATCCCTTTTTAACAGTGATCGGCTCCAGAATGAGGGACTTCTCGGGCAGGTCACCCATCCCAGTACTACTCCCCATTAAGCACGCTTAACTTCAGAGTTCTTTCCAAGAACTGAGCCGATACTCTAAAAGGCGCCTCGATGATATAGAGTACAACTTAGCTATATTTGAGGGTATTACAAATGTAATTAACGTCATGACCTTTATGGTATGACGGACTGCTGGTCCCGATCGAACCTCACTCTCGCCCGACACGGGTCAGAATGAGCGCACAATAAACTTGTCACTCACGTGACTGGTATGCCCGCACAGTCAATCAGTCGGTTAATTACCCGTTAGTTAATTGATTGATCGACGCGTGAAATAAACCAACAAACAGAATAGAAATCTCATCCCAAACAGTCAGGGACCTACTTAATAAAATACCCCCTGGGTAAAATAAACGATCGCAAACAGTCTGGCACGCCCGGTGGGACCAGTGTCACCTTTCATCTCTTTGCCAAGATACTTGGGCTTCGAGGCCCTCTCAAAGGCTGCTGATCGTTGGCTTGTTTGTCTTTGCAGGCAAACGATGACAACAACTGGATTGACTGGCGTCGGCTTCGGTCCTTTGATTATTGCCGGTCATGCGCAAGGGTACCTGGGGGTGCCTACGGAGTTCGGCAGCTTCCCTGCCGCTGTTGGCTTTCCCAACTTCTTGGGGTTAGCCTTTGTGGATATGCTAGAAGTGGAACCCTCGGAGCCTGTCGAGGGAGCTACGAAGGATATGGAGCCTCTGAAGGCCCGATGCTGCCATGACTCACTCAAGAGTCCAACCCCGGTCGCCAGCTGCCTGGTGCACCATGCTATCCTTGGGGCCCGCCCCAATATTGTTAACAAGCACCCTAGAGGACGTCAACGTCGGCAAGTCCAAAGGAGTGCTGTTGTGATTGCCGGAACTCTCTCCCAATCCGGCAAGTCTATGATGGTTGGTGGCATGCACGTCTTCCTCAACGGACGCAACACGCGGATAGTTCCGGACCGAGTCATCCCCACCATCCCTGTCCACAACACATATCAAGCCCTCGCTGGAAGGAGGGCAGAAAGAGAAGAAATCGGCCACTATGGCCAAGGAAGGTCGGCCCCCAGGCCGAGAAAGTTCAAACAGGTGTGGGTTCCCAAGCAGGCCCAACCTGTCCATCAGCTGGCACCTATCCGCCGCCGTCCTATGTATGACGGGGCGGAAGAGAGAAGAGAAAGGGGCTTGCCCCCGAAGAAAGAAGAAGAAGTGGTTGCGGATCCTCCGCGCCGTGAAAGTTTTCGGGCCTGCGCCCGTCAAGCCAACGTCCCAGCCGTGGGACGAAGATTCTAACAACCTGTCGACAGAGCTCGGCTAGCTTATACCCCTCCCGTGGGAGGTCGGCAACTGTCCCCCTTGTTACATCAAGAGCGGGGTGAAGAAGAGATGACATGTCTGGTCAGAAACTATTTTCGAGGGTTAGGCAACCCCTCGCTTGGGCAACAACGACTGATGCAAGCAGCCGCCGCTGATGAAAACTAATGCCCGTCAATGGCAGATGAAGAAGATGTAGGAGAAAGAATGATGGTGTCGTCAGTCGACGACAATGGATATGATAACGGCTTCGAGATCGAAGCCGATGAAGCCGTCCCCAAGCGGGAAGAAACAAGAAGAACTTCTGTGTTCGAGAGGCTAACCTTCCCACACCAAGCTAAAAGGAGGGTCCATCGACGAAGGAGAAGGATGCAGGTCTTCACCTGCAACATGGCTGGTATATCCAACCGATATGGGGGGCTTCCCGAAGATCCCCGAGAATTGGCTCAGTTGGCCGTAAGGCCAGGGCTTAGCACTCGAAGGACAGAAGCAGCAAGGGAGCTTCTGATGATGACTAAGGGAAAATAACCCCAGGTCTACCACCAATGGGATGATGAAGCTGCCGTCTTGACCGCCAATGTGGTGACGGCAGAAGAAGAAGACGACGTCCCCCTCGACATCCTGCCTGAGGGTACGTCCGGGGAGACAGTAGAAGTTATCCCCACTACAGCCACTATAGACCCATCGGTCTTGATACTACTTCAGAAATATCGGTAAGAGATAGACTTGCTGAAGAAGCAACTGATGGAGAAAACTGAACAGTCCTCAGCTTCCAAACCGCCCGAAGTCTAGGGTGAATCATCTCAGGGAGCGATTCGTCATGACGACCCTCCTCCA